>OY856409.1:1391651596-1391979096 GCA_963693085.1 Alisma plantago-aquatica
GGGCTTCCTAGGAAATACCAAGGACCACAAAAGAGTATGAGGTTCAAAGAGGAAGTTCTTGGCATATTGTGGAATCTAGATGAAGTGAAGAAGGGTGTGTCCTCACCAAGAAAACAATCAACCACCTTGAGCAAAGGCTAGATCATATTTCCCTTCACTTGCCCACCATCAGGAGGGAAGACTCCCTTCCCAAACCATGGCCAATCCAAACAATGATAGTGGTTCCATGGGCGCTCCTCAAGGTGCCTTTCTTCCACCACAAGGACAGGTTACAACCTTCCAAAAATACCAAGGACCCTTCAACCCATATTCTCCTCCACCACCACAACCTCCCTTAACGTCCAATACACCCAACAACCTCCACCTATATTAAATAATGTAATAAAAAATACGAAAGGACCAAATGAATTGGCAATTCATGTTCCGTACGTTTTAGATTGTTTGAGGGCAAAGTTTCACATTAATTGGTAGTTTCTAATGTGATAAGAAAGATAAAATATGATTTAATTTAAAATAATTAAATAAAATACTTAGAGTCTCCATAATTGAAAACTAATTCCATATTCAGATTCTACATATCCTAAATAGGATAGGTGTCAATTTTCATTTGACTTGGAATTTGTTTGCACCCTCAATTGATGAATGAGAAAGAGTTTAATAATTGAATATTGCACTATAGTATGAATCAGATTTGGAAATTGAATTAATGTCACACGGCTCGCAGATATGTGTTTTAATCTCAGTCGTTGATTCTTGATCAGACGGTCCCCACTTTGTCATCTATCTCGCACCTAAAAGGAGATAGGTAGTTGGTCGTGCAGTCAGTAAAATTTATATTTCTCCCTCTATTTACTCTTTTCTCGAACTTTCTTCTCCTATAATTCATGCTTTAATTCCACTCATATTAGATACCATGCTTGAGCCTTTTTATGGAGTATTCGAGAAATTCCCTATTCTTGAGGGAAATGTTCTCACATGCACCCTATAAGAAGTTGATAGAGCAAACCGTATAAGTACCTAGACAACTTCCCAGTTCTGTCGCATCCCATTCTAGCTATCCCTCACTTCAATTTTACCCAAGACTTCATCTTGTGCCTCCATCAAGATGCATCATTCCCCTTGCTTGCGGCACCTCCCATGGATTAGTGGTCCCTTTGTTCGACGATTCACTCTGGGGTAAGATTCATTGGACCCTCTATGGTGTTTCTAGTGAGCTAGAATAACATTAGGTTGCTCGATAGATTTTCCCCCAAAATTAGCCATGTGCGACCTGTTGCTTGAAGCAGCCATGTCATTGGGCAAGGGAGGGGATGTTTCACCTCCACAAATTCTCACTGCTACCCCTCGCCTTACCGTTTCCTTGTGTTATTTGCCTGAGGGAAAAAGCATCTCTGAACAATTGATTCCTTTGGCTTTGGGATGAGTCAACAAGCCACTGGTTGGACATTGACCAAGCAACTTGGATGCCTCCTATTGAGCCAGTTCAGCGGGTCTACCCGACCTCTCTCCCTATCTCGTGCGATTTCTCACTACTTACATGGCTTTTTCAAATTTCCTGATTGGTCAAAATTGTAAAATTCATATCTTTTAATTCACTTATCCAAAATGAACAAATAAATGTGTTGGGATAAAAAAATTAATATCTATCCAATAAAAATAGTTTCAAGGTCTAATTTCCATGTTTCTTGAATGATGATTTTTGGAAAACTAATTTAATGCATAAAATTCATAAAAATTGTAACTTTGTCATATAACCTCCTAATTGAACATAAAAATCTATTTTCTTGATCATGAGAAATAACTAATCTCTTGGTTTAGGTTTTGTGAACAAAATCCAAGGTGTTCCAAAACGGTCCAAAATTAGGGTTTCTTTATACATTATTCTTTATAAAACCCTAATACATGTGAATATATTGTAATTAGGCAAAGGAAATCTTGGAAACAACTAGTTTGTTGAAAAATGTTTCTAGGACTCAAGATTTAGGTATGTTTGCATCCCCTATTATTCCTTTGAGCAATCAACCCATTTTTATCTTTCCCTTGGTCCTCTAGATAATAGCCTACACAATATCCCTTTATTTTGAGATTATGATTTCGCGTTAAGTATTTATGTTTACTCTATTCTTTTGATCATCCTATGTTGTTGGACTTTCTTTGACTTCACTTTATACCTTTATTTTTGATGAATCCCTAAATTTGTTAACTTTTGTGGTGGATGCTTATATTGCACTTTTATGTGATGGAAATTTTATAGGGATCATCTGATCCCTCATTATATCTGCTAGATGTTCTCATCTCTCATACGTTGATTTATTATTGGTTACTCTTTTGTTATGAATCATTTTATGACTGCTAGTATAATGTTACATGTATTATTTTATGTGTATGTGTAAATTCCCACAAATTTAAAATGCATAGGTGATAATTCCTGCAATAGATATTATTAGAGTAGATGTGTATTTTGTCCTGCTCAAATAAGATATGTATATGTTCCTACTCACCCCATATTCAGAGTACAAGTATATATGTTCCTACTCACCCCATATTTATGGTAGATGTGTTATTTCCTAAAAACATGTTTATATTGATCTAGTAATTTCACATGTCAAACACATGAATTCCTTGATCTTATTAGTCTATTTATTAAATTTGTATTTCTTTTACACCCATTTGGGTAGTTCTTTTCTCTTTCAATAGGAAGTATTGTTTATTTGATGTCCTTTACCCCATATATTGTACAAGTCAATATTTAGTATACCCATACCAGCTTTTTTTATGTCATCTATTTTTCCCTTCTTGCTGGGGTATGCTTCCAACCGTAGATGTAGGTAAAGAAGAACATGGAATTCAACATGGAATTAACTCTAGGAGTTGAAGCTTGGAGACAAACTTGATATGGTTTAGATTTCCCTCTACTAGATCCTTGTGTTATAATATCGATGTAAACCCTTTATGGAAAATAATGATGTAATTTTGAAAAAATTGAATATAGTCATTACTTTTATTCTACTACTATACTTTGGTTGTTTTGAATACCATCAATTGTGATTTTTTTACACCTATTCCAGTATTCGTTTTCAATGTGTTTGGAATGGATGTTTTATTCTTCAAATTTTAGTAGAGTGTGGATCTCCTCTAGGTTCCACTCCTTACACTTTCCCTAAATCCTTTTCAGTAAATGAAAAATGAAATTATTCATATCTCTCTCCTTTAATCCAATTAATCCCAAATTTTAAACGAATGTCTTTAACACTTAAATCTCAACATGGTAAAGATTTTGGACCAACATATAAAGTTAAGAGTACCTTTCCTTATCTCCAATTCTTCATTTTATTTGATTTATTTAAGGCATTAATCAACTCTTTTTCTCATCCAAACTAGGCAAGATTTCTTATTTTGATATGATTTTTTAGTAAGTATAACAATAGGTGGCACAAAACAGATTAGTTTCCTTAAACCTATATTTTCTAGAAAATTCCACTTAGTTTCATATTTCTAAATACCAATTGTCCATTAATTTTGGTAATCCTTTTATTGTTGGATTTTACTCTTTTTCTTTATCCCATATCTATTAACAGATTATTGAAAATAGTAAAACCACAAAATCACTTTGCGAAGGAGAAATTTCATTTTAAACCCATACTTTAAAACATGACATAGAAAATACCATGTTTTCTAATATGTCCTTAAGAATACAATACCTGCATTCAAATATATTGTTTAAATACATGTGAAAATTCATGTCATAACATCCTTTCCATCGTAATAAAAAATGTGTCAACAAAATTCAACTAGTCATCCAAAAAGTTTGGGATGAAACTTTTCCATGTCTTTTTCTAGATCCCATGTGGCTTCATTCTCATCATGGTGCTAAAATGGAACCATTACCATGTCAATCTTTTTATTTCAGAGCACTTTCACCTTGGAATCCAAGATCCGCACAGGAGGCTTAGGGTATGGAAACATTCCTTGGATATCTATAGTTTCAATGTTCAAGACATGGGTAGGATCATTCGCATTGCACTTCTGATCGAACACATCATGCATCATACAATAATGTGGTAGTAAAGTTATACAATAAGTTGTCTCTCCTATGCATTCTACAACCTCCAACGGACCCACATATTAGGCACTTGGTTTCCCTCTATTTTTAGCTATAGCTCGAAGGGGTAAGATTTTTAGAAACACATGATCACCTATACTAAAGAGAACATATGTCCTCTTTGCATCAACATACATCTTCTATCTATCTTGGGCTCTCTTTAGCCTCTTCTTGATCAAAGCAACCTCATCAACATATAATTGTAGTTCTTCTAACTTAAGTAAGATCCTCTCATCGACATCATCCCAATAAGCAATGACTGACACAACTTCCCATAAAGAGCTTCATATGGAAGCATCCTGATACTAGCTTGGTAACTAATAAAGTATCCAAACTCAACTAAGGGTAGGTATTGTTCCCATGATCCACCCCAATCTAGCACATAAGCTCTCAATAAAGATTCTAAGGATTGGATCATTCTTTTTGATAGTCCATTAGTCTGGGGGTGATAGGTGTGAAAGATCTAGAGGAGTGGGGTGAATAGATCCTTATGATAATTTATAAAAAATTTAATGTGCAACAGAAATAAAAGACAAAACCACAAGAGAGACAAGATTAGAGTGGTTTCCTCTATGATGTCAGTCCACTACCTTGTTGTTACCCACTAGTATTTTCAACAAACAATTTTATTAATTTATCAATGAGGAAAAATTAAAAAATAGTTGTTGCAACTAAACCCTCTTCTTTACCGAACACAGAAGAGCACCACCAAACCTCTTATTTTGCGGACTCTCAACACACCGTCGGACGAGGAAGAGAACCAGATGCACCACTTCTTTCATGGACTCCCAAAACACCATCAAATCGAAGAGAACTGAATGCACCTCTTCTTTTGTGGACTCCCAAAACACCACCAAACATAGAAGAGTAGTAGATACCACCTCTTGTAGACTCTTGGATAGTTTGTCCATAAGTAGTATCCCAACCGCAATTACAAGTATAATAAAAAAGTTGGGAGAAAAGAGTACACCAAGTAAGATCCATAATGTCCTTAAGAATCAAGCTTATGAACAAAACTACAATATATGTATCAAAGTGAGTGGTGGTAGGATAAGCTAAGGAAAGGACATGAAAGGATTGTCATGAATGATATGCAAATGGGTTGCTACAACTCTTATTGCTCAAGATTTAATGTATGCAAGTATGTAAGTGTGTGTTGGGATGTCCTTAGAGCACTACTATTTATAGGAATGCAGTACAGGTGTCTAAGACATATTTAGGCAGAGCCTAAAGAGTTCTAAGAGGTGAACTAGGCATTTGGAGGAAGTAAATGTAGATGTGACGGCTAGTTTGATTGCAATAAGTTTCCATTCCAGCATGTTCCTCCATCAAGAAAAGTTTTGACCGAATTTTCTCTCCATCGAGAAATTTTTTGATCCATCATTGCGTAGTCTGAAAGTGCTCCAATGTCTATATCTTGGTCAAAGATCATAAAGATGTTACAATGATTCTTTGTCTCTTGAGAAATATTTTGATCAAAGGTGTATCGGTCCACAAAGTTTCTCGAATGAAAATTTGTAAAAGATGTGTAAACATTTGGAAAACTTATCTAAAGATATTTCTAGTTTGACCTACCTATCCAAGACACTTGGTATTCACTAATGAAAGGTTTTGGAATAGGTGGATTGGCCCAGAGCATGATTTTACATGAGTTCTAAAAACTTGTACATATGAAATATAAATAAGCACATATGAACAATTATTCAAATAATTGATGTTCCAATCTTGAGTTTGCCAAGTGGTTCATGAAACACTAGAGTAACATGTTAAATGCACCTATAAGAAATATTTGTCATCATTAAAAGAGAAGACAAGATAATGTCCAATTTAGTCAACAATCTCCCCCTTTTTGAATATGGAAAACATTTAAAAATTTAAGTAAAACCTCAAAAAGAAATAGTCAACCTTATTGAAGTATTCTTTGAGCATTTTTAAAATGTGTGCATATTCATACATTTAAAAAATAGGAAACATATCATCCATCTCTCAAAGTAAATTGCAACAATTAATGTATGGTAGGAGTGTCTCTCAAAATAAATAAATAAGGTGAAAGTTCAACTGATAAGCTCAAGGAAATAACTTTTTTCTTAGAAAATATTTCTCCCCCTTTGTCATCTCAAAAAGGTAAACATTATGATGAGAAGATGACTCCCCCTGAGTGAGATACTCTTCCTTAATATAATCTGCATAAAACAAATGTCAAATTTAGTCATATGATCAGGTCATGAAAAAGTTGTCTAATTGCCAATGAAAGCAACGTTAAGTCCGTGATGACAAAAAGCTCCCATAAAGCTCAAAATCCAATAGATGCTCTAAACCAATGGTTAGGAATATTAAGTCTGCCATTATGTAGAGATGCCATAAAGCACAAAACAAAATCTCAATAACATGACCAAAGCTTCAAACTTCATGATAAATCATTTAACTAGAAAACATCATTTTGAAAAGATATCAAAATACACATCCTCAAGAGGAACAATGTATAATTACCCCATATAACTTGAAATTGTTTCAAAGCAAGTGGTTTTGTGAAAATATCGACCCACTAATTTTAAGTATCAATGTGGTGAAGACAATTATTATTTTTAGCAATGTGATCGTGGAGAAAATGATGACAAATTTCAATGTGTTTTGCTCGACTATGTAAGATAGGATTATGTGCAAAATTTATGGCCCTTGTATTATCACAAAAAATTAGAGTTCATGATAGAGAAAAACCATAGTTGTTTAGCACTTGTTGCATCCATAAAACTTGTGCATAACACAAACCAGCTGCCATGTATTCGACCCCTGTGGTGGATAGAAAAATGGTATTTTGTTTCGTACTAAACCAAGAGGAAAGTGATTCTATGAGCAAAAAACAACAACCACTTGTACTTTTTCCATCAAGACGAAAACCAACATAATCAACATCAGTATAGACTTTAAGATCAAAAGATTGATCTATTAGATACAGTTGCCATAATCAATTATACCAACTAGATATCTCAAAATTCTCCTAAAAGAAATTTGGTGAGCATTCACAGAATTAGAAATAAAATGAACACATAAACCTACAACAAACCTAACATCAGGTCTAGAGGTAGTTAAATATAACAAACTACCAATTATGTCTCTATATAAGGAAATGTCAATAGGTTCACCATTTTCATCTTTATTTATTTTGGGTGAAGTACCTATAGGAGTAGATGCATGTCTAAAACTTTTCATATTAAAGTTCTTTAGAAGTTCTTTTTTGTATCCTTCTTGGTTGAGAAAGATATGACGAGGAGTGTTGCTTTATTTGAATTGACCGATGAGTCTCATTTCAAATAACATGAGTGCTAGCATGTCTTAATTTTGTATGCCTTATATTTTCATCATGATTTGCAATAACACATTTTCCAAAAATTGATTTCATAGAGTTAGGCCTAAGAATGTAATATTTCCTACTCTTTTTCCTTCATATACTACATTATATGTGTCTTCTTCAAGAAGTTTGGAACAAGTCTCATTAAAGAATACATCATAGCCACCATCACATAATTGACAACACTTAGCAAGTTATGAAGCAATACATCTACTAATAATGCATTTTTAATTATGAGATTAGTTCCAATATTACCTATTCCAGTGATGGTTCCTTTCCCATTCTCTCTAAATGTGATTAATCCTCCCTTTTTCTTTTTGAGTGATTTGAAAGCATGTTATCTAATCCTGAAAAAGATGGTTTTTTCTACCCAAGTCGATTCCATGATGGTTAGAGTAAATATGCATATAACTTGTATTTATTTGAGTCAAAACATTTCTATAGGAAGTTTCAAAATGAATCTAAAATATATGCAAATGAATATCAAATTAGTGTCTATATAAGACATAATATTTTATCAAATTAAGAATAGGTCAGATTTCAACAAGTTCCTTTAGTTATGAGTTTCTTTTTAGGGGCCTAAACCATGTTGATTGGTCCTTTCTTTCTATAATCACATGAAAAGGAATATGTTGGTGATAATGACATGAGATACAAGATATTTCATTTCTCTTTTGAAAAACACTATTTTTGGGCACATATATAGTCATAGCCTATTAAGAATAAGTTTTTATGGTTCTAGGCATAAGTGACGGTAGATTATTTGGCACATGTCCTAAACCACTTCTTCCTATTTGTTTAGAATTACTAACTACGCTACTATTAAGATATTTGTTCCCTTGCATTAATCTAGAAACTTCTTTCTACAAATCAACATTTTCAGAAATCTTCTTATTTAGATTTAAGTTCAACATTGCAACATTTGAAAAATAAAGCATCTTTTTCCTTTACCAAAGCAACATTGTTTGTATGATTGTACAAAATAGGTTAAGTTTGATAACTATGAAGTTTAGCAAGCATGTACATCCTTTCTTGAGAGAGAAGAATATTTTATTTTCAAGAGCAAGCATTTTAGTCTTATAACTCTCAACATACTCTCTTAAAGAATTATTTGAATACTTTAGAGTATCATTCTAAAAACTAAGATTAGCTAAATCAATATAAAGTTCATCAATAATTGTTTAAAATTTCTTCTTTTGTTTCTTGAAACCAATATATTTAGCATGCATTTCTTTAAGGCTATTGACTAATTCTTCTTTTATAATTCAAAAATATCTACCTCATTTGTTCCTTCATGATCTTCTTTTACCATGAAGAATTCTATCTCGTCTACTTCACTTCACCCATCGCTTGATTGATCCCAAGAAACCTTGTATGGTTTTTCTACCTTGTCTTTCTTCTTGGATGAGGACTTATTCTTCTTATGTATTTGGCACTCACTCATTAAATGGCCCTTATTTCTGCACTCACAACACCGGGGTGAACAAGTACATTTATATTTCTTTATATTTACGATAAAAGAATCTTCCTCATTATTGCTTCTTGAGTTAGAAGGAGACTTAGTCTCCCCCTCTCCCTCAAACAGGTGCCAGAGCCCGGATGACCCATGGGATTGTAAATACAATGCGCAACAGGAGGTTTCGAACCTGGATCCCCCGGGGATGACAGGCCAGACCGAACCATCTGTTCTATTGCTTCTTGTGTCACTTCCTTCTTGAGTAACATTTCTTGATGATGTCTTAGAGGCAGCTTTAAGTGTGATGTGTTTCTTCTTTTACTTCCATTGTTCAACCTCGATCTTTTCCTTTTCTTCTATAGTAACTTCATGTGTTTCTATGTTTCCAATGATTTCCTCCATCTTAAGCTTTGTGAGATTGTTGTCTTCTTCAATGGTAGTGACCTTATATTTGTATCTTTTAGGCAATGATCAAAGTATCTTGGACACTTGATCTTCTTCACTTATATTCTTTCCCAACACACTTAGGCTATTTACAATGTCAGAAAATCTAGCATATATATCTACAATACTTTCATTAAGATTAGTATTTTTCACTTGTGTAATACCCTCATGAGTTATGGAGAGCGTGTTGCATATTTCATAAGTGGTTTCCCAAGTTGATATATGGTTAAATTTACATGTGGATAATGAACAGTAAAGTATGCTCACAACCTTTGCATTTAATGTAGTTTGTTTCACTATTTCTACATCCCATTTCTTTAATCAATAGTTGAATGCTTGTAAATCTGGCAATCATCATCCATAAATAAAAACTCAATCCTTGGAAATAGAATTGCATCCTACACTTCCAATAGGTATAGTTTGTCCCATCAAATATTGATGGTCAATTCACATGTGTGCCTTCCATGTTGAGGTTGCCAAGTATGCCCTCTCCCATTCTTCAAGACATATTATGGTTTCTTGAAGACCTTATCTGATTGTAAATGAAAGATCAAGAGGGGGGTGAATGGATCCTTATAATAATATTAATTAAATTCAAAGTACAATGGAAACAAAAAAGGCAACCATAAGAGAGAGACACTATTTAGAGTGGTTTCTCCTATGATGTTAGTCCACTACCTAGTTGTTTCCAACTAGGATTTGCAATAAGAAATTTTATTAATTTATTGGTGAGAAAAAATTACAAAATAGTTGTTGAACTAAACATTGTTTAATAACATCCAATTTTTTGCACTTTGTTATGCCTACTTTATCTTTGTATTGTAATCTCTCTTGAGATTTATCTAACAAATTCTAATTGCTTTTAGCAAAACTTGATGTGACTATCTAAACTCACCATCCCTTTTACTCTATACAAACTTCTCATTAGTATCTACAAATGAAGCCAAGTTATCAGTCACTAAAGGAAACACTATGTCTATGTGGTGGCCACTACCAGTCACTAGACCTTGTGATTGATCAACCAATGAATAATATCCTTACGGTCACAACATGTCACCAGTCCTTGTGACCAAAGGAGAAGCCACCATCTCTTGCAACCGATGACACCCAGGGCCCCTGTAGTCACTACAGTTGTGTAGCGACTAAAGAATAGGTCTGCATTGCATCCGAAACATGGTTCAATATAGAGACCGCTACAATATCTAAGTCATTCTCACACACCTATAAATAGACCCCCACGTCATCCATGCAAGGACGCTAGATCATTAGAGGGACGATGAAGTGCTGCCTCATCCCAAAGTAACCTTTATCCACATCCATCGACCCTCTACCTTTGAAGATGAAGATCCTCAGGAGAGAGAAGATCATCCCCTTTTTCTTTGATAGAAGGAGTTTCCATCCTCTACACCAATGCCAGATCCATATCTGAAGGAGTACTATCAGTGTATCACCTTCCTCCTTCTTTAGATCTATAATCCCTTTTCATGTTGTTTGTCCATCCCTTTTTCTATCTCGATGTACCTTCACTTTTGTAAATATGTAATTCTACTCACTAACAAGTGTGGATAAAATCATTGCTTGAACTAGGAGGAGCCACTACGGCACTCCCAACATGTACATGCTTACGTCCTTTTGAATATAAATATATGCTCTTGGCAATGGTTATCTCCATACACTTGTTCTTAATTCTTCACTTGTAAAATTAGATACCATCTTGTGATGTTTGATTGTTGATGCCTCAAAATAGTAGTGCTAATTCTATCCAACTGTTATGGAGTTGCATGAATTCATGAGAATGTTGGAATACTAAAGCTCATGATCATATGATTATTTTTGTGATTGTTTGTTTGCTGTCTCAAGAGAGAGATAGCCTTATAATCTAGATCTATACTAAGCTCGAGAGAGGAGGGAATAGACATATATGATGATTCCTTATAACCTTGCTATGGGCATACAAAGGGATGTGAATATTGCATGTTGGTGAGAGATCTTAGTAGGTGAAACACTATCCAAGTTCCCATCCACATTTGTTATCACATGATTGCATGTTTTGTTCTTTTGTTTTTCTTTCTTAACTTTTCCTTTGCATGTTTCTGTTGTTTGAAGTAGAATCATTCCATAAGAAACACCATCTTATCTTACTTTCTTATTTGGTATAACTGAGATAAGACTCTACATTCTTAGCACTCATCACCCTTGTCCTTGTGGTTAGACCATGATTACTACATCTAACCATGTATAATAGTTGCATGAGCCTAAGTGTCAGGTTATAAATTTAAGATTTTGAATTCTATTGATCCGCTTCATTTTGGACATGTGATTTATGATGGTCATTCTTCATTATCATCCATGGAAGTGCACCACAAAACATCTTCTTTTATAGACTCCCAACGTACCACCAAATAAGGAAGAGAACCACATGCACCACTTCTTCCGTGCACTACCAAAGCATTACCAGACATAGGAGAGAACCAGAAGCACCTCTTATTTTGTTGAATCCCAAAGCACCACTAGACACTAAAGAGAACCGAATTCCACCTCTTACAGAATCCTAGACAGCCTTCTTCACCAGAAGTAGCCCAACCGCAATTACAAGTATCAGAAATAAGATGGGAGAAAAGAGCACACCAAGTTAGCTCCACAATATCCTTATCAATCAAGCTTATGGACCAAACCACAATGGATGTATCAAGTTTGAGTGGGGGTAGGCTATGCTAAGGCACAAACATGAAATGACTGTTGTGAAAGTTTTGCAAATGGGTTGCTACGACTCTTATTGCTCAAGATGTAATGTATGCAAGTATGTAAGTGTGTGTGGAGATGCCCCTAGACCAATAATATTTATAGGAATGGAGTACAAGTGTGTACAACATCTTTTGAGAGAGTCCAGAGAGTTCTAAGGAGTCAGCTAGTCATTTGGATGAAGTAAATATAGGTGTGACGAATATTTTGATCACAATAATTTTCCATTCCAGAATGTTCCTTGGTCGATGAAAATTTTAACCGAATTGTCTCTCAGTCAAGAAAAGTTTTAACCGAGCATTGGTCATTTTGAAAGTTCTCCAATCGCTATATCTTGATCATATATCAAAAAGATATTACAACGCCTCTTTTTCGATCAAGAAATATTTCAACTGAAGGTGTTTTGGTCCACAAAGTTTCTCGACTGAAAATCTATAAATATATGTCAATATATGGAAAAATTATTTAAAAAAATATTCCTAGTGTGAACCTACCTATCAAAGACACTTGGTATTGACTAATTAAAGGTTTTGGAATAGGTGGGGTTGGTTCAAATCTTGATTTTATGTGACTTCTAAAAACTTGTACATATGAAATACAAATAAACACATATGAACAATTATTCAAATAGTTGATGTTCCAATCTTGATTTGCCAAGCGGTTCCTGAAACACTAGAGTAACATGTTAAATCTGCAAGTAAGAAATGTTTGTCATTATCAAAAGAGAAGATACACTAATGTTGAATTTAGTCCACAAGGCAATGTTGAATTTCAACCTTGTATCGAGTTCATCTTGGATTGTTTCCACAACTTTGAGATGAACTTAGGGTCACTATCAAAGATAAATGAAATCAAGGCACCATGAAAATAGACTATCTCTCTAATGTAAAGATCATCTAAGTCTAACACATTGGGAGTGGTCTTTAGGGCAAGGAAGTGTGTTGAATTAGTTAAGTAGTCCACCTCGACTAATATCACGTCATGTGTTTTTCTTGTCTTGTGAAAGTCAACCACAAACCCCATAGTGATTTGGTCACATTTCCACTCAGATATCTCAATCGATTATATTAACCCACTGGGTCACTGGTGCTCGACCTTCACCATCTGGCATGTAAGACAACTAGCCACATACATGGCTATGTCTCTCTTCTTTCATGACCACTAAAAGTACCCTTTTATGTCCTTAAACATCTTATTGGTGTTGGGGTGCACAATACACTTTGACCCATGAGACTCTTGTGAGATGCGAGTCTTCAAAGGTGAATCATCAGGAATCTAAATATGAGTTTTATATCAGATTCCACCATCCACACCAACTAAGAGGTATTTTTTATGCTTTGCCATCAAAACCTTCATCTTTTCTAACTCTGGGAAGGCTAACCGGTCCACTATAGGCTCAGTCAACAAGTCAGGCTTGATTTGGATATTTTCTAGGAAAATCTTATTTTCCAAAGGATGTGGAATCCATTGAGAAAAGTCTTCAAGAATCTTCTACTAGTTAACTAAACCACCCACATAACTCAGATGTTTTGTACTAAGTGCATCGCCTACCACAGTGGCTTTACCGTGATGGTAGGCAATGGTAAAATCAAACTTTTCAGATATTCCATCTAATGTTGTTGTCGTAACTTCAGATATTTCTGAATCAAAAGGTATTTCAGGCTCAAATGATCAGTTAAGATGTCAAAGGTAGCCCCATATAGATAATGTCATGAAATATTCATGATATATACAATTGCAACAAGTTCCAAATCATGGTTCAGGTAGTTCAACTCATTGGCTTGAGTTGTCTGGAAGAAAAGGAGACCACATGCTTGTTTTTCTCTACCACACACCCTAAGCCCATCTTTGATGCATCAGTGATGATGACAAAACTATCATTATGTGAGGGTATGGATAGAATAGGGATTGATGTAAGTTTTCCTTTAACTCCTAGCATCACACTTCACATAGATCAGACCAGAAAAACTGCTCATCCTTCTGAGTGAGCTTGGTCAGGGACAAAGCAATTTTCAAGAATTATTTGATGAATCTCCAGTAATACCTGGTCAAACCCAAGAAACTACAAATCTCGGACATACTTTTTGGTGCTAGCCATTCTCGAACGACTGCTACTTTGGCAGGGTCGACATATGTGGTTGCTCCATACATATTATGCATGAGGAACATAACTCGATGTATCCAAAACTCACTTTTTAAAGAATTTCATGTATAACTTCTGCTTTCACAGGATACACTACTACAAAAATGCCTTTTAGCGTCGGTTGTTTAACCCCCTTTGGTGTCGGTTTCCGAGCGACGCCTATGTGGGTGCCGCTAAAGGTCGGACACTTCGGCGTCGGTTTTTTAACCGACACCTATTTAACGTATAGGTGTCGGTTGTTTAGTTGATCACCGACGCCAAAAGGGTTCGTGCCACAGAAAACGACGTCATCTAGGACACATTCTGCGTCGGTGTTTAATTGGTAACCGACGCAGAAAGTGTCCTAGATGACGCCGTTTTCTGTGGCGTGAACCCTTTTGGCATCGGTAATCAACTAAACAACGGACGCTATATGTTTTATAGGCGTCAGTTTTACACTAACAGCCGACGCCATTTCCAGTACGGCCGTGGCCACATGAGGCGTCGATTTTTTCAAAAAACCGACGCTGTAGGTCTTTGCTGACGGTTTTCTGTAAATAACCGACGCCTATATCTTTTTTTTTCATATCAGTTTGTAGGCCTGCTATGGCTGGTCAGCAGGATGAGAACCTACAGTTCAGTTTTCTGAACTGTAGGTTTACGACATCCATTGATATCAGCCTACAAACAGGCCACAAACCTACAAAATTAACAAAAAAAATTTCACACAAGTAGATACATTCAGACATCAATTCAATTCTCACATTCACACATATAGAAACATTCAAATACATGTATTAACATTCAGAAATATTGATTTACAAAGTATCATTCATTATCGCTATCAACATCCCAATTATATCTTACAATTGCCACTGCTTGTATGGCTTTTGCCCATTCTTCTCTTATTTCATTTAATGCTTCCATCATGTATGGAGCATGTATATTTTTTAAGCGTTTACCTATAGTGTGGTCAGTTTTAAACTCCTGCAAAGAGAATGATGTGTATATATAAGTAATAATATAAAAATAAGATTGATATATTTCATACTAACTAATGAGACTATATATAATACCTCATGTATGGTATCGATGTCCAATGCGGCATGTCGGATAATCATCTGCATAAATCGCATCACATAGTATGTGCATGCCCAACCGTTGTCTTGTGTAGTACACTATAAATTGAAACATACAAAATAATACAACTAAGCACAATTCACATCAATAATATATACATTGGAGTCGGGAACTTACTTGTACGTTCTGCCAATTTATTGGCTGGTTCTTTTTCCTTGGGACCGTTCCTCCAGCCTTTTTGAATGCATCTAAACCCCTACATGTTAATATAACACAGTAAATTGCATAAGTAAATAGTAATGTAATAACATATGTTAACAGATACAAAAATGAAATATTTCTCACCAGAATAATGGCATTCTCATTACGTGTCCAATTTTAGTGTTTAATGTACTTCCCGCGGGATCTAGATAATAAACAGTGAACGTCCCGGGGACAATAACTAGTAACTCCCAATGTCTACCGCTAGAGGTAAAAAGTTAACAATTAATAACTCAAAATGCACAATAAAAATGGAATTTTTGGAAGTCCAAATTATAAATAAAGTAAACTTACTTGACATTGAATGGAGCTATTATTATCGTCTTCTTTTGCTGACCAAAAATTGTAAAAGCATCTATACAGTATTGTTGAACACTATCAGGGTCTTTAGCTACCATACTAATCAATGATGGAATAAAAAATCCCACATGATCAAATGCAAATTGTTTGCATTGATCTTCGACTAAGTAGCTACAAAACATGTATTACGTATGCATTAATATATAAGAAACCAGATCACAGGATCTTACACAAGGTATATGAATGTATAAACAAGATCTCACCTTATCCATGTCTCTATCATTGATGTATTCAACCAAGCATACATAAACATCTCAATAATATCTTGTATAAATAAAGAGCTATCGTATGATTGACCTGCATAATCTGCATCTAAAGAAACAATTATAGGGCAATGTATATTATGTGCCCATAGCCAACATGCCATTCCCCTACAAGCAGGACCTAACGGGTATGTTAGGTCAGTTGGAACCCAACTTGGTAATGCAGGAAGTGGAGGTGGAGGCCTAGGTGCTCCTGGTATCTTCTTTTTAACCTATATATATAATTTCAGATCAGTTGACCTCATATATACACATTAACAGTCTAAATCAATGTAAATTTATCTTACAATTTCAGTAGTGTAGACGACATCTGCTTTGGGCCACAATATGACCTCGCCTTCTGCCTCAGCAAGTGTATCAATATCTGGGTGGGGATATGGCAATGTAGCTTCCCTCCAATCGGGTAACACACGTAATGGGCCCACACGAACGTAGCCCTGTGGCATTGGAGTCCTATGAAACCTTTCCCAGGAAGGGACGGGTAATCCTGCGCCTCTGCAACAACATAGTCTTGTATTCTTAAGCGGCATGGCTTCATTGCCTACAAATTTACGTAAAGAATGTTATACATATATACATATCATCTTGAAAACATATCATCTTGAAAAGACTAGCTACAATGTCATAAACAATACTTACAGCAGACGTGTTAGGCGATGGGTCTCTAGGATTACTCGCAGTCTGTGCATCAGGAGAAGAGTGGGTCGCCATAGGCTGATTGGAAGCCTGAGATGCCTGCCACCGCAGCAATTCTTCCTTGACCTTCTCAGCAACTACATCATTGACCTTCTTAGCAACTATATCCTCGACTCTCTTATTCTCCTATACATGGATAAAAGAAACATTAGCTTCTTATTATTGAATTTCCTTTTGCAGTGACATTCTAAAAAAAGAATAGGTTACCTCTTCTTGAGAAAGTCCCGCTCTGGGTTTGCGCTGGGATGGCCCAAAGAATGCTTTGATGCCCACACTAGCACCTGCACCCCTAACACGTCCAGGATGCTCTGGGTTACCCAGAGCAACTGTCATTTCATCCCTTGTGCCCTGAGGAATGAACATGCCTTGTTTCCTATGCTCGTGCAGCTCCTGCTAATCACCATCAATAGAAATTGGTAAGTTAACACCACAAATAATCAATATTCAAACGATTTCTCTAAGAGTTGTATTTTACCATTTTCGCAGTCGCCTCAGCAGTTACGGGCTTCTTTATTTCACCCTTCTTGTTTTGCCTCCCAGCTATCCAAATATCATGGCGAGGCATGGGTGTGGCAGACTCCTGAGTAGGAGCAGACTCCTGAGTAGCCGCAGACTCCGCCTGTAGTCTTTGGCGAACGCTTGCATAGCCTTTTGGACCCATAGTGTGGTCATGCACATTCAGTGCACGCCTTGCTTTTTGTGCGTCACTGAGGGCCTAGTTAGTATGCACATTAATGATTTGGTTAGTAGCACTAAATGTTAATCTTGAATAGGTGAATACAATGTATATTAATTAAATTAGGAATGACGCCTAATACCTTGAATTCTTCATATTTTCTTGAATCAAGAAAATTGTCCCAATCTTCTTTGTCCAAGAAGCTCCATTGTTCAAGGACTGACTTCTTCTTCTTATCACCCTCTTTTATGTATTCTTTGTTCAGATTTGTCCTATAATTCCTAAGCATCTTTCCAGCACGTTGCATCACACTTTTACGATGCAACTTCTCATCCAATGCAAACAAATTCTGTAAAATAGAAATGTTATTAACTAGTATCCAAAATAGAATTGCAAATAATAGAATTTGTAATCTACAAAATAGAATTGCAAATAATAATAACTCACGCATAAATCCTTCCATATCAAGTCTTTTTTCCCCTGAGGAACTTTATGCCAATTATCATACTTAACACCACAATGGCTCCGAGTGGTACACCCAAGATAGTTTACAAAATTATTGCGGTTCACTCCAATTGCATTTCCTCCATTATCAAACTCCACAACCAATTTGGATCCACTGCCACTTAGCGCTATTAACTTCTTCAACAGAGTGATGCCCCTTTTCTTGTTAAGTGTTTGGTGTTGCACATCAAGTTGCTCCAGTGCTTCAGTGGGTACATGTGCATCATCAACCTAAAATTTGACAAAAATAAACACACTGAATTAGCCCAATATAGAAATATAGGATATATGACATAACTAGAAGATAATGAATTTTATAGAAATATAGGATATGTTTTTAGAACTTACATTGGTATCCTCGCCATGCTCGTCATGGACAGCATGCTCATCATGGACTTCATGCTCATCATGGACATCATGCTCATCATGGTCAGCCATCTGAAAATGTCATTAAAAAGGCAAACATTCAGCATTTGTATTAACTAGAAAAAGGCAAACATTTAGCATTTATATTAACTAGAAAAAGGCAAACATTTAGCATTTGTATTAACTAGATAAAGGCAAACATTTAGCATTTGTATAAACATACATGTCTCTAAAATTGTGATCTTTGATCAACTAACAATCCTTCATTGTGATCTCCGCGCACATATAAGTCATCATTAGCTTCAATATTTTATGGAGTTGGCAACCCAACTGAGAATGGACTGGAGTCATCATACTTATCATAGTACTCTTCTTCATCTATAGGATCTTCAATGAACTATCTTTTACCATGAAGAACAACCGACCATTTATCATTTGCAGGATCATCGATATAGAATATGTGTTTCGCCTGTGATGCCAATATAAATGGTTCACCCTTCTCGCCAATCTTTTCAAAGTTCACCAAAGTGAAACCCAATTCATCCACTATAACTCCTTTGGTGTTATCAACCCAATTACATTTAAAGAGTGGAATTTTGAAATCTATGTAGTCAAACTCCCAAATGTCTTCAATGACACTGTAATATGACATTTTAGCTTCACGTGGACTCTTATCCTTTGCACTTGCAAAGTACATAGTCGACGCTTGAAGAGTGACCCCACTATTTTGGACGACACTCTTATCATCTTGGTGCTTTGTGTAATATGTGAATCCATTAATGTCAAACCCTTCATAAGACATAACATTCGGTTTTGGTTTAAAGGCGAGGCATTTGATAGTTTCTGTAATATCATTTGGTGTTTGAGATAGTTGATGTAAGACTTTATCTTCAAACCACTTAGTAAAAGTCTTATTATGCTCTCTAGCAAGCCACATTGAACTTGCTCAAGGATGTTGTCTCTTTATGAAATTGGTATGTTCTTCGATATAAACACTCACTTCGTCCATATTGTGTAAAATATACAAGTGAGCTTGTTCCAACTGCTCACGGCTGATTACTTTCACCCGTGATCCCAAAATTTGTTTTCCCTCTTCAATATTCTTGTCATTATCAGGAGTGTCATTACCACTGAGAAAGTCATTGCAAAAATCCATAACCTCTCTCGCCACATAACCTTCAATAATACTCCCTTCAGGCCGATAACGGTTTCGAACATCACCTTTAAAAATGCTCATGTATCGTTCAAAGGGATACATCCAATGCAAGAAAAATGGTCCCAACATTTTCACTTCCCTAGTCAAGTGGACAACAAGATGTACCATGATATCAAAGAACGAAGGAGGGAAATACATCTCAAGCTGACATAGGGTAACAACCACTTCTCTTTGCAAATTATCAAGAGTATCAGGGTCAATAATTTTGCTGCATAGACTGTTGAAAAAGAAACAAAGTCTGGTAATTGCAAACCTTACATGCTTCGGCAATATAGATCGAATTGCCACGGGCAATATTTGTTGCATTAGAGTGTGACAATCATGAGATTTAAGACCTATCAACTTCAGATCTTTCATTGATACCAATCTACGGATGTTGGATGAGTAACAATGTGGCACCTTAACATTTACCAAGCATTCACAAAAAGTTTTCTTCTCCATTCTAGACAATGTGTAACAAGCGGGAGGTAAGTATGTTCTTTTATTACCCATTTCATGTAATTCTGTTAATTCTGACCTTATTCCCATTTCACGTAGGTCCAGTCTGGATTTTATCCAATCTTTAGTCTTACCTGGTATATTTAACAGAGTACCAATGATGCTATCACAGACATTTTTCTCAACGTGCATTACATCGATACAATGCCTGACTGTCAAAGAACTCCAATAAGGAAGATCCCAAAATATTGACTTCTTCTTGAATGAAGAATTGTCACTTCGTGTGGCCATACTACATTGTGATTTCTTACCAAATTCATTGACAATGTCTTTTACTCTTTCATAAACAACATCCCCTGGTGTAGGTTTAGGTGCACTCCGTTCATTATTCCATCCATTGAATGCTTTGCGCTTCCTACGATACGGATGGAATTGTGAAAGAAACCTTCGATGACCAAGATATACAGTCTTGCCGCCATGTTTTAGTCTTATTGAATCAGTGTTTTCTTCACATATAGGACACGCTTTAGCTCCTTTGACACTATATCCAGACAAATTCCCATATGCTGGAAAGTCATTAATAGTGCAAAACAACATAGCGTGCAAACGAAATGTCTCTCTTGCTAAAGCATCATAGGTCATCACACCTTCAGCCCAAAGTTTCTTTAAGTCATCAATCAAAGGTTCAAGATAAACATCGATATCATTTTCGGGTTGTTTAGGGCCCGATAACAACAACGACAACATAAAGTACTTATTTTTCATACACATCCAGGGAGGAAGATTGTATATAACAAGCATGACTGGCCAAGTGCTATGTTGGCTGCTCAATGTCCCGTACGGATTCATCCCATATGTACAAAGCCCAAGTCTTAGATTCCTATCTTCTTCACCAAATTTGGGGTACAATAGATCAATCTTCTTCCACTGTGGGGAATCAGACGCATGTTGTAGGATCCCATCATTATTTTTCTTAACATCTGCATCCCACCTCAAATTCTTCGCATCTTTTGGATTTGCAAACAAGCATTGAAACTGTGATATTATAGGTAGATAACACAACACCATGGCAGGAGAACCAGCTTTGGACTCCCCCGAAGTCATCAATTTATACCGTGACACACCACATTTTGGACAATCTTTCAAATCTACATAGTCCTTTTGAAATAATACACAATCATTCAGGCATGCGTGTATCTTCTTGGCCTCCATTCCCATTGGGCACAGCATTTTCTTTACCTGGTATGTTGAGATTGGCAGCTCGTTTCCTTCAGGAAGCATTTCTTTCAACAAAGTCAACAATGAAGTGAAGCTTTAGTCGCTCCATCTATTGTTAGCTTTCAACTTATACAATCTCAACACAGCGCTAAGCTTCGTAAACTTAACACAGCCTGTGTATAACGGTATCTCAGCATCATGCACAATGTTTCTAAAGATAGGAGGTGGATCGGTGTGCTCTACCCTACAACTATCCAGCATCGCATCAACGATGTCTGCTAGAACTGGTTCGTTCACATTTATGTCATCGAAGGAAATTTCTACTTCCACCCAAGCACTGCTATCGACATCTACTGGTTTCGATTTTGAAATCTCTCCATGCCAGTGCCATTCTGTATATCCTTGTACAATCCCATTGCACATGACATGACTTTTGATTTCCTCACCAGTGTGGACTTTCAAGTTGTTACCGCAATTCCTACATGGACAGTAGAACCTATCTGTAGGTTTTTTCCTATGTTCCTCGGCAAATCTAATAAACTGATCAAGACCAGATATAAACTCTGGGGTGCAACGATTACAAATGGACATCCATGATCTATCCATTCTATGATCAAAGTGAAAACAAGTATATATTAGGAAACAAGTATATATTAGGAAAAGATTAGGGTATACACTTACATCCTAAGTGTATAATGTGATGTCATTCTTATATATAATAAATGTGTACCAGCTATCCCATCCTTGAACACCTAATCTCACTAGTAAGTGTATAATGTGTATTGGGTTTTCGAGAAAATTTCGGCAGCATTTCCCCGCTGTTCTCTAAGTACATACGTACTTAGAAAACAAACGGGGAAATGCTACCGAAATTTTCTCGAAAACCCAATACACATTATACACTTACATCCTAAGTGAGATTAGGTGTTCAAGAACAGTCCCAAACTGGGGACTATCCAAGATTTACTCCTAATGAGTCAATCTTGGACGGGTTTCTAGGACAACAAACACAATAATAGATATCTACAATGAAGCCGGACTCCATACAAATAGTATATAATTTAGTGATTGTTCATTCTAATTTGTACCAATGTACAAGTAATATAAAGAACAATGATTGTTCACTTTCTAGGCCAACAAACACATGTGATGTCATTCTTATATATAATAAATGTGTACCACCTATCCCATCCTTGAACACCTAATCTCACTAGTAAGTGTATAATGTGTATTGGGTTTTCGAGAAAATTTTGGTAGCATTTCCCCGCTGTTCTCTAAGTACATATGTACTTAGAGAACAAACGAGGAAATGCTACCGAAATTTTCTCGAAAACCCAATACACATTATACACTTACATCCTAAGTGAGATTAGGTGTTCAAGAACAGTCCCAAATCGGGGACTATCCAAGATTTACTCCTAATGAGTAAATCTTGTACGGGTTTTCTAGGCCAACAAACACAATAATAGATATGTACATGTTAGGGTTTCATCACAATTAATATTAGGGTTTCATCAATGTTAGGGTTTAATCAAATCAAATTAGGATGCTAGAATGGACAAGTTTAAATCTTATTTCAACATGCATCAAAATTTACTGAATTAGGTCAAGCGTTAGGATTAGAAGCACAAATATATGCAAACAAAAAGATTTGTTCATATCCTAGAATTTACATAAAGCATTACATATAGATTTGTTCATATCCTTACCAACAACAATCACGGCTGTGGGTGTTGTCCTACCACGGTCGTGCTCCCCAGCATGGCCGTGGTAGGCCAACACCCACGGCCGTGTTTACCGTTGGTAAAGAGCTAGGGAGAAGGAAGAACAGAGGCTACGACGGGCAGCAGGCAGGCGGGCGACACGGCAGGGAGGATGGCAGCGAGCACGGAGCAGGCAGCGATGACGCCAACGAGGACAGTGGCGATGGCAAGGAAGGATGGCGGGAGGCGGCAAAGAAGAATACGGCGGCCGACGGCAAAGAGGACCGCGGAGGCGACGCAGAGTAGCAAGCAGCGGTAGTGGGCGTCAGCGGCAAGACAGCAGTAGGTGGGTGTCGATGGCGAGCAGCACCGGGCGGGCGGGTGGCGACGCAGCAAGAGCAGAGGGGCGGGGCGACGCAGCAAGAGCAGAGGGGCGGAACTATTGCTTCGCGATGAAACAGAAGAAAGGGTACCCGAACAGTGGCCGTCCTTCGAGGGTTTATTAAGTGGGTATTAGGCGTCGGTTCTAACATCAAACCGCCACCTAACGTCTTCGGCGTCGGTTCTACTTAAACAACCGACGCCCAATTAGTCAAATTTTGCCCTAAATAATTTGGCGGGAACCATTATCGGCGTCGGTTATCAATGGATAACCGACACCTAAGCTGGAACTTTTCGCGCAAATTTTCATCTCATATCGGCGTCGGTGTTTTGGTAAAACGCCGACGCTGTATGTGCCAAAATTTTTTTCACTCAAAAATTGGATTTCGCGGGCGATTTTAGGCATCAGTTGTTTGTTATCCAGTCGACGATGAATACAAAGCGGTACCCATGTCTTGACTACAGACGTTGGATGACCTACAACACCGACGCTGAATGTCATAGGCGTCGATTTATCTAAATAACTGACGCCTAGAAAAGTGTTATTGAACGTTGTTTCTGTACTAGTGATATCAAAGACCTTAGATAGGTGTTCACAATGTTGTCTTAGGTCATTGGAGTAGACTAGGATGTCATCTATGAACATTAAGACAAAGGTGTCAAGGAAGGGTTAGAACACTCAATTCATGTGGTTCATGAACACACTTGGAGCACTGGACAACCCAAAAGGCATAGCCAAAAACTCGTACTAGGCATAACGAGTTCGAAAAGTAGTTTTCAAGGTATATTCACTCTTAATTTGCAATTGGTGTGATCCAAATATTTGGTCAATCTTTATGAAAACTCGAATGGTTTTGAGCTGGTTAAACAAGTCATTTATGCGGGTAGAGGATACTTATTCTTAATGGTAGCCTAGTTTATCATTTTGTAATCTAGTGCACATGTGGAGTGATCTATCCTTCTTCTTTACAAAGAGAACTGGTGCTGCCCACGGGGATGTGCTGGGTCATATGAAGCCCTTGTCTTATAATTCTTGGAGTTACTTCTTTAACTCAAACAACTCAGTGGGAGCCATCCTGTAAGGTGCTTTAGAAATTGGGTTTGTCCCGAGAGATATCTCTATTGATAAGTCTACTTTTATTTTTGGAGGTAAGCCTCGCATATCGTCTGGGAACACATTAGCATAGTCCCTGATTACTTCTATTTCCCTTAAGGTTGCACCATCTGCTCTGGCTCAGTCACTACATCTAGGAATGCTAGACAACCTTTATCTACCATCCATTTTGCTTTCACAGCTGACACATATAGGCTGGTAGTGTCATCTTTCCTACCTATAATGGTAAAGGGTGCTTGACATGGCTTCTCTATCATTATTTTCTTTTCCCTATGGTCTATCTTCACATTATAGTTATAAAGCCATTCTATTCCTATGATGACCTCATAATCATTCATGTCCAACAGGATAAAGTTGGAAGGGAATTCATTGTTCATATATTAAATAGGGATAATGAGTGTTCTTAAAAGGGGTGAGAAGAATTTACCACTAGGGTTAGTGACTTCCAAAACATATTGTAAGTCCTTGAAGTCCAAACAAAGCATACTTGCAATATTTCTCGAGAGGAAAGTATTAGTAGAACTAGATTCAAATAAAGCTTTAACATAATGGCCCATTATATATCAAGTTGTAAATACCTAACTTTCCAACATCCCCAAATTAAGAAAGGACCTTAAAGTTGAGATTCATTACCTAAAATTCCCCAAGATCAAGATTTAACCAAATACCAAACAATAGCAAATAAGTGTAATTAATTCACAAGCATTGTTTAGAAGACGGTCCTCTAAGACGTTACATGGATTTTCAACATGGAACTTATACATATGAGAAGAAGTATCTAATTAATCCTCCTTTACTTATCCTTAATGTCTTTAATGGATTTTATTTGATTCATCATGTCTAGATATCTTCATAAATTGCATTTACCTAAAATGGTCTGAAACAAAACACATATCAATATATTGCTATAATGTGTATTGTTGGGCTTTGTGGGATAGAACAAGCAGTGGAAACAAAAATTTTATCTAACCACAAACCCATAACTAGCAGAGAGAATCAACAACTATGCAATAGGAAAGATGGTTTAGTGACATACCTGGTCCTAAGGCTTGCTGAGTGAGAATACCTCACAGCTAATGTAGTCTTCAAACACCTAGTCTTTGATAATGTATGTGCATCTCCTGGTCTTGACCAGGACTGTGGTTGACGGTCGTCCTCCTAAGTGGTAGAAATCTCTCTCCACTATTGATAGTCCATGTGGACCACTGAGAACTCTAGTCATCCTGATGGACAGACTAGAAGGAGTCATCCCCTTCTGTCGGTGTACCAGTCATTAACACACTCTCCCACCACTAGTTGCTTTTCTGTAGTTTTCTTTCCCTTGTTGTTCCTCCCTAGATGGATATAACTTGTTTGGGCTCTCTCGGTTACCACAACAAGAGAGGACAACAACTTTGTAGAGAAATTAATGTTCTGAGTTGTATAGTATGAGAATCCCCCTGTGCCCCTCTATTTATAGTAAAGGGTAGGATCAGGGTACCCAGTCTGTGCGGGAGTAGAAGGGTCTGAATTTTTCATGAACTGATTGTACTTCACTAGGAGAACCGATCTGTTCACAACTGAACTGATCATTTGGGCAGGTGAGTCAATCGATTCACCTAGTGAACCAGTCATTTCACTTCCCAGACTTGCATGCAATTGACTTTCCTTATTTGTTTCTAATTACACAAAGATTAATTCTTGTCCCAATCAAATTGAACAAGTGAAACAAAAAACTTTTCTCACAAATCAAGAAAATTCAACATAGCTCGTTTACCCCAAGTGAACCAATCAGTTCATCAGAGTGAACTAGTTGTCTCACTGACCATGAGCCAATTAGTTCACCCAGTGAAACAGTCGGTTGGTGATCCAATTTGTGCAGAACTTAGTCAATGCAGTTCTCAATCAATCTGACACTCTAATCAGTTGGTTCAACACTTGAACTAGATGATTCTGAGTCATGTCTATTGATTGAATGTTTAATTAAGTAGCTAAACCCTTTACTAATCAATCTAAACATCATTCATGGATAAACTCCTCTTCCATGTTAATCCTATGTGTGTGACCCTATAGGTTCCATTTCACATTGGTAGTGAATGTCCATAACTAACTTATGACATCACAAGCAAAGAGTGGTGCCTAGTCGCACATTAGTGCTACCCAAGTGAAGAGGAAAGTTGGAGAAAAACATCCAGCCTACAATGTGTTATTGGTGTTACAGTGAATGTATAGTTCCTTTGTCTCTGATATCTGGATTGAACTTGAGGCATGGACTTGTCATTGTCTACAAATGTTCAATCCATGTTTCTTGAGTTAGAGTAGACTGTTTGAGATAAATGCAAGCTAAAAATCATGTACTGACTCACATGTACATGGTCGTGTATTTCTCAGTCTCGATTATCAAGTGGCTAGTATAGCATACTCCTTTAGGAGGGACAAATACTATAAGAACCATTGTCACCACCAATACTATAAGAGATGATCATGACTAACCAAGTTTGGTATCCATGCATCACTCTTAAGGTGGGTATATCTGATACACTACTCTCGAACATGTATCCGTGTGCTTGGTTTGATATCATATATCATGACTGATGATATCCTATCATTAACCAACACACACTCTAGTCTTTTGTGTTGCTGATGTATATGGTTATTTCCACAATAACAACCATCTAGGGACATAATAAGAATGTATAATCTTAACATTTGTATGATCTCATTGTTCAGGTGCTTAACCTGAAGACATAAGTCATTGAGTAATACAATTCTTTAGACATCTAACATGTTATGTCATTTTCTCAAAACAAATTAAACATATAGATGGAAATTTCCTTTATTATTATTTGAATCATTTACGAAGTATGCCATTACAATCATCATATGAATGGCTCTATGAGCACACATTCCAACAGACTCCCACTTGCACTTAGACCCAATAACCCATGAAACTCATTTCTTGTGATCTAGCATGACCATCATGCTTCTGCTGTGAAAGTGCCTTTGTCAAGGGATCAACAATATTGTCTACAGTTGGTATGTTGCAAATCTTCACATCTCCTCTCTATACAATCACTCATATGAGATGGAAGCGCCGATGAATGTGCTTGGACCGCTGATGTGATTTGGGTTCTTTAGCTTGTGCAATAGATGCATTGTTTTCACAGTAAAACCGAATTGCATCACATATGCTAGGAACCACCCCAAGTTCAGAGATCAAATTCTTGATCCACAATGCTTCCTTTATCGCATGGGATGCAACAATATACTCAGCCTCTATCGTAGAATCTGCAACTGTCTCTTCCTTATAACTCTTCCAGCTCACAGCTCCATTATTAAGGCAAAACACAAATCCTGATTGTGATCTTTAATCATCTTTATTGGTTTGGAAGCATGCATTGGTGTAACCCTTTACCACCAACTCTTCCTCACCGCCGTAGACGAGGAACTGATCATTAGTCCTTCTCAAGTACTTGAGGATGTTCTTCATGGCTGGCTAGTGAGCATCCCCAGGATATGACTGGTATATGCTCATCATGTTGAGTGCATACGAGACATCAGGATGGGTGCAGAATATTGCATACCTTATGGATCCAATTGTTGATGTATATGGAATCTCACTCATGTGTTCCCTCTCTTCACAATATTTGGGACATTGATCTCTATAGATGGGAACTCCATGAACCATGGGTATGTTTCCTCTCTTTCAGTTCACCATGTTGAACCTCTTCAACACTTTGTCAATGTATGTGCTTTGACTTAGTCCAAGACTCTTTCTAGATCTATCTCTATAGATCTTGATTCTTAAGATATAAGATGATTCTCCTAAGTCATTCATCGAAAATGTATTTCCAAGCCATGTCTTTACATTTTGTAAAGCAGAGATGTCATTCCCCATCAACAGTATGTCATCTACATACCATATGAGGAATGTAGTCATGCTCCCACTAACCTTCTTGTACACACAAGGTTCATCTTCATTTTGACTAAAGCCAAACTCTTTGACTGCTTTGTCAAATCAAAGATTCCAACTCTGAGATGCTTGCTTCAATCCATAGATTGACCTTTGTAGCTTGCAGACAATATTTGAAAACTTTAGATTTATAAAAACTTTAGGATGTGTCATGTACACATCCTTTACAATATTCCCATTAAGGAATGTGGTTTTAACCCCATTTGTCACATCTCATAGTCATAGTAGGCTGCAATAGCAAGCATGATCCTGATGGACTTAATCATGGTGACTGGAGAAAAGGTTTCATCATAGTCAACACCTTGAACTTGTCTGAAACCCTTTGCAACCAATCTACCTTAATTAGTTTGCACATTTCCATCCATATCGGTCATCTTCTTGAAGACCCATTTGCACCATATGGGTTTTACCCCTTTAGGTGGATCCACCAAGGTCCATACCTTGTTGGTGTTCTTCTTGAAGACCCATTTGCACCCTATGGGTTTTACCCCTTTAGGTTGATCCACCAAGGTCCATACCTTGTTGGTGTACATGGATTCCATCGTAGATCTCATGGCCTCATGCCATTTCAAATAATTTTGTCCCTATGTAGCTTCTAGATAGGTAGTTTGCTCTTCATCTATGACCAACTCACCACCTTCTTGAGTCACAAGATATCCAAATCTTTTAGGCTTAAGGCGTGTCCTACTAGATCTATGAGATTCATGTGTTACTTGAGATATTTGAGATTCCACAACAGTTTGTGATTCTCTATGTTCCTCTTGTTAATCTATTAGTTCAATATTTTCTTATTGGTCTCTAACCTCTTCAAGTTCCACTTTCCTCCCACTGCTTCCTTTGGAAATAAATTCGTTTTCTAGGAATACAACATTCCTGGAAACAAACACTTTGTTGTCTGTTGGGTGGTATAAGTAGTATCCCTTTGTTTTTTTGGGATATCCAACAAAATAACACTTACTGGATTTGGGTCCAAGCTTTTCAGGTAACATTTTCTTGACATAAGATTCACATACACAAACCATCATAAAAGACACATCGGGATGCTTTCCCATACCATATCTCATATGGTGTCTTTTGAACCAATTTATATGGTATGTGGTTAACTGTAAACGTGGAAATTGTTTGAGCATGTCCCTAGAAAGAAGTAGGAAGATCGGAAAAACTCATCATAGATCACATCATGTCCAATAATTTGCGATTTCTTCTTTCTGATACACCATTATGCTATGGTGTTCTAGGTGGAGTCCATTGTGATACAATACCACGGGCTCTCAAAAGGTCCTCAAACTCTTGGTTTAAGTATTCTCCTCCTTGATCAGATTGAAGTGTCTTAATACTTTTGCTAAGTTGGTTTTGTACTTCTTTCATGAAATCCTTGAACCTTTCAAGGGTTTCTGATTTATGTTTCATCAAGTAAACATAGCCATACCTAATGAAGTCGTCAGTGAAGGTAATGAAGTACTGATAGCCACCTGTAGCATTTGTTCTAAAAGGCCCACATTTATCAGTATGTATGAGTCCTAATAGATCACTCACTCTCTCATTTTTACCTGAGAAAGGAGTCTATGTCATCTTTCCCAACAAACAAGATTCACATGTCTCTATTAATTCAAAATAAACAGAGTCTAGATATCCATCTTTATGAAGTCTAGATATAAGGCTCTCATTTATGTTCCCTAGCCGACAATGCCCAAGGTATGTTTTATTTGAGTCATTGAGTTTTTGACTTTTGGTGTTTATGTTGTATACACTTGTTAGTAGATCTATCAAGTATAGACCATAAGACAATGGGACACTTCCATAAAGGATCCCATCTTTGGAAATGGATAATTTTCCATTCTTAATAAGAAATTCAAATACATCCTTGTCCAAACATGATACATAAATGATATTCCTATTAATGGTAGGTACATAATAGCAGTTCTGTAACTCTATTATCAGTCCACTTGGTAGAGATAACTCATAAGTTCCTACTGCACTGGTAGCAACTGTTGCTCCATTAGCAACACATAGTTCAACATCGCCTTTCGCTAAAGGCCTACTTCTTTTCAGATCTTTCACATTTGAACAAATGTGTGATCCACATCTGGTATCAAGTACCCATGATGAAGTAGTAAAGTTAATATTAATTACGTATACATCAGAAGTAGATATCTCTATCTCTTGCTTCATCTTCCTTGATTCCCTTAATCCTCTCCATATTTTGAGTGCTTAAGACTTAAACTTCAGCTTGGCAGGAGAACTTGTATCTGCCTTGCATGTATCCTTGGAATCCATTCCACCGATCACTATCATGGAACTATCCTTGTTCATTTGTGGTTCAACATTTGTCAAAATGTCAAGCAACTCTGATAGTGGTTTAGCCATGTTGCACAAGTAGTAATACTTGATAAACATGATATATAACTTATGCAACGATTGAAAAATCATATTCGTGGCCAACTCTTGACCCAAAGGAAATCACAGTTTCTCCAAACGTTCTATATGCCCAATCTTATTGAGCACATGGGGTCTAATTAGATCTCCCTCTGTCAGTTTGCATTCAAACAATGCCTTAGGCGTAAATAGAGTAGATTATATAGTCATTGGTATCTTAGGAATATGCAGAACACTTCAATAGTCCTAAACTAATTATGGCAATATATCTCAATTAATTTGTCTGATTTCAATGATGATTTCTTTGCCATTTGATTCTATAAGATAAAACATTTGCATTTTTTCAAAACTCCTTTTGATTTGATTTCATTTGAATAAAATTGATGATATTTAATTAGGCCTTTAATTAATTATCGCTCCCACTATTTTGTTCAAACTGATAGACCTCACCATCAATGCAAAAGATTGCAGTGTACAACCTTCTAGTGAGCAAGATCCTAATTTCCTCTAAGTCATGGACTGGCTAGGTCTGTCACCCACAACTAGATTCTTGTAGGTAGGCAACTTTTGCCAATTACATCTTATACAACTCTTGATAGATGTCATGCACAACTCTTTTTCATGTACATCTCCATGCCTCAAGGTGCTGGATCTGATCAAGTTCACCCAGTTAAGTCCAACCCATATGACAACACTATGAATATGCACCCTACTAGGGTATACCCACATATTCACTATCACACTTCGATGAGATAGATGGTGCACCACGCTAGGGAGTTCCCACACTTATTTGATCAAAATTTTCATGTGTGCTACTTTTGGAAGGCATCTTAAACTTAATATTTATATTGAGGGGTTTCGTATTTATATACATATACATATCTAATCACCACATATACAATATGTATCATATGCATGCCATATCCCATAAGCAAACATGTGAAGTGATAAAGTGATGATTATGGCCATCCTATTTTGTAATTCCTTGAGCCACAAGGAATTACGGTCATCTAGGTCTACATCATATGCAACAACCTATTGTTGATGAAGATCAAAGCTTGCACCATTCCGAGTTGATCAACTCATCCTATGACTAATCGACTCACCTCCTGGATGGTCAGTTGGTTGTCACCAACTGATCATCTGGAACCTCCAGATGGTTGGTTCGTACGGTCATTGTGCTCATTGTGAGGCCACCATCCACTCATCTCGCACCATCAGCCGGTCGTCTTAGTCCTTCAGTTGTTGGTTTGGGCACCTACCAGTCTTCGACATAACAGGAAATAAAACTATCCTACTTTTACGTATTTCTTTGGGAAACCCTGAGTTACATTTCTGGGGAGCAAAGGTAGAATAGAAGGCTCAAGTTATCCCGAGTAACATCCCAAATAGAAAAAAGGACAGGGGTATGTAGACTGATATGCAAACAACCACAACCATCCAAGCACACACATAGGGGTTTATAGGCCATAATCACTCTACACATCCACCATCAAAACCATTTTAGGTCGACGTGTATCGATTGCATATATATACCATATCATGTAATTGTATAGGGATTTGTGGTGTTAATCGGATATGCGCATTAGCCAGTTAAAGTATTCACATTGTATGCAATAAATAAATGGTGAAAAACCAAAATCTGATCATATCGATTAATCCTAAAACATAGTATGTTGATGTTGCTAACCACTGTTGGGTTTTGTGGGATAGAATAAGCAGCAAAAACAAAAATTTTATCTAACTAAAAACCCATAACCAGCAGATAACATCAACAACTATGTAATAGGAAAGATGGTTTAGCGAGATATACTTGGTCCTGAGGCTTGCTCAATGACAATACCTCGCAGCTAGTGTGGTCTTCAACCACCTAGTCTTTGACGGCGTCTATGCAACTCCAGGTCTTGACCCGGACTACGGTTGACGGTCATCCTCCTAAGCGGCAGAAATCTCCCACCTCTATAGATAGTCTATATGGACCATCGGGTCCTCTAGTCATCCTGATGGACAAACTAGAAGGATTGGTCCCCTTCTATCGACGTATTAGTCACTGACACACTCTCCCACCACTAGTTGATTTTTTGTAGTTGTCTTTCCCTTGTTGTTCCTCCCTGGATGGATAAAATTTGCTTGGGATCTCTCGGTTACCACAACCAATGAGGACAATAACTTTGTAGAACAACTGATTATCTGATTTATGTATACTGAGAATCCCCATGTACCCCTCTAATTATAGTAGAGGGAAGGGTCAGGGTTCCTAGTTTGTGTAGGAGTAGAAGGGTGTGGATTTTCCACAAACTGATTGTACTTTGGTAGGTGAACCAATCGGTTCACAACTAAACCAAACATTTGGGTAGGTGAGTCGATCGTTTCACCCAGTGAACCCATGGTTTCACTTCCTAGACTTTCCTATAATTGACTTTCCTTATTGGTTTCTAATTGACACAAAGATTAATTCTTGTCCCAATCGAATTGAACAAGTGAAATGAAAAACTTTTCTCACAAATCGGGGAAATCCAACACTACTAGTTTGGTCCATGTGAATTGATCAGTTCACCAGAGTGAACAAGTCATTTCATTTACCATGAGTCGATCGGTTCACCCAGTGAACCAGTTGGTTGGTGATCCTATTTGTGCATAACTCAGTCAATGCAGTTCTTAATCAATCTGACACTCTAATCAATTGGTTCAACACTTGAACTTGATGATTCTGGGTCAAGTTTATTGATTGAATGTTTATTTGAGTACCTAAACCCTTTAGTAATCAATCTAAAAATCATTCATGGATAAACTCCTCTTCCAGGTTAATCCTATGTGTGTGACCCTATAGGTTCCATTCACATTGGTAGTGAATGTCAATAACTAGCTTATGACATCATAAGCAAAGAGTGGTGCCTAATCACACATAAGTGCTTCCCAAGTTAAGAGGAAAGTTGGAGAACAACTTTCAACCTACAATTTGTTATTGGTGTTACATTGAATGTATATTTCCTTTGTCTTTGATATCCAGATTGAACTTGAGGCATGTCATTATCATCCTTTACAAACATTCAATCAATGTTTATTGAACTAGAATAGACTGTTTGAGATAAATGCAAGCTCAATATCATATATTGACTCATATGTACATGGCCATGTATTTCTCAATATCGCTTATCAAGTGGCTAGGATATCATACTCCTTTAGGAGGGACAAATTCCATATCTATCACTAACAGTCAAGTCCCCATGTGTCAAAGTCACCCAATCATCATTGTTATAACAACCCATGTTTCATGATTGCGTTTGATGATGTCAAATTCTACCCAACCACATGTGATGGGTGCAGTGATTTCAGGTCTAAGAACCAAAGTTACCACTAATACTATAAGAGATTATCGTGACTAACCAAGTGTGATTTCCATGCATCACTCTTATGGTGGTTCTGTCTGAGACACTATTCTCTGACATGTATCTGTGTGCTTGGTTTAATATGATATATCATGACTGATGAGATCCTATCATCAACCAACACACACTCTAGTTTGTTGTGTTATTGATGTCTATGCTTATTTCCACAATACCAACTGACTAGGGACATAACAAGAATGTATACTCTTAACATTTGTATGATCTCATTGTTCAGGTCCTTAACATGAAGACATACGTCATTGAGTAATATGATTCTTTAGACATCTAACATGTTATATCATTATCCCAAAATAGATTAAACATATATACAAAAATTGCCTTTATTATTCAAATCGTATACAAAGTATGCCATTACAATCATCATATGACTGGATCTATGGGCACACATACCAACATGTATGTGGGGTGCAAGAAAAGGTGTGCTAGTAATATAACAACATATAACGATTCAATTAATTACAAATAAGAACTGGCATTTTATTCTCATACTCTAAACCACACTTGATATACTATCTTGGGTGTGAGCATTGTGCGATCCTGGCTCATGTGCATCACCCCTGGATACATGGCATCCTAGGTTTCATAATATGATATCTTACTTTAAGTGATACTCATAGTGGCATTGTAATTAAACATAATACAAACAAACATTTTATAATTTACTTCAACAATCCTCGAGAAATCCTCAGCAAACACCGGCAGTCAATAATTATGAGTATTCATAATTCTAACCACATACCTTTGTTTCCATGTAGAAACCATGTACTTTAAGCATATATGCAAATATCCAAGCATTCAACATAATCAATAAACATTATCAGTGTATATGTATACTCTAAAGTATCACCAATCATATTCAAAATATTAATCATGATTATCAAATCTACCATGTTATTTAATCATGAACACTTATATCAGATTTTGTGCATTAAGGTCATAGAAAGTTACATCATCAGTGTTCAAAATCATAATAACACATGTTGTTGACTATTGGTCTAGAAATCCTAATTATTCATTATCCTTATCATCATCATCTTAGATCTCATTATAGTCAACTATATCAGTTTATATGGAAAAGTAAATGTTTTTAATATACTCAACATGTTAATCATCCAATATAATATTTCCATGTATAAATCATTACTTAATCATGAATTATCCTTACTTCTAAAATTAGGATCACTTCCAGGTAATGATACTATTTTATTTGTATTCTACTTGTTCTCTCGGTCATTTTTACATATAGTTCCACTATATTTGGGTAATATTGTATATTACCATGATTTAAACAATATAAACATCTATACCTTGAACATGGGGTGATGTTATTGATCCCATGGAGACTCGGAAGGAAAGGGATGAGGGAATAAGTACTTCTATGTCACTATGGCAAGCCCCATGTTATAAGATACAATTATACTGTCATGAATGAGGGACAACATTGCCATAATGAGGGGAGAAAGATATCTTCTATTTCACTGATATAGAAGGATGAACATCAAGGAAGTAGGGAATTGGGGTAGTCCATATTCCTTTTATACCACTTTTTATGTAGCACAATGGTTGGACATCAATCAATTTAGTTTCGTAAAAGTTTCCTTATAAAATTGGGACGGCATCAAGCAAGGAAGGTATTAACTATATTCCTCCGTCATGTCCTTATATAACAATCTCATATCTTTTACTTTATAGACCCAAAACTCACATAGAAGGAAACCACCCCTCATGCAAGTATTTTGGAAAAACACTACTCATATTGTTACCTTCCATCAGAAAAAGGAAAACTCCATATGATTCCCTTATTTACTCCACTATATATCTAAAACTTGGCTTCCTAAGAAAAACAATATGATTACCAAATAAATCACCTAGGCCATAAGATATTTTATCATCCTCTGTTATTTTTGTTAAAAATTCTATATTAGTATTATATATCAAAAAAAATTATCTTGGTCATTTAGTATGAACAATAAATACCCACTTCCCTATTTTGTATCCCAAGGACCTATTTGTAAATAGTGATTATGAAACACAAATAATTCATACCACTTTCTCATCTTTACTCCTATCAGTCCCAAAATTGGATAATTTCTTTATTATCCAATAATCACATATTGAACCAAGGTTGGTAACAAAGGGATTCTTCTAGATATCCTTTTTTTCTGTAAATAAGGGAAACAACATTTAATTATAACAAGCAAGTCCCTCTTCCTTCTTGATTTTCCACAGGCTACTAAGAGTGCCCTTTTTCTATGGGGAAAATCACTAATATCATTGTAAACTTATATCTATTTTTTGGAGATTTATTGGGATAACCTTTTCAGGTAAAACATGTATGTTATGTATTTCCTAAAAATAATTAACATCATCACATGAAAACTCCATTTTCTATTACATTCTAGAATTATCTTATTTTCCTCCTCATCTTTACGTGTTACAAAAACTAGTCTAAAATTCTTATTTGATGCATTACACTTGCATTGCAAGACATTGTTAGATAATTGCTTCAATTAATTTTCAAATTTACAAATTATCTAAGAATATTTTGGAAACTTTTCTATTATTCCACAATTCTATTTTCTAACAAACCATAAAGTAATTATGCTTTATTTAAGATTGAGATGTCTTATTTATTAACCGTGTTCCCTAAGGACCTATTCACAAAGCAAATAGTCTCATAGGCCCCACTTTGGCCATGGGCTGCACCCATGCTAGAAACTGGTTCACATTATTATTCTTTCAATAATAGTTCAAGAATTTAATTCAAGATTTATATTTATACATTTAAAATTTAAAAACATTTGATGATATTACACAAATAGTCCTACATTTTATTCATGACAATCAAACCCATTATGTATATAATGGTAAAGGATATAAAATGGAAATCTGGGGATGGTTACTCTGTACGAGCTGGTTGGGAATGGCCTGACCTTCCTCATTAACAATGGAAAAGATTATAGCCTATCATAGCTCTCCAGAGGATGGGGATTCTCCCTGGGGTGTTGCAACCATAGGTTGGATGACCACTAGGGCTGGGACCTCGAGGGTTAGGGAGAGGTTAGTTATCTATGAGATGTCCCTCTTACTAATAGCAAAAACACACCCACTTCTCAAAGCAGCATTTACTAGGGTGATCCTTCCACAAGTGAAAGAGATGTGGTTGTGATTCTCATGATAGGGTTTTCCCATTCCTCCATTTCTACCACCATTGTTATGTTTCTATGCCTTTCTATTGTCATTCCTTGGGGCATAAGTTCCTTCAGTGAACCCTAGATATTCCTTGGGTAGGTTTTGAGTAGGCATGATGGTCCTTTCCATGTCTAAGGTAAAGTTGATGGCCTCAGTGAAGTTAGGGGGCTTGTTATCCATCACATGAGGTTTCAGGAGGGGGTGCAAGCACTCAACAAAGTGGTCCACTCACCTTTCCTCTATCAACATGTAGGTGAAACACTCAAGCAGATGGAAATTTTGAGCATAGTGTGTGATGTTTCCCTGATAGAGGAGCATGAAATAACTTTTTCTTCTCTTTCTTAATAGATCTAGGAATGAACCTTACAAAGAAGATGATGTAGAAACCTACCCAGGCCATCAACTCCATAGTTACATTTCGATCTGTAATGTTAATTTCCAACCACAACTTGGAAGATCCTTCTAGAAGGTGAGCAGAAAAAAGGACCTTCTTGTTAGGTTGCACCTATAGGATGAGGAACCCATTCTATATGACTAGAAGCCAGACATCTACCTTGTCAATGACTTCAGTCTTTTCCTCACCCTAAAACTTCTCTATGTTTAGCTTGTTGAAGTCAAGGATGGTGACCTTGAGGAGATGGTGGACATGTAGGGTTTCCCCATTCTTGTCTCCTGAGACGTCCTTGAGGGATAGAAAACTAATGGCCTCAAGAAGCTTCTACTACTACTCTAGCCAGAGCATCTCAAGAGTCTGGATCACCACCATCCCAACAGGACCTGGACCATCAACACCTACAACCATGGGTTCACCTCTAGGGCCAGAACCCTATTTAGGATTTGGGATATCATTTGGATGGACCCAAATCATTTCATATAAGAAAGTATTTGATTTGAATTTGAATAGATCCAACATAATTTTTTGATAGAGGGTACAACTTTATGCTCAAGACCTGTCTTAGTAGAGGCCTCATCTGACCTCTTATACTTCTTGGAGGACTCACCCTCCACGGACATCCTCTTCTACTCTGAGAATAACCTATTCCTATGGGAGATCATCCCCTCTAGGTAGACCATGGGTATGTCACCAGTAATTTCTGTGTTCTTGGTGAGGACCATGTTGTTTCACATAAATAGATTATTCTCATATTTATGTTTAGGGCATTTAAAGCATCATAAGATTACGTCCATGACATCTTTGGTACATGTATTTTATGATTTGGCAGTGCATTCCTTAACATTAATATTCATAAACCTAACATGTAGAAGGGTAGATGAAACATTTATCCAGTTCCTAGGGTCTTGTGAGTGAAGTAGGGAGTAGGGAAGGGATGAATCACAAGATGAGAAGAAAACCTAGAGGTAGTTTTCTTTGGGAAAAACTTCTGACTTTGTCCAGGCAAGATGCCCAGTGGCCTGAAAGTCCTTGTAAGCTGATTAGCGGTGCATAGGAAAATTTTTCCATCCCACAGGATCGTCATCCCTTCTAGACACCATCATATTTAGAAAATAACATAATAATTCCCTTGGGCTCTAGGGAGTCCTAAAAATTTCTAATTATTAGAGGTTAAATGGTAAACCTAGATATTGATACCAAATGTAACAACTGCCTCCCCTTGGTATCCCCAATTAAGGTAGACCGAGAGGGAAAGGGCCATTATCATATATACAAGATAAAGTTTCAGCAATAACCAATAATAATTAAAAAAATTATTGTACACAAAAGAATTTGATAACAATATGAAGATAAAATCTCTTGAAGGGAATTACATGGAATAGGAGACTATTGTTTGCAACGGGAAATAAATCTAACTATCTAAATCCTCCAGAATTATTTGATATTTTCTTTTGGTGTCTTCTTCTCTGGATGTCCAACTTTCATCATTATATTGTAGTTTAACCTAACGCGGTGTGAAACAAAAATTCATTCAGTAGATTGAGATATATTGAGTATGTAGGAGAAACACTATATCCACATGTAGGTGTAACAACATGATCACACATAGCAAGAAATATCATTACAAAATTGAACATGAATTTTCATCCTAACTTCTCAATCTCTATGGGTATACCCACTATCTAGGATATTCTTTGTGGGGAACCCTCTCACTAGGGTTTGTCCCTATAGTGGACTTCTCATAAATGTAATGTTCTTGGACTTGGTTTATCATGGCCTTTCTTTACAGAATTTGCCAAATAATGACCATCCTATCCCGACTTGGTCTATTAGTGATGTTCCTATCCTTGCTTGATCCCTCATCATCATAATGACTTTTTATACATCCCACATATATCATCAATCCACTAGAGATAGTATAGTTGACCAAGTTATGATTATATAATGTGATACCCATAGAGGCCTTATAGATTGCAGAAAGTAAATAAATAATGAAGCATTTTAATTGCAATCCAATTGGGAAACTTCAAAAAGAACAGATGTCGATAAGATTAGTAGTCATAGGTGTAACTACATACCTTTCTAAGAGTTGACTTAAAGTCCAAGTAAATAAGAGAAGTTGTAAACAACCAAGAAATCACCATAAAATTAATGTACAACACCCTAGTAATACTATTTGTTAACACCCAAGTAATACTATTTGTCGACAAACTGTAATTACGAATTACTTGGGTTCTAAGTTAGGATTTTGAGGTCAAGTTAGGGTTTCTTTAGAGTTATGCTTCCCAAACCGTAATTGCCACATTTAATTCTTTTTAATTTACAAAGCCTAATTTTAGAAACATGTGAGTTCTTTAACTTAGATTAGACCAAAATATATGTTTTATCCAAAAATATTGGACTTTATGTATTATGATCATTTGAACAAGTCATAACCATCAATTTTAAGAAATTACAGTTTTCATGCATTTATTTTATTAAAGTTAACATTTTATGTACTTTTGAAATCCAAGATAGAACTAGGTCTTGGAATTAAATTCATTGGAACCCTTGGATTTTTCTAATCAAAAATATATATTTATATGCTAGGTTTGGACTTACCAATTATTTTCTAGGGTGTTTGTAAATTAAATCCATGTGGACTAACCAATGCTCGCCACATAGGCGGCCAACTAGAATTTTGGTCACACCAGTGGGATGGGGTCGAGCCAATATGCTCACATCATGGAAGTACCCATGACCATGTGTATGTTTGTTAACCTGAATGAAAACGATGGAAACTACAGAGGGCAAAGAGGACTTTTCATCCATATCTTCTTCCTTCCTAATTCTGATGAACAACTCTTTTGTGTGATTCAACATAGGAGTTGTCTATGGGATTTAGAGCCTCCAAGCAATAGGAGAGGGAACCATCTCCTTCATCTTGACTAGATGTTTTTGTCAATGACTTCAATTTCTCTAGAGATGGTTGGAGTAGATAGATTGATGAAAGAGGATCTCTTGTGAGGTATAGGAAGAAGGCAAGGGGTTAAGGATGAGATAGACGAAGAATTGGAGGTAGAGGAATGATCGTGGAGTCAAGTAGAGCCTCTTGGATAGACTTGTGGTTTTGTAGGGGGTTTCTACACTCTCATATAGCCTTGTCTATGGAGGGTTGGCTGACGAGGGGTCTGTGACTTAGGGGAATCTGTAATTGCTTTCCAGTAGGGGTGAAACTAAGAATCTAATAATTTGGAATGATTTCCTAATTGTAATGGAAGGATTTGCGAGCATCTACCTAGATCGAGGTGAAAGGAAATTGGGAAATCGAAAATGAACCACGTGTTCCTGGTTTCCCTTTTCTTTCCCATAGTAGATAATGACTACGAGTCATAGATCTTGATCCAATGAAAAATAGGCCACATGAACATCAAAGGAGGAAGGGTATTAGTTTCCAATTTAGAATAAAATCGTGACATTAAGTATCTTTCTCTAAATCCATTTCACTTTAGGAAAAATTAAATATTCATATCTCTCTCTCCTTTCATGTAATCAATCCCAAATTTTAAAGGAAGGTCTTTGACACTTAATTCTCAGAGTTGGAAAGATTTGGAACCAAGATACAAAAGTCAAGTGTACCTTTATTTGTTTTCAAGTCTTCCTTTTATTTGATTTATTTAAGGCATTAATTAACTACTTTTCTCATCCAAACATGGCAAGTTGTCTTATTTTGATATGATTTCTCATTAAGTACAATATTAGACCGAAAAAAACTATTTAGTTTCCTTCAATCTCTCTTTTCTAGAAAATTCCACACAATTCCATATTTAAAAATAACAATTATCCATTACTTTTAGTAATTCCTTTATTATTGTATTTTCTTCTCTTTCTTTAACCCATATCTATTAATCAAATAATGAAAATAGTAAAACCATGAAATAAATTTTCAAAGTATAAATTGCATCTTAAATCCATAATTTTGAACATGATACAAAATTACCAAGTTATCTAATATGTCCTTAACAATCCAATATTTGCATTCAAACATATTGTATAAATACTTGTGAAAATCCATGTCATAACACCTACAATGTACCCACCTTGTAATAGCTAGACTAAATGCCCTAAATAAATGATGAAATCTATGATTATCATGTGGTTGGGTGGTATAGTCATCCACGAGATTGTATAACATGTCCTAGAAATATATGGTGATAAATAGTTATTGAATGACAACAGAATGTCATATGAATCTTCCCAATCACCGAATATTTATGTATGCCTCTCTCCATGCTAAAAACACATTCCTATATGAGATGCTCAGATTTAGTTCAGTATTCACCTTGCCTCAAATTTTTAGCATGGACATATCCAATCATGTCACTAGAATTGGTAGGATCATATGGAAAAAATAATATGACCTGTATTGGTGAAGGTCCTCATTTAGTACTATTAGTTGACGACTATGATTTTCACTATAATGCTAGATCTTTCACATTCGACTTGATATTTTTGAGTGATATGCATGCAAGCATATTATTTATCTTGGAAAATAATGTAGAAAACCATCATGTGAAACAAAATTACTTAAATTAAAATGTCGATCAAGTAATAATTAACCATGTCACCAAGGTAGAACAAAAGTTAAAGCCGAATGAAATTATAAAACATTCCATAACAAAATTTACATCAAGTTCCAACTTCTCATTTATATAAGTGTATACAAACTAGGTAACTTTACATGAGTTTAGTGGCCTCATCCAAAACCTATATACAAAAACCATGTTTCCCAAATAACTACACATTTCCATTGTTCATATATACAACCAAAAATTTGAACCAAGATACGTGATATATAAAGCTTCTCTACCCAGACCTAAGGGTATAGGGATGACTCTAGGACTCTACATAATCCAACCAACCACTCTGTCTTTATAGACATTTAAACTACAACTCCTCACCACCTGCATATGACTGTGTTGTTGATCACCTAAAAAGGGTGTGGAAACCCATGAGGTGAGACCCAAGTCCCAACGATATGATATAACCTCTAATATCATGTATTTCTTACAAGATGGTTATGGAAACTAAGTAGTGAAATCAGTAAGCATTACAAAGTTGCATTACAATGCAACTTATACAAAAGATCATGATGAGTTAAAGTCACAAATAGAGCTGATTTCTCTTATAGTGTTATCAATCACATATATTACTAAAAGGAAACATAGCAAGGATCATCGTCAAATGTGATTCATTAAGTAGCCCTAACTATTATACAATAGGGCTGTATTACATATTTTATTTAGCCCCAGGTAGTTCAAGGTGTACCACTTAAACTACTAGGTCACCATTGAGAAGGCAAAATCAGTCCCGCATAAGATCTAGAATGACCAAAATTCTAAAGATCTCTTCCCTTCGGCCAGCACGAGTAACAGCCATAGTGGCACATCAAACCAACTATAGAATTAGCCTAGTATGTACTAGGTACACAGAAAATAAGACTAGAAACTAGTGATTAAACCCTCAAATCAAAGTTATGACCGTAGTTGCTCTCAATCACATCAAAATTCAAGACACGGCCTCAAGTGCTCTTCAAAACCTTGAAATGATGATAGGGATACACCCGCATATACTCAATAGTATATGACTTTGATCTCCTTTCGAATTACTCTTTTTACTATCCATCAATTTCTGGCACTGAGATAGTTTTATGGTCACAAGATACTACATGATTAAGGTTACACTTAATTACTTAAGTGAGTTAAATATTTTTGACTGGGTCAATCAACTTACATACAAACACCATAAATGTTCCTACATTTAATTGGGGTTTGCAACCTCAGAAGATCTAGAATGTATAATAGTTAGATGTCACTCTATCTAGGAAGATGTATCCACCTTCATCATTAATAGAAACAAGATACAATTTTAGACATGTAAGAGCCAACTAGGGAACTTATTTATAGAAAAATAATAAATTTATGTAAGATTATCACCAACAATTGGAACTTTGTAGAGAGATTAATGAGTCATAATCAATACCATACCAAAAATTTCTTCATTAATGTCGAATGGATGTAAGAGCTATTGTATATCTAAGAAACAAGAAAGCATGCACTCAAAACTTTTAATAAATGAATTAGTTTTGGTACTATAGTTTTAGCTAACCATAATTATATAATCTGAATTTATAAGTCCTAAAATTACATAGCATACTCAACATACTAATAGGAATAGTATATGGGTCGAATTTTCTTCTTCTTTGGATACAAAAAATAGCACACATATGACATTTTGGGAGTCAAAGCACTTATATTCCGAATTTCAGACCTTACTCATATAAGGAAAAGCTCAATATACAACAAGAATCGTTCATAAATTCTGATTCAAAGCTTAAGAAATTGCATCATCATTTGTTTATATAATACAATGCCAAAAAAGACCATCTTTTAACATTCTAAGAGTTTGTAGAGCAAGATTGAAGTCACATATGTAAAATATAGGCACAAAATGCTTTTAAGGTTATATCACTTGCCTTGGTAGATAAGAAAAAATGAAGTCTAACAGGGGAAACTCTAAAATAAGAAACAATATATCAGGATTGTTCCAACAAAGCTCATAGAACTTCTCCTAGTATGTCAATTGAATTAGGCGCAAGAACATTCATTTTCGCCTCCTGACCTAGTCACTATAGGGGCTCAACGGTTGATTGAAAGACACTATGCCTCAAAAGATATCTAATCCGTAGAAGGATGTTTTCTTATCTCACCTTCAGGCATCAGGATCGAAGTGTCACCTATGACTATGCTCCATGACTAGCGGGACAAGCCACGAGTAAGGGGTGCCTCTCAAGAAAATTAGCATATCATCAGATTACCAGCTCACCTGGTCGTATCTTTGGTCCTTTCCTTCAATTATGACTAAGAATTTTATAGCCTTATATTTCTTAGTATTAGGTACAAAATCCATTTTCAAAACATGAATGATCTGATCTAGTTTCACATAATGAACAAGGACATTATACAAAAAAGGAAAGGAACAGACATAGTTTCTAAATCCTGTGTAGGTTTCCAATGAGAAACACCATGAAACTTGTTTGTAGGAGAATCAAGGGTGAAGAATAGAAGGGAAAATGGTTTAGAGGTGATGATGTTACACAAATTGTGGAGCAAGAAACAAGATTGATGGCCTTAGAATAGCCCAAGGAGAACTAGAACTCGAGCATGCACCTATGAAATCCCACATTCATCGACCCAGATGGTTTCTCGTCAGCCTCTAGATCGTAGAACCAATGTCAAAAATGCTGAGAGGAAGAGAAAAGGGGGTATTTATAGGTGGGTCGATGTTGGATTGGTTTAGTCTGGTCACCGATCAGGCACACACACATCAAGACATTGTTGATCGATGGAATGCTTTGGTTGGTTAATCAACAACCTCATCGGCCACTAGGATGGAATGCTCTTCATCGACCATTTATCATTGGTCGTCAGACTCATATGTAACTGATGGTCTTTTGACTCGACAATTACGACAGATTCTATTGACCTATGAAAACACTACAATACTACTTCTAAACAAATTATACAAGTATATGTCTCATGAAAAGTTTAAAAGCATCCAAAGGATAAAATTGAAAGATTTTTAAGAACATCATGAATCAACTCAAGAAAGTGTTAAAATTATATTTACACCCCAAAATAGAGTAATTTCATAAAGGTCCACAAGTTACATGGAATTGCATAACTTTAGAAGGAAAGGCCAATCTTGACTCAAATATTAAACATAGCTCCATTTTCTAGTATGTCTCCATTTTCTAGTATGTTATTATAAATCAAAGTTAAATTTTAGAACTTAGAATTCAACTAATTGTGTTTTTGATTTAAGAAAAGGTAGGGGGCATAGAAATATAAACCCCTAACAAGGATTTCACCCCTAAAATCCTAGGCAAACAAAGAAGGATACTTCATATGCATCTCATCTTCTAACTCCCATGTGGCTTCCTCCATATAACGATGAAACCACAACACCTTCATTAAATCTATATCCTTCTTCCTCAGCTTGTGTGCAATCCTATCTAAGATCAATAGTGGGCCTTAAATATAGGTAACATCCTCATCTAACTTCACCTGTAAAGGTTGCAACATATGCTCTATATTAGGATGGCACTTCCTCAGCATCAAACAATGGAAAATGTTGTGTAGCATGTGTAACTCTGGCAGCAAATCCAACCTATAAGCCACCTTACCAACTCAAGCTATGATAGGGTATGATCTCATGAACCTAGAAACCAACTTAACCATCATACCAAACCTTATTACACCCTTACATAGGGAAACCTTGAGATATATGCAGCCTCCAAACTAGAACTTTGATGTTCTAAAGTGATTATTAGCATAAGAGTTCTTCTTATCCTGTGCTACCTTAAGTTGTTGTTGAATCACTTTGATCTTTTCTGTGCTCTTCTTAACCAACTTTGGACCCATCAAATGATATTCACCAACCTCATACCAACAAAGAGGTGGCCTACAATTCCTACGGAACAAAGACTCATATGGTGTCATGTCTACACTCTTTTGGTAAATGTTGTTGTAGGCAAACTCAACAAAACTCATGTGAATATCCCAAATTCCAAGAAACATAAGTACACATGACAATGGATATTCTAATGTCTGTTTGGTAATTCTAGAGTGGCCATATATCTAGCTTTGAAAGGTTGTACTGAACCTCAACTATGTACCCAAAGTTATATGCATATGATTCCAAAACCTACTTGTAAACTGAGTGTCTTTCTTTAATACTATATTAACTAGTATGTTGTGTAGGCAAACTATTTCATTAATGTATATCTATGCCAACTTGTCCTTTAAATAATGTCTTGTCCAATATAAAGCAATCGGTCTTTGTCAACCGATCTACGATCACGAAAATGGAATCATGATCCTTGGTTGTTCTAGGTAGACCAACCAAAAATTCATTAGTGATATGATCCTATTTCCACTAGAGCATTGGAAAGTTTTGTAATGTCCCTACAAGCTTACGATGATCCACCTTCACCTATTGATAGAATGGATACTTGGCCACAAATTTTGCCACATCATTCCTCAAGACTGGCTACCTGCACAACTCAACAAGATTTAGAAACATCTTTGTGATGCCATGATGCATCACATACATTAAGGAATGAGCCTCCTTATGTTCTATCTCTCTCAAACCACAAACACTAGAAACCACCATCTTGTTGTGAAAACATATTGTCCTATCATATATCTAATGAAACTCATCACGTTCCCCACTACCAAACACTAATATGATGTTTTGTATCACTTTATCATCCTTCTGAGAATCTCAAATTTGTCGTATCAACATAAGCTTCACTTGTATATGTGCCAAAAAACCAACCAACAAGTAGACTTCCAAAAGTACATTCATCTTCTAAAGTGATACTAACATGTCCCACTTGTGACACGCCATTGAGTGCAACTTTCATTTATCTATATATGATGATAAAGAAAAATATGACTTTCTTCTCAATGCGTCAGCCACTACATTCACCTTTCTTGGATGATAATCTATCATATAGCAATAGATGTTGATCAACTCCATTTTCCTCCTCTACCTTATGTTCAACTCCTACTTTGAAATGATGTATTGCAAATTCTTTTGATTCGTGGAGATTTGGCACTTCTCTCTGTATAAGTAGTGCATCCAAATATTCAAAGAAAGAACCACTACTGATAGTTGTAGTTCATGAGTTGGGTAGTTCTCCTTGTGTTTCTTAAGAGGTCAAGAAGAAAACTAAAGCAATTTCTTGTCTTGTATGAAAACACCTCCCAATCCATTCTTTGATGCATCACATAAAATGGTGTAGCTTTTCCCAACCTCTAGCAAGACCAACAGATGATCCTTTATCAGCTTATGATTCAAAAATTGAAAGAATCATTGACACTTCTCATCCCAAACAAAAGGAACACCCTTCCTAGTCATCCTCTTCAAGGGTAAGGCTACTACACTAAAGTTCTTTATTAAACTCTTATAGTAACTAGCTAACCCTAGTAAGCTTTGAACCTCTATCGATGTGTAGATATAACACATTTTGTAGAGATAACATGACCAGGGGAAGACACCTCAGTCAACAAATACAGACCTTTTCTAAACTTATCATAAAATATGTGTTGTCCCATTAACTCTAATGCTTGATAAAGATGTTTCTCATGTTGTTGACTATCTCTAGAGTATATCAAGATGTCACTTATAAATACCAACAAAAATTTGTTAAGGTAAGGTTTGAAAGCTCTATTCGTAAGATCCATAAATAGTCTCGGTGCACTTGTTATCCCATATGCCATAATAGCAACTTATAATGACCATACCTAGTCCTAAAAGCAATCTTACACATGTCATCTACCTTGATCCTCAATAGGTGGTATCCTGACCTGAGATCTATATTGGTATACACTATGACACCTCTTAACTGGTCAAACAGGTCATCTATGCTCGGTAAAAGATACTTGTTCATCACTATGACCTTGTTCAATTATCAGTAGTGTAAGAAAATCCTCATAGAGATATCCTTCATCTTCATGACAACAATGGAGCACCCAAGGGAAAGTGCGCAACTGTATGAAACCATTCTCCAAAAACTATAGAAACTATTTATTCAATGCTTTCATCCCAAATTGAATCATCCTATAGGGTACCTGATCTATGGGTCATGTTCTAGAACTAGATTGATTTTAAAGTCTATATCTTGAGGTTGGAACATCTGGAAACACTTCAGGTAAAATCATTCTCTAACTTATGCACTTGGGGTACATCCTGGATACTAGGACTCCACCCCTCATTATCCACCATGTGTGCCAAGAGAGCTTAATATCCTTTCGTCATCAACTTCTCAGTTGTCACTGTCGACACCTTATAGTTAGGAAGAATCTTCATATCTCCTTGGAAAGTCCAAGTGACATCACCATCACAAAACTTCACATATTTGGAACCACAGTCAAGAACAACCCAATACTTCTCCAAGGTATTTATCCCTATGATCACATCATATCCATGCATATCAAGAGGGATGAGATCCACTTGAATGTTGTTCTGACAGGTAGAAAGAACAATAGATGGACACACTTTCAACAACAATGGAAACCAACCAAAGAGGTTTCTAACAAGATGTTATCAGTTCTACTCCAAATAGACAAGTTCAAACTATTTATCACCACTTTGGTGTTAAACAAGTGTGTCACACCCAGGTCAACCGAAATAGATACATATGCAGATGTAGATAATTCAGACAACCTAGGCATGCCTAATGTCATCCCCAACCTCTGCTTTCCGGTCTCAATGACCCTGCTGGGGATGACTAGGAACACCCTCTATTTCCACCACTACTATTCTACTATAAATGCTCTATGAACCCCACAACTCTTCCATGGGTACCATATAACCTCCTAATTTTTCATAGGGCAAGACAATCTCACATACCCAATCTTACCAGACTGGTAACACATCCTATGTCATCATTGGCCTAGATAGCTCTATCCAGACACTAAACTTGAACTACATGCCTGACTAGAGTAAATCTAGGATGACTCCCTTTTCTAGGAGACCATTGCGATTGTACTTGTGTCCTTGGCTCAGAAAATGTTGACCTCTACTATGATTGTTGATACTACAACAAAAAAAACATTTGCTTCTTGAAACTGACTAACTGTTGTTCTTTAAACTAGGATGATCTCTTCCTGGCATTGTCTTCTTGTTGCTCCATGCCTATTCTCTCTATTCTCCTTATAGACTCCACAAAGGTGGAAAATTTCTCACGTGACTCCAAAGTAGATGATGTCCTTGCCAACTCAGCATTCAAACCCTTCTCAAATCTTCTTATCCTCTCATTCTCCATGGCTTCCATGTGAGGACAAAACCTCAACTACGCCATGAACCTTGTCTCATAATCATTAATGTACCATGATCCTTGAGATTACCACTCAAACTAAGCCATCTTTTCCTCCATATATGTCTCTTAGAAGTAACAACTCACAAACACTTGCTAAAACTCCTATAAACTAATCACCTCACCTATTCACTTCTCCTCAATGGCCCACCAGTGGCCAGTGCTACCCTCCAACAGGTGGATCACATGCTTCAACTTGTCCTCCTTAGAGATGTTCAAAATCCTTAACATCTTCTCCTAATCTATCAACCACAAGTCAAAATTTGTCGAACATGTGGGGCCTATGGGGCCCGCATATTCTATGGCTCCCACATGTTTCAACATCTCAAAGGTCTTTCCCAGACACTAATATTCAACACTTGGGACAGGTTCCCCCGATTGAGATTTAGGTGCACTACCATCTAGACGTGTGATCATTTTAATCACAATCAAGAAATAGACTTAAATGATGGACCATCTAAGATCGAAGTATCAAGTGAAGGCAAAATAGACTATTTTTGCCCCATCTTGGGTACTCTTCCATCTTGTACCCATCTCCTACTTCCACCTCCTGGATCCAAAAAGCTACTGTCAGTATGTTCTTCACATTCTTTAAAACTATCTACACAACCATAGACAATGGTTAGATATTTTGGATATGAAATAGAATACACAACAACCTATGTCTTATATCCTTGTAGACTCATTGAACATAAGTGTCTGATATCACCAAATGTGGCAATCCTCCATTCCAAACAATATTACTAAAAATCAAAATTTTGATCAATAATTGATTATCCATGTTAGCAAAATAGAACATAAATTTAAATCAAATAAAATTTGCAAACATTCGATAAAAAATTTACATCAAGGTCCAACTTCTCATGTATATAAGTATCCACAAAGTTAGTCACTCTACATGAGTTTAGTGTCTTGCTCCACAACATGTATACAAAAAGGGTGTTGGCCAAATCATTACAATATTTGCAATGTTCATGATATACAATCAATAACTTGAGTCAATATAAACAATATATATAACTCTGCTACCCAAACCTGAGAGTATAGGGATGACTCTAGCACTCTACACAACCAAACCAACCTCTCAGTCTCTATAGATCTTTAAACTACGCTTCCTCACCACCCTACATATGACCATGTTATTGATCACCAAAAAAGGGTGTGGAAACCTTCGAGGTGAGACCCATGTCCCAGTGATATGATATAGCCTCTAATAACATTTATTGATTACAAGAAGGTTACAGATATGAAGTAGTTAAATCAAATATTATTACAGAGTACAAAGACTATGTAACTTATAAGATCAGGCGAAGTTAGAGTCACAAGTACAATTGATCTCTCTTATCATGTTATAAATCACATATAGTACTAAAATGAAACATATCAAGCATCATCATTCAGTGTAATTCGTCAAGTAACCCTAACATTTATACTTCACGTTTGAATTACATATTTGGTTAAGCCCAGGGTAGCCTGAGTCATACCACTAAACTACTAGCTGGCCACTTCAAAGTCAAAATCAACCTTGTATAAGATTTAGGATGACCAGAAACCTAAAGATATCTTCCCCTTAGTTATTATGAGTAACAATCATAGTGGCATATTGGTCAGACTATTGAAACAACCTATTCTATCCTAGGTACACACGCCACAACAATAGAATTTAGGATATAAATCCTCAAATTTGGGTTACGACTGTGGTCACTCTCAATCACATCAACATCAGAGACATGACCTCAATCACTCTTCATAACCTTGAAATCAGGATGATAGGGATGTACCCACCCTACACCTGCATATACTCAACAATATATAACTCGAAGATCCTTTTGGAATACACATTTCACTATCCAAAAATTTTAAAATTAGGATAGTTCTACGACAATAAGGTACTACATTATTATGGTTAGACTTGATTACTTAACTTAGATAAATATTTTTGACTGCATCAATTAACTTACATACAAACACCGTAAAGGTTCCTACAATTAATTGGGCATTTTCAAGCTTAGAAGATATAAAATGAAAAAGTAGTTTCATCTTACTCTATTTAAGCATAGGTATCCATCCTTGATCAGTATGAGAATTAAGATGTGTTTTGGACATGTAGAAGCCTACCAAGACACTTATGTCTAGAAGAGTAATATTTTCATGTCAGAGTATCACCAACAATTGGAACTTTGTAGAGAGCTTAATGAGTCATTTTGACATCTCGCCACACTAAACGAGATTACTCAAAACAAAACACATGATTTTTTTCACTAATTAACCATAAATCCTAAAATGAGGGTAAATTAAAATTAATTTTAACATCACCAACATGTCCAGAGACATTTACATATAAGTCCAACAACCTACATGTATGCACATACCATATTAGGTATTTACATATCTGTCCAGTGTCCACAACCACAACATATATACAAAAGAGATATAGTTCCTCATATACATGCCATATACAAACATCGACATACTGCAAACAAAAAGCTTGAGTCGATATGCATATCATCTACAAAACATCCCATGTCAGGATCTTAGAGTGTATGGATGACTCCAGGACACACTAAATACAAGCCAACCTTTTTCTACTATTGGTCTCCAAGCTTCTCTCCTCACCTCTACAAACCTGACGATGTCATTGATGATCACGTAAACATATGTGGTGACCCATGTCCCAGTGAGCTATACAACTCTGAACAATGATTATTCATTATGGAAGGCTATGTAATGAAGAAGATTAAGTAGATAAAATAGACTACATAAATGAAATAGGTAAAGCATGATGAACACAATATATACAGGAATAGATAAAGCTATATATAGTTGATTTCTCTTACTGTATTATATATCAAATAAACATTATAAGAAAAAAGGTAAGGGTTATCAACCAATATGAATCATGTTTAACCCTATATAGATATGCTACACAATTGGAGTACGTATTTTATTAAGCCCTGGGGAGTTTGAGGTATATCACTCAGAGTCCAATCGACAATTACAAAATGTCATTTAGGTATGTACAAGATCTAGGAGAATAATAATTCTAAGATCTCTCCACCCTCAGTCAGTATGAGTCTGTTGTAGCATCATATACAGTCAAGCTAGAAAACAACCTAGTCCACCCTTGGTATATAGGACTCGTCACTAGTAACCAGGGTATATGATACCCTATCACCTGATATACAACCACAATTTCCTGCAATCATGTCACATATATAAATATCTGAGATACAACCTCGACCGATGTCAATCTGAAGTATGACTACAATGATCCTTTAAACCTTGGGATCAGGATGGCAAGGATGTACTCTCCCTGAACAATCACATTCTAATAGTATGCGGATCTAAGCTTCCTTTCTGGAATATTAGTTTTACCATCAAGTGAGTCTTGACACTTGAATGGTTCTACAACATTGGTTACTACGTTATTAGTGTTTCACTTGATTAGTTAATTACAATTGAGTGAGTTAAGTTTACATTAATCAAGTTGGATACAAACCCTAAAAGAGTTTTGCAAAAACATGGGTATGTCACAACTCTAGAAGATACAAAATGTATGATCTACATTCCATATCATATCATCCCATGATATTGATCCTTGTCACATCATGAAGAGGATTACACCTACATAAGGGCTCATATCATTCCCAAAGGTCATTAAGACCACTCACATATCTCCTACAAGAACATCATTATCTTCCTACATCTTATAAAAGGTTAAACAAACCATAACCAGACTGGTGATACATAGGTTCAACAAAACATTACATTTTAGAGCGATGATGTTCACATGGTAACATAGTAAGGTTACCATAAACATAATGATAATATTACTTCATCATATTAACATACAAGAAAGCTAAGTATGATTAGCCATCATCATTTATTTGTATTAGGTTAAGATTAACATGATAGGTCGAATTAATGATTCAAATTAGAACATAAGAACAGACCATCGAATTAGAGTCTTACTTAGGTCAAAGCATAAACATATACACTTAACACCCCATCAGATCATGGATGCATTCAAGACAAAGCACCACCATCATATCATGAACCTACAGTAGACCATCAGATGTTAGATAGATAGAACCATCGAATTCCATGTAAGCAAAAATAGTGGATCAACAACTAGAGAAACCATCATTTGATAAGGCTAGGATTGACATAAGATCATACATCTAGAAGATTCATCAAATAATAGGCCTAGTGGGACCTTCGGATCTTGGACCAAGGGGTACCATCAGATCTTGACCTAGATAGTTCATCAATTGTAAACAACCAGATGAACCATCAGAAGTTGACACTATGGAGACAATTGGAGCTTGCAACTAGTGAATCCATTGGTTGTGAACATTGGATGATGGAACCGGTAAAGCCATCAAGTCATGACATAGTGAGACCATTGTTTGTGAACCTAGTGAAGCCATTGGTTGTCAACACTAGGTGGAAAACAGATCTAAAACATCATGTAGAACCATCATTTGATAGAGTGAGGAAAACCATTGTTTGAATCCACTTGAAGAGAGCACTAAGACCATTGGTTGTGAGGGAAGCATACCCATTGTTCACAAGCATAAGTGAAGGTCCAAAAAATCAACCAAGTCCAAGACATCGGTTGACACAAGGAGTCAGACCAACAAATCATGATACACGGTAGAAAACAGTCCATATCACCTAAGGAAAACATCATTTGAGGAAACCAAAACAATCAATTTCCAAATGCATGTAACGTCTAGAGCTGTAACGACCCCACCTCCCAGTAACCCCCAATTAAGGGAGACTAAGAGGTCATATTTGTTATCCCAATTCTCAGATCAAAGGTTCAACAAATAATCAATAATAATTATCAAATTCTACCAACTATATTGAAATCTTGTATAAATTAAAACTTTTTGCATACCTTTGAAAAACTTAGATTACTAATTTTCTATCCATATGAGAGAATGTTCTAACAAATCCTCCTTGATCATTAATGCTCATTTGATTCCACATATGCCACTTTACTATTTGTTCTTTTCACTTGTACCTAAAATGCCGACAAACAAAATGTCGGTCAGCATAAAGCTGGTATGTGGGGGAAACAATAATCGTGCAACTATGATAACAATGTAATCAACCAATTATCATTTAACAGCCAATATTAAGTCTTATGCAATACAACTCAATCCTTACCTATCCCCTATCTCTATGTTGTCCCTGTAGTGGACTTGGATACTACCTATCTCTATGGTAGATCCTTAACCCCATGGCCCTACCTCACAGGTAGCCAATACTTAGGGTTATAGAGTCGCATGGCCCTACCCAAAGGTAGCCCAATCCCTAACTCGAGGTGACTTGATGGACCTACCCCATTGGTAGCCATGTACTAAGTCATCCAATGACCTGATGGACCTACCCCATAGGTAGCCATGTACTAGGTCAAACCATTAAGCCATAGAGGGGACTAGGATCTGAGCTAGTAGGCACATATCTTAAGTGATAGTCATATGCACAATATAGTTTGCATGAATTAAATTCATCCAACAGTTTAATTCAAGTCATCGAGGAAAACTTTGGAAAACCTTGAAAAACTAATTCGAGATATTCATAAGCATAACCACATACCTGTCAGGCAAATTTGAGACAAAATAAACCAAAAAGGGAAATCCAATCAAGCAAGTACAAGAATCCTGAAATCACATCCAATTCCTTTTTAACACAATCTATTCAAACTATCTTGCTACTTAAGGTTTCTATTCCTTTTTAGGATTTCTACCACTTTTATGGTTTACTTTGCAATTAGGGTTTTTACTTCATTTTACTCTTTTAATCCCTAATTTCTCATCTATCCTTCACAAAAGTTATTAAGGTTACCTTTTGACAACATATAACCTTAATTTCAGAAATAACACAATTAATCATAAATTAAGTTCATTATGCCTCTTTTACATTAAAGCTACCATTTTTATCCTTTTAATCCATGACAAGATCACTATGCTCATTTATCATCAATTCATAGTTCATTATGGTCTAATTCACATATGAACTCTATTTGTCATTAATTCTTCCTTTATCCAATAGAAAACTCTAATTACTACATTAAGGGTATTTATCCACAATTACGAACTCTTATACTTGAAAAAACTTGGAATTATCATATCTCAACATTATTCACGATTTTGGGTAATTACAACCATTATGAGTCACATTTACTAATATTAGGGTTTCAAGGCACATTAAAGCATAGTTTTGCACAGGAAAATCTAAATTAAACCAATTACATGCAAGGTTCATCCTCTTTGTTTTCAATATACCTTTTTACAATTAATAGGTTACTATCAACTATAATCATCAATTAAACCCTACTAGATACATTAATCACCTCTAAATAGGATTTCTTAATCTTTAATTCATTACAGTTGATAAATTACACTACTTTTCGAATTACAATCAGAATTAGGCTTCAAATATATTTTTATTGCATTCCTTGAGTTCTCCTAATCAAAATTCATATATAATGTGCATCTATCCGAGCTACCGTTAATTAGTTATGAACTTTGCAAAAGTTCCCTTTTTGGACCAATTCATGAACGCCATGTAGCCGTTTCCATGCAATGTGGGCGGGTTTGGAAACATTTTGAAAAGTCCATCCTACCCTTGGTTAAGTGGTCGACGTTGTGTAGCATAGAAGGGAAAAGATGTCAATCGTCCCTGGATCATCTGCTTCATCGCGACCCTAGCTTGGTCACCTACTGCATCGGCCTGTAATGTTTCCTTCTTCTCCCCTAAGGCTCGAGGGTCGCCGCCCATGGCCGCCCCAGCCTCACAGCACCTTGGCCCACACATGGTGCCCCCAGGTCGCGACCACCATGGCCATTCTCGAGTGAGAAACAGGCCGCGGTTGCTGCTACGTTTGCAACAACTTACAGTCCTGCGGATGGAATTTCTTGAAGATAGGAGCGTGGGTTTGATCTCCGATCCTTCCTAGTTTGTCGTGGAGGCTTCCTTCCTCTGTAAAGACCACCAAACGAACCTGACCGGCCTAAATCGCGCGTCCAAAAGTGGAGGCGGATTTGAGGTAGTCGAGCTTTTACATTTATAAACCCGATTCCTTCTAGGCCCCCGCAACTTTGTTTACGGGGTCGAACACAGGGACAAGGGGGGTAGTGTTGAGAACACGGAATCGACACGCTACACTCTGGCAGGTATAAAGAGATGTAAATTCCCAAAAAGGGAAGCAGTAAGATGTCATAAATAAAACAAAGAAAACTATCTCCAACTGGAGCTACTAGAAAGATTTAAGGTTTTAGTCATTTAGCAGTTTTTAGGGGTTTTCATGCAACGGAAACAGAAAGATATTGCTCGAGCTAAAGCAAGGTACGAAGGGTAAAACTACGGTAAATCAAGTGGCGGTAGAACCAGTCTTGTACCCCTCCTCTCGAAGCAGGTACCTCTAACAAGGCATCAGCGCCACTGTCGAGGTCACTGGACTAAAATTAGAGTGGAAAGGTCACTAAAGCAACTCCATTCCAGGCACTCTCGTACTCCAGAATCGGACCAAACACTAGAGCCACAACACAACTCTCGAAGTTGTTGCGACGGGAAAACGTGATTCGGTAGCTAAGTGAAACACGATCCAAACATGCAAGCTAGAGTTCGGATATCAAACATAGCAGTCATCCAACAGATTGTACCGAGCATAGAGCAGCAAGAAATTAAGCATCTTCTATTTCCATAGACAAATAAAGGGTCTTAATTACAATGCATAAATAAGGAATTAAATGATAGAAAGTAAAGATAGGTGTCGCCTTCTTCATGTAGAAGGACGACAGACGACTACGGTTCTCTATCCCGATATTGGTCAGGGGCTTAGCCCGATACAGCCGTGTCGGGCGGCACACCCTTTCGAGCGGCACACATGACGGGCAACTGTATCGCTCAAGAATCCTGGCCGATATGCTCATGTCTGGTGATGGACCCTCTCGGGCGGCACGCATGACGGGCGAAGCGTATCGGGTTCGATATCGTGTCGGGCACGGAGCTACGCATTCTACTGTCGAGCGTGGATGTTGGGCACTCGTGTCACGTATCTACATCGGCCGATATCGGCCCTCAGTGTCGCCCGGTATAGTCCTAGGTGAACCAGTCCCCTCCCTCTCGGGATGGGGAAAAGCTCACCTAGTGTCACCCGGTATGAGCAGTGGGGCACGATACGTCTGCTATCGCGATTCTCCTCGAAGATAGCTCAAGTTCCCTACTGTCCGCCTTGTCCGAACTGACCAAGCTGATCCAGCCCGTCTTTTCGGCTCCCTGTAGCTGCTATTTATAGGCAGCGGTTGGGGAAAGTTACGGTGCTTGAAGCGCCACGTGTCCTCCTCATTCATGGGTCGGTGGACGGTCGATACCCATATCGGTCAGCTCAGGGATGTCGGTCGTTGGCCACGTTACGGGCGACGGCGCCTGCCGGTGGGTGGTTGTGTCGCCCGACATACTTGGGTTGTCATGGTGACTATGGCTCCCTGTCGGGTAAGAGGTGTGTCGTCCGTCAGTTCCTCCTTGCGCGACACCCCTTGTCGCGCGTCGTGGTGTCGTTCCACCCTACCGGGCAGGGCGTGTATCGGGCGTCAGGAAGGTCAGTGCAGACTTGGACTTATTTTGTGGGCCGGGACGGCCTTATTGCACCAAAATGAGGAGAAACTCTGCAAAAGATGGAAATATAGGTTTAAGAGCATTGCTTGGCCAATTATTGCGAAAGTCCATACAAAAGAGAGAAAAATAGCTAAAAATGGCAGTTTTGATAACAGAAAAACAATCTAAAATATCACAAAAATTGGTGTTATCAACTCCCCCAAACTTAGCGTTTTGATTGTCCTCAATCAATATTTAAACTTTATTTTGTGAAGCTTCTTCTTGTTTGGTACAACTTTTAGGCCAAGAGGTAAAGCAAGTATAGTAATGCCTTTAGAGATAATGTTGTCTCATTACGAACAAAAGACCTTGCGTTTCCTGCCTTATTATTTCAGTAAAAAAAAAATTCTTACAGCTTCAGCGAGACTTTAGTGTATGATTCTGAAGTTAGCTTACACACCAAATAGCTTTATTTTCAGGGCAGAAAGTTGTGTAGAGGGTAGGCTAAGGCTTTTTTTGGGTTTTTCATCTTGTTTTCCATAAGTCCATCCAGGTAAGGGTCCGTTAACGGGCAAGTGGTCCCTGCAGTCCAAGCCAGTTGGCTTTAGAGCAGTGATTTCACATCCTACGTACCACTGCCCCGGATCTACCATGCCTAAAGATGGGTACTTTTGGAGAACAAGAAGGTATATATATTTTTTTCTTTTCTTTTATTGGGCACAACTCTCATGCTTTTATTCACACTCATAAGGCTTCTCTCTCTTTTTGGGATTTTCGTTGGGTAAAGGGGAAACAATGAGATTTCTGGTGTTTGGGAAGCTTTTTCCTTCTCCATACTCGTCTCTTAGCTGTTTGCGAGATTATTATATTTTTCGAAATTTTTGCCATGGAAAACGTAATCTTTTGTTCATTTGAAGCAGCATTATCAGAAAGATATAACGGAACTTGTATCTCTTTAAGCACAAAGAAAACTAACTTTGCAAGCAGTTGCATCAGGTTTTTACTAATATAGACTTTGTACATATGTAGGGGAATTATATGAGCATATATATGTACACATGATACAGGAAGGAACAAAAGAATAAAGAATTCGAGACAAAATTTTTGTACCTCCCTCACTGGTACATGGTACCACCCCAAACTTGGTCCACACTCTATCCCAGAGTTGTGAAGTAGATAAGTTAGGGTAATGTTGATCCAGTGAGGGTTAGCCAATGAGCGCGCCTATGTCTGATAGAAGCTCCCACACGTATTCTCCTCTCTTGCTGTGATAATCGATGTGTTGGAGCTGGTCAGGCGCTGCTTTGTTTGCTATCCATTCCAGGACATAGATACCGCAGTCGTTAGATAGGGGAAACTGTTGCGGGCTGCGGTGGTAGAACTGGAGTTCGTGCCATTTGCTTGCTTGCGTGTCCAGGAATGGTTGTATCATCTTTGTCACCTCGTCGTATTATTTTTGAGTTAAGCGTTCGACGGATGACAGCAGTTCTGATGTACACGGCACTGAATGGTTCTTGTTGTTGTCCGAGCTGTTGTAAAAGATTCCTGCTCGTTGCCTAGTATACATTGTTACGAGCATCCAATGGTTATAATGCAATATTGGCAGAAAAATTTGGCAAGGGACCCCGTTTCCAACTCTTTCAGAAAAATCTTCTTTGCTCCTATTTCATCGGCTAGGCAGACATCGTTGAACAACAGCGGATGGGCTATGTATGCGTGTTCGAACTTTGACTGTAATATTTGGATGCAAGCGGTAAACACAGATATCGCCATGCATCCTCCTTATTTAACCACGTCCCTTAGATCCTCTACTGGGACTACCACATTGCCTGCCTTGTAAGCGACATCTCCTGGGGTAGCATCTGCTAACTTTAGAAGGATTTCATCTACCTACTCCTGTGTGAGCATAGTACATGAGAAGCAGTCAAAGTCTTTGATCAGCCCTTCTGTACCTATAGGCGAAGCAATGTCTTCCATCTCGTGCACTTTCCGCAGGGTCTCTAACTGCTTGCCTGCCCCGTGGGTGTCAGTTTTTAGTACTGCTTCTTTCTCTGTGGAGCTGCTGGATTGTGAAGATTCGTCCTCTTGGTCATCGTTCAGCAGCCTATCAGGTACCCCTTCATCTCGAAAATAGCGCCCGTCTTTGATCAGTAGCATGGCGTATGTGCCCCTGTGTTGATAGAAACATGTGCCCCTGAGGGCCCTCAAGTTACCAAAAGTACTGAGCACCTCTATGGCACTTAACACGACTAAGGCATTGTTTCCGCTTCACTCTTCAGCCTAGACGGGGAAGCTATGAATAGAATAGAAGTTCCATACGTCGCCGTGATGTTTGGCTCCTTCCTTGATAGCTCGTAGAAAACGTAGCGGTAGAAGTCTCAGCTTTCTGTCCTCCGGGTGGCTGAAAGCAGTTCCGGAGTGCGGCACCTTGTTGTAATTGCAGTTCAGCAGCCGGACGTCGTGGTTCTTTAAGTCTACTATGCAGGGGAACCAAAAGTCGCGGTGCTTGTACGGTGCCAACACGAGGTTAGGGCTATGCTCATCAATGTGTCGCAGCATGTTGGTCACCGTAGTGGAGTCTTGTTCCCCCTTCATTATCCTTCTTGCCAAGGTCGGGGTGGCGGCGTATATCTTCTTCCGACCTGTCCTGCTATCTATATTTTCTATTATCGCATTTTCGAGGACCCTAAACAGTCTTTTTCGGATGACGGCTGGCGAGCGGAACATGCCACGGAGTGTTCCTCGTCGTACGGAGAAGTAATCGTCACTCCAGACGACGTCTTCTTCATCTGCCCACAATCTTAGGACCTTGTCCAACAACATCTGGTCTCTGATCGTCAGGTAGCCGATGGCCCTTTTGTCGAAGTCGGCCATCTCGAAGGAAGGTATTTCAGATGGCTCGCGGAACCTATCTGCCATCAAGCGTCTTCCTCAGAGGAGGTGTCTTTCATTAGCTGCATACACGTCCCCCTTTTCTCCCTCTGATTCGTCAGAAGAGTCTCCCTCGATGCTGATATCTGTGTTATCATCTTCAACTTCATCTAGGGAGACTGAGGGATTTTCTTCCTCTAGACCTAAGGAGCTCTCCTGTCCTGCTGAAGCTCCGTCGGTTGACTTTGGCTGCGTTCCTTCTTCGAGCGTTGTGGATCGCTCTCTAGAGGCGGAGGCGGACCCTGCTGCGGAGGCAGATGTTGACGAAGAAGAAGGAGAGCTACGGCTAGGGGGCGATGGCAACCTTCTCGGCTGCCTTCAGTGTGGATTATCGTCCCTTCTATCCAACCTCTCCTCGATCTTGTCGAGGCATTGGAGAACTTGTTGCAGTGTCGCATTCAGAGCCTCTAGGCCGCCGAGAAGGCCAGCTAGAGTCAGTAGCTCTTGCTCTTGGCTATTCAGCTTGTCTTGGAAAGATGCAAACTTGCGGGTTAGGGAAATACAAGTGGCTGAGTTGTTGTTTGTTACCTCCCGCAAGTAGTCGAGCTCGCGCCCTAGCATCATCCCAAATGACGGAGGGGCTCATGTTGTCCTCCCTTCCATCCTTGCTACCCCCTGTTTGCATTCTGGTCTACCAGACGCGGCAGAGTTTATCTCTATTGTTCGCGTGGCGGATGTCTCTGGGTGAGGTGTTGGCCTTCTTGCGGCCGTATCCTCCCCACCTTCATGTCCCGGTGAAGATGGTTGTGGTGTGGGCAGACGCTGCTCCACCTCTACGTCCTCAGCGATCCTTTCAGCAGCTCTGACTGGAGACACTGGTGGTGGTGTCAGCGTTAGTTTCACGCCTTCGAGTCTCATATGAAGGACCGCGATGAACACCTCATTACTGGCGCTTGGCTATGGTTCTTCTTCTGCCTCTACTGGCATTACAAGGATGTCGGGAGCTGCGGTCGTCCTCTCCGCGGTAGCTCCCGTAGTTATTACCTCGGTGACCTCAATGATCACTGGCTCTTCTTCGGCCCTTTCAGTCGTCATCGTGGCTATGGTAGGTATTGCAGGTGTGACGACAGCCCTATTAGTAGCCATCATCCGAAGCTCCAGATTTGTTCCTTCCCGGGCGCTTGCGGCTGTGGCGTGGGCTGTATTTGCCGCCATTGCCTCAATTTCCTCGATAGTGAAGACCATCTTGTCCGTGTCGTAAGTGGCGCATTGAGGGAGCGGGAGGAGTGTGTTCGTCCTTGCGAATTTGTAGAAGTAGCCCCCCCTCCTTCCTTATGAGGCCGGTCCTCATCAGGTATTTGAGGTCAATCACCTCATCGCCTTGTGTCCTTGACAGACTTCGGGGCTCCTTAGGGTACCCGAGCCCTACTGCAATTAGGTTAACGATGCCCCCCATGCAATACTCTTTGGTGGCATCCCTTATCGGGTGTAGCCTGTTCAGTAGGAACCGTCCGAGGTTTATCACTCTTCCCTCCATCAGGTGCCATATGACGTGGAGTTCTTCCGTGTAAATGTTGCTGGACTCGTTTTTGCTGAACAGCAGGCATGCCACCAACTTGTGTATGATTCTCCAGAAACAGCAGTACATCGCTGCCACTTTGACTCCCGGCTTAAAGGATGACTCGCCAGTCAGCTTATTCCAGAGCTCCACGGGGTTAAACCCGTCTCCTTCGGTATAGTCCCACCGTTATTCATCAAATCTTCCTCCTCCTCACTGGAAGAGAAGATCTTGTTCAGCAGCTTCTCGGAGATTGCATACTCCGAGTTGTATAGCCTGGCTTGGAGTCTATCAGCTCTGCCATATTCTTTCTTTTCAGCTGCAGAATTCTTTACCCGGCGGAGAGACGACATGAACTCTTTTGTGAGCTCGGTGTAGGAGGAAGACCAACCGAGGCAGATCTTCTTCAATCCAACCGCGGCGAGCACGCCCTTCAATCTTTCAAAAATGCCCAGCTCCACGAAATAAGTCCGATGGCAGAACTTGCTCGGCCTGTAGAGCTTGGTTGACAGCTTAGTGTAACGGCGTGCATGCTCGTCATCCCTTGGCAGGAACCTTCCTGGGGTGTATTCCAAGGGTTCCTGGGGTGTATTCCTTGTCGTTGCTGAGGGTGGTGCCGCCACCTCTCCAACCCTAGCCCTCTTTCCTGATGCCGACGTCCCAGCTGGCCCTGGGTTCGGGCGCTTAGGCCTGGCAGACTGCCCTTCAGCAGCAGTCTATGGGTAGACTCTCTTGCCTTTCTCGTCAACTGGGACAGCAGTCGTCTTGATGCGGGCCATTTCTAGAAGACAATAAGAGAAATACCTTCATTAAATGTGTTGACTCTTGGAAGAACTATATATACACGTGTGACTAGGTGTTTCACTATACAAAGATTGTCTGGTACCCTCATATCGGGTGACACATTGGTTTCAGAGGTACAGCCTTGTGCCCGATACAAAAGGGTGGGTATCGCCCGATACGGTAAAAGATCGAACGCGTGTAAGGTCTGTCGCTCAAAAACGGGCGTGTCGGGTGATGTGAAGGTGATAGGGTGATACGCCAGATACGGTCCTCTCGAAAGCGGAGCATCGTGTTGCCCGATCACAAAAGCAGGAGAGATAATGCAAAAATGGGCGACACGGCTATCGCCCGTCACGAGCATCTGGAAAACGTAAATCAAAGGTACGTCGTGCGACGCTCATATCGGGCGATACAAAACCGCTCAACCGAGAAATCATAAGGCCGATAAGCTACATGCTCGAAAAAAACGTGTCGGGCGACACAACCTGTCGGGTGATAAGGTCTGTCGGGCGTTAGGGTTTGTCGGGCGTTACCTTCCTGAACTTTTGCACGATATGTGAACAGGGCAAACTTGCGCGATGCGGGAGCAACAACACAAGGTCTTAGCACGATATGGAAGTGAGAGAACAGTAAGGCAAGGAGCCCGACACGGTAAAACTCGTCCCCCCTTATATAGAAAACTCAACCGGGGTAAAACAGGTAAAACCGGGGCAGTTGTTGGCCGTTAGTGCAACTCGTAAGATGGGCAAGTCCATCCATTGGCCTAAGGGTGATCAGTCCTTTGGCGTGACGGTCACAGGTGCATGCCGTCTAGGTGTGTAATCCGTCACGGCCCTTTACGATGCCCGAAATTCCACTGCCCGATATGGGCACACTCATAACTCCGGTTGGGATGCTTCTGTTATATCGTGAAAACAAAAGCGATTTAAACTTCGGTTGATGAGTAAAACATCATTGGCCGAAAACTGAGGTCCCGGCCTCAGATGGTATTACCCATCCCGGTCTATAAAACTAAGGCGGTGACCCATAAGGGCCTTATTACATGCCATAATGTTCATAGTGTTCATCTTGTTTGAAAGTAAATGCGCCCTATACTAGGAATTAAAAAAAACAGCTCGAGTTGCCCCCCGAGAAGTGTTGTAGTTTTTCGTCTCCAGTTTGACGGTTCCAGCTTTTTCGTCCTCTAGCCTTTAGTATCATCCATCTTTTGCAACTCAATCCCTTCTTCTCTTGATCACATCCCTACCTTCTTGGCAGCCTCGGTGTTGGACGGTATCCTGCCAGAAGGATTCTTCATTAATTTGGCCATTTGAGCTAATTGCTGATCAATTTGGCGTTGATGCGTCTGCATATCCGCCAGCTGGACCTGCAATGAGTTCAACACACCCAAATTTGATAGCGCACTTTGCGCTAGCTGGTTATTAATTGTGTCCTACTTCTTTGCGAAGTCGAAAAGCTGGCCGATTACGTCTAATAGGCTCAAGCCCTTGTCTTGATCTTTGTTCGGCCCTTGATATTTACCTTGTGTCTGAAAGTTTCCCTTCGTTGACTGGAACTGACTGTTCTTGGTATATTGACCAGACCCCCCTCTCTTCTCAAAAGCTTGTATTGGCATAGATATAGCATGCAGCTGGTGAGAATTCTCAGCTGCATCTTTGTTGTCGTATTTAAACCCGGAATGATATTGCCTTTTGAAGTTCACGAAGGATACATTTTCGGTATGTTCGTCTTCCGAGTCAGAATCACTGTCTACGTCCGGTCGGGTGTAAACGCAGTTGTCTACCCCATGTCCTCCTTTGCCGCATGTGACGCATTTCATCACCTTCTCGACTGGCTTCTTACCTTTCCCTCCAGCTTCTCGCAGTTATTTAACATCAGTGGCGATCCACTGTATCTGCGAGGTGATGGACTCCAATGCCTTAGATTCAAGGGTAGACCCTTCACCGCCCTTCTTGACCTATCCTCAGTCAGATCGATCAAGGTCCGCTCCGGCCATCAGCTCGGCCATATTCTTGATGATCTTCCCAAACTTACTTGGTTTCTTCCCGAGGAAGTCGCTGCCTGCCGCCGCATTTAGTGACACCCTTTCATCGGGAGTCAGGCCATTATAGAAGGTGGTGACGAGGAAGCCCTTCTTGTAATTATGATGGGGGCAATCCCTAAGATACTCTTGGAACCGCTCCCAGGTGTCATGGAGGCTTTCACTCGGCTTTTGCATGAAGGATGTTATTTTCTGCCTATTTCTGACCGTTCTTTCGGTGGGGTAGAACTTGTTTATGAAAGCATCATCCAAAGCTCCCCATCCGTTCAAAGACTGGTGGGGTAACCCAAGATACCAAGACAGGGCCTTGTCTTTTAGGTAGAAGATGAAGCCCTTGCAGTAGATAACCTCTTGAGGGACTCCCCACATCATTATCGTATCACATATGTTTTTAAATGCATCGAGATGGTGGTAGGGATTGTCGCTTTTTGAACTCCCCCCTGAAGCTTTTGTTTTGAATCATAGAGATCACGGACGGCTTAAGCTCAAAATTTGCCGCGTTGAACCGCGGGGTGATGACGGGACATCTGGGGTTGTTGGCTTTTGTGGACGCCAACTCTCTTAACGTCTTCTCCTCCTCTTCGGAGTTGTTGTTGTCGCTTTCTCCCTGCCGTTGTTCCTGATCGTTCCGATTTCTTCTTTGCCTCTGACGGTGACGGCGTCTGTGTCGGTGATGGTCCTCTTCGTACTCCCCTGAGTCTGGATCTTCTTGTTGATGGTCACCGTTGTACCTATTGTTTTCTTCATGCGGGGGCGAATCAGGCCTCCTCCTTTGGCGTTCGCCTTCAGAATTGGGTGGTTCAATGCAAGGTGGCATGACGGTTGGAGTTGGTGCTCAGTTGAATAGATCACCATAAGCATAGAAGATCTCATAGTAAGGTTACCATAAGCATAATGATAATATTACTTCATCATATTAACATACAAGAAAGCTAAGTATGATTAGCCATCATCATTTATTTATATTAGGTTAATATTAACATGATAGGTTGAATTAATGATTCAAATTAGCACACAAGAACAGACCATCGAATTAGAGTCTTACTTAGGTCAAAGCATAAACATATACACTTAACACCCCATCAGATCATGGATGCATTCAAGACAAAGCACCACCATCATATCATGAACCTGCAGTAGACCATCAGATGTTAGATAGATAGAACCATCGAATTCCATGTAAGCAAAAATAGTGGATCAACAACTAGAGAAACCATCATTTGATAAGGCTAGGATTGCCATAAGATCATACATCTAGAAGATTCATCAAATCATAGGCCTAGTGGGGCCTTCAGATCTTGGACCAAGGGGTACCATCAGATCTTGACCTATATAGTTCATCAGTTGTAAACAACCAGATCAACCATCAGAAGTTGACACTATGGAGACAATTGGAGCTTGCAACTAGTGAATCCATTGGTTGTGAACATTGGATGATGGAACCGGTAAAGCCATCAAGTCATGACATAGTGAGACCATTATTTGTGAACCCAGTGAAGCCATTGGTTGTCAACACTAGGTGGAAAATAGATCTAAAACATCATGTAGAACCATCATTTGATAGAGTGAGGAAAACCATTGTTTGAATCCACTTGAAGAGAGCACTAAGACCATTGGTTGTGAGGGAAGCATACCCATCATTCTCAAGCATAAGTGAAGGTCCAAAAAATCAACCAAGTCCAAGACATCGGTTGACACAAGGAGTCAGACCAACAGATCATGATACACAGTAGAAAACAGTCCATATCACCTAAGGAAACCATCATTTGAGGAAACCAAAACAATCAATTTCCAAATACATGTAAGGTCTAGAGTTGTAACGACCCCACCTCCCAGTAACCCCCAATTAAGGGAGACTAAGAGGTCAGATCTGTTATCCCAATTCCCAAATCAAAGGTTCAACAAATAATCAATAATAATTATCAAATTCTACCAACTATACTGAAATCTTGTATAAACTAAAACTTTTTGCATACCTTTGAAAAACTTAGATTACTAATTTTCTATCCATATGAGAGAATGTTCTAACAAATCCTCCTTGATCATTAATGCTCATTTGATTCCACATATTCCACTTTACTGTTTGTTCTTTTCACTTGTACCTAAAAGGCCGACAAACAAAATGTCGGTCAGCATAAAGCTGGTATGTGGGGGAAACAATAATCGTGCAACTATGATAACAATGTAATCAACCAATTATCATTTAACAGCCAATATTAAGTCTTATGCAATACAACTCAATCCTTACCTATCCCCTATCTCTATGTTATCCCTGTAGTGGACTTGGATACTACCTCTCTCTATGGTAGATCCTTAACGCCATGGCCCTACCTCACATGTAGCCAATACTTAGGGTTATAGAGTCGCATGGCCCTACCCAAAGGTAGCCCAATCCCTAACTCGAGGTGACTTGATGGACCTACCCCATTGGTAGCCATGTACTAAGTCATCCAATGACTTGATGGACCTACCCCATAGGTAGCCATGTACTAGGTCAAACCATTAAGCCATAGAGGGGACTAGGATCTGAGCTAGTAGGAACATATCTTAAGTGATAGTCATATGCACAATATAGTTTGCATGAATTAAATTCATCCAACAGTTTAATTCAAGTCATCGAGGAAAACTTTGGAAAACCTCGAAAAACTAATTCGAGATATTCATAAGCATAACCACATACCTGCCAGGAAAATTCGAGACAAAATCAACCAAAAAGGGAAATCCAATCAAGCAAGTACAAGAATCCTGAAATCACATCCAATTCCTTTTTAACACAATCTATTCAAACTATCTTGCTACTTAAGGTTTCTATTCCTTTTTAGGATTTCTACCACTTTTATGGTTTACTTTGCAATTAGGGTTTTTACTTCATTTTACTCTTTTAATCCCTAATTTCTCATCTATCCTTCATAAAAGTTATTAAGGTTACCTTTTAACAAAATATAACCTTAATTTCAGAAATAACACAATTAATCATAAATTAAGTTCATTATGCCTCTTTTACATTAAAGCTACCATTTTTATCATTTTAATCCATGACAAGATCACTATGCTCATTTATCATCAATTCATAGTTCATTATGGTCTAATTCACATATGAACTCTATTTGTCATTAATTCTTCCTTTATCAAATAGAAAACTCTAATTACTACATTAAGGGTATTTATCCACAATTACGAACTCTTATACTTGAAAAAGCTTGGAATTATCATATCTCAACTTTATTCACGATTTTGGGTAATTACAACCATTATGAGTCACATTTACTAATATTAGGGTTTCAAGGCACATTAAAGCATATTTATGCACAGGAAAATCTAAATTAAACCAATTATGTGCAAGGTTCATCCTCTTTGTTTTCAATATACCTTTTTACAATTAACAGGTTACTATCAACTATAATCATCCATTAAACCCTACTAGATACATTAATCACCTCTAAATAGGATTTCTTAATCTTTAATTCATTACAGTTGATAAATTACACTACTTTTCGAATTACAATCAGAATTAGGCTTCAAATATATTTTTATTGCATTCCTTGAGTTCTCCTGATCAAAATTCATATATAATGTGCATCTATCCGAACTATCGTTAATTAGTTATGAACTTTGTAAAAGTTACCTTTTTGGACCAATCCATGAACGCCACGTAGTCGTTTCCATGCAACATGGGCGGGTTTGGAAACATTTTTAAAAGTCCATCCTACCCTTGGTTAAGTGGTCGACGTTTTGTAGCACAGAGGGCAAAGATGTCAATCGTCCCTGGATCATCTGCTTCCTCGCGACCCTAGCTTGGTCGCCTACTGCATCGGCCTGCAATCCTTCCTTCTTCTCCCCTAAGACTCGAGGGTCGCCGCCCATGGCCGCCCCAGCCTCGTAGCACCTTAGCTCACACATGGTGCCCCCAGGTCGCGACCACCATGGCCATTCTCGAGTGAGAAATAGGCCGCGGTTGCTGCTGTGTTTGCAGCAGCTTACAGTCCTACGGATGGAATTTCTTGAAGATAGGAGTGTGGGTTTGATCTCTGATCCTTCCTAGTTTGTCGTGGAGGCTTCCTTCCTCCGTCAAGACCACCAAATGAACCTGACCGGCCTAAATCATGCATCCAAAAGTGGAGGCGGATTTGAGGTAGTCGAGCTTTTACATTTATAAACTCGATTCCTTCTAGGCCCCCGCAACTTTGTTTACGGGGTCGAAGTAGATATATGGGGTCAAACACAGGGACAAGGGGGGTAGTGTTGAGAACACGGAATCGACATGCTACACTCTGGCAGGTATAAAGAGATGTAAATTCCCAAAAAGGGAAGCAGTAAGATGTCACAAATAAAACGAAGAAAACTATCTCCAACTGGAGCTACTAGAAAGATTTAAGGTTTTAGTCATTTAGCAGTTTTTAGGGGTTTTCATGCAACGGAAACAGAAAGATATTGCTCGAGCTAAAGCGAGGTATGAAGGGTAAAACTGCGGTAAATCAAGCGGTGGTAGAACCATTCTTGTACCCCTCCTCTCGAAGCAGGTACCTCTAACAAGGCATCAGCGCCCCTCTCGAGGTCACTGGACTAAAATTAGAGTGGAAAGGTCACTAAAGCAACTCCGTTTCAGGCACTCTCGTACTCCAGAATCGGACCAAACACTAGAGCCACAACACAACTCTCAAAGTTGTTGCGACGGGAAAACGCGATTCGGTAGCTAAGTGAAACGCGATCCAAACATGCAAGCTAGAGTTTGGATATCAAACATAGCAGTCATCCAACAGATTGTACCGAGCACAAAGCAGCAAGCAATTAAGCATCTTCTATTTCCATAGACAAATAAAGGGTCTTAATTACAATGCATAAATAAGGAATTAAATGACAGAAAGTAAAGATAGGTGTCGCCTTCTTGATGTAGAAGGAGGACAGACTACTACAGCTCTCCAGCCCGATATCGGTTAGGGGCTTAGCCTGATACAGCCGTGTCGGGCGGCACACCCTTTCGAGCGGCAGGCATGACGGGCAACTGTATCACTCAAGAATCCTGGCCGATATGCTTATCTCTGGCGATGGACCTTCTCGGGCAGCACGCATGATGGGCGAAGCGTATCGGGTTTGATATCGTGTGAGGCACGGAGCTACGCATTCTACTATCGGGCGTGGATGTTGGGCACTCGTGTCGCATATCTACATCAGCCGATATCATCCCTCAGTGTCTCCCGGTACAGTCCTAGGTGAACCACTCCCCTCCCTCTCGGGATGGGGAAAAGCTCACCTAGTGTCGCCCGGTACGAGCACTGGGGCACGATACGTCTGCTCTCGCGATTCTCCTCAAAGATAGCTCAAGTTCCCTACTGTCCGCCTTGTCCGAACTGACCAAGCTGATCCAGCTCGTCTTTTCTGCTCCCTGTAGCTGCTATTTATAGGCAGCGATTGGGGAAAGTTACAGTGCTCGAAGCGCCACGTGTCCTCCTCCTTCGCGGGTCGGTGGACGGTCGATACCCGTATCGCTCAGCTCAGGGATGTCGGTCGTTGGTCACGTGACAGGCGACGGCGCCTGCCGGTGGGTGGATGTGTCGCCCGACATACTTGGGTTGTCCTGGCGACTATGGCTCCCTGTCGGGTAAGAGGTGTGTCGTTCGTCAGGTCCTCCTTGCACGACACCCCTTGTCGCATGACGTGGTGTCATTCCACCCTACCGGGCAGGGCGCGTATCGGGCGTCAGGAAGGCCGGTGCAGACTTGGGACTTATTTTGTGGGCCGGGACGACCTTATTGCACCAAAATGAGGAGAAACTCTACAAAAGATGGAAATATACGATTAATAGCATTGCTTGGCCAATTATTGCGAAAGTGCATACAAAAGTGAGGAAAATAGCTAAAAATGGCAGTTTTGATAATAGAAAAACAGTCTAAAATATCACAAAAATTGGTGTTATCAGAACCTTCATTGCTCTAGGGACAAATACCCTACTCTCAACTAGGGTTTGTACAAGAAGGAGAGTGTGGTATCTCTCTCTCTCTTGGGCTCGAACCAGGGCTCTACCTTATATATAAGTGTGGGTAACAAAGCCCTAAGGTGTACATCCATGAGGACTCAAGTCCTTTTCCCAAAAGGAATCGTATTTTCTTGCTAAGAAGCAACCTCTTCTTTCTTTATTATCTTCTAATATAACTATATTATTTGGGTATTTATATATTTGAAAACTTTTTCCCTTATTCTCTTTATTCTTGGCTTTTAATCCATTAGCCACGAAATTTATATTTCCTTAAGTAGAAAATACTTCCTTTTTAGCAATGCCACAAAAATCATTAATAATGTATCACATTATCCTCTTATTTTTCATTTTTGGTATATTCTCTTTCTTCCTCTTTATTGTGGCTCCTTGGACCCCAAGAAACTCTATGATTTTGAAATTCCTTCTTAAGGATACTCATTATCCTTCTAGATGCATCTATATCTATTATTTCCTCATTATCTTGTTTATTTCTTATTAAAATATCTCTTTTTCAGAATTTCTCTTTATCTTTCTTTTTATTTTGATTCCTTTTAATATTAGGAATCCTTTGGATATGAAAATCCACCAAGGATAACTCAATTATACCTCTTTTCACTTATTTCCCACATTTTATCATTGTTTTCAATTTCTTTCTTAATAAAGAAATATTTAATCGATATTTTCTTTTCTTATTGCACTGTCTATGCAATGTTGGACTCCTTGGAACCCAAGGAACCCAAGAGGCACGAAATCCACCTTTGGATTATATATATTTGCCTTCTAGAGGTTTCTACATCTTTCTTTTCTCCATTTCATATTAACAATGGAATTCCTTTTGTCTTTTCCTTGTTATTGGGCCCAATAGCCAATAAAGCCCACAAAATAACCATCAAGGCTATTGTAAACAAAATCCATTTATTCAAAACAAATTATATCTTTATTTGTTCAAATATCTTTAATATGAGAAATCACATTTCTCACCAAATGAACCCAAAAGTTGGGGTTGTAACATCCTTCCCCTCTTATAGGAATTGTCCTCAAAATTCCATCAAGCAAACAAATAATCCAGGATAAGATCTTTCCATGTCCATCATTGGCCCCTATGTGGCTTCTCCCTATCCATGGCACTTCTAAAGAACCATTACCATCACATATTGTTTTCTTTGAGTTCTTTCACCTTGGCATCTATAAACCTCAAGGTGACTCAGGTCCTTTCAGCCTCCCTTGGGGCTCACTAGGTTCATTGCTCCACACATGGCCCGGGTACCTGACATAGTGCTCTAAATTGGACACATCAAACTCATCACACATCACATTATCCTGAGGGGTAAGGGCAAAACTTAACCTTCTCCACCAAACCATGTCAAAAGAACCCATGCATCGGGGACTCAGCTCTCTTAGCTATAACTTAGAGGGGTCGGATTTTCACATCACATATCCCCCCATAGTGAACTGCATGTCAGTCTACCTTGCATCAACTTACAAATCATGTCGTCTCTGGGCTCCTTTCAGCCATTGCATGATCAAAGCGACTTCATCTGCACACACTGTGGTTCTTTATTGACCTTCGTGAGGTCCCTTCACCAACATCATCTTAATGAAGTGGTGACCGACGCAACCTCCCTTGTAGAGCTTTTTACATCCTGATACTGGCTATGGTGGTTATCATCACATCTTACAAAGGACAAACACTATATTTACGTATCACCCTGAATGAGCACACATGCTCTCATCAAACCCTCTAGTCTGGATCATACTAACCATTATCTAGGGTGATAAACTGTACTAATAGTGAGTTCTCCATGTATCTACTTCCACCTCACAGAAGTGTATCTTTAGGTTATACTCAAGAACTCACATCATTATGTAGTTGAACCATCTCATATGTAGTTCAACCGGATATGTCCCTTGACAGTATTCTCTCTTTATCATGTCATCTAGGTAAGGCGATCTACCATAACACATATTGCATCTTGACCTTCCTTGGTCTAGGGTAGACTTACCATGACATCCATAGTGATGAACTCCCATCCCCTCTCAGAGTCTCTTTTTATCCTCTATATCGATACACTGGGTTAATGGTGCTCGTCCTTCACCTCCTGGCTTGCATGGGAACATACCCCATGCAACTTCATCTTAGGTATCCAAAGTACTATTGTCACTTATTATCTTGGTAGTACCATGGTATATGGTAATCTTAAATCATGATATCATTTATTGTCATGATTCCTTAAGATCGATTCCCCGAAAACCCTAAACTTCTCTAATCGGGGTTTCATCACCTTCCTTTTCAGAGAAGTGCATCAGAGGTTTTACAACCATCCTTTCATTGCATCAATGACTAGGTTGGCTAACCTAACAACCATTAACTTGATCAACCGATATTGTTTCATCTGAGTGTTAGCCAAACCTATCTCTTTTCCAACTGAGGGTTAACCTAACAACCTCTTCTAGCCTCCATCTAAACTAGGGAGTTGTATCTCATCCAGAGCATCCATTACAACTTTACATCCTTAGGTGTTAGGTAAAGTTGAAGACATACACCTCCACTTATCATCTCATCTAATCTCTAAGTCTACCTTCATCAAGAAAACTCTGAGCTTATTATATTTGTTTTTCAAACTCAACCTTGTATAACTCATAGCTCATGATAAAAACATCCTCATAAGATGACTACCTTGTTTCTCTTATAGTTTGTAGACCATCCATGTATCATTCACTCCAGTAGGGTATGTTATAATCTCTGTCCTCATAGCAACGTTCCAACTCACTTCATCTTTATCCTTCGTGTATGGCATGCGTACTGTCCTATATCTCACTCCTGTAACAAGAGGAAATAAGCATTTGGCGGCCGTCCAAACACAAAGTTCTTCCTGTTCTAAGAGTAGAGATGGTACATCCCTCCTTGCTAGTACACCTACCAATTTAAGTTGAAACGTGCAACTTATGTCTCTATATCATGATATTAAAGTTACTTCCATGGAAAACTAGTTTGAAACCTACTTGGGTCACCACAGAATCCTTGGTCATCTCCTCCAGGTCTGTAGGGTGCCGGTACTTTTGGGGTCATCCCTCTTCCCTTATGCATTCAGATAGTTCCCTACTCATCTGCGCTTTGGGTCCCATGAGTTCATGAAGGTGATCAGTCTCCTAACCCATGGCCCTCAGACAATGATAGTTGTTACCTCCTAACCCTATGGTCATGCACATCTAGGGAATTAGGCAACTCCCACTTTCATCGGTCTTATCCCCACCTGACCCTAGGATAGACTTAGGATTCTATTACAGTACATGTCCAACTTAGAACCTTACCCAAGCCTTCATCATCTCTCTCTTTGCATTCATGGGCTGATTTTCATCCTTTCATAGGGGTCATGGCAACCTGCCTACCTTGGTCAGGCCCCATACCAATTACCTCCATGGTAACACATCCATATGCACATAGAGATGGTTATCTATGGGTCTACAAGTTTATTCTCTTATCATGTACTTTTCACTTAGCTTCTCAAGATTCTATGAGACCTCCTTTGGTTACCTCAAAATTCTTATACACCCTACACAAGGGTTCCTCTCCCAGGATGGGAGGAAACTATACCTCTTGATAACAAAGGTCACAAATGTCCTTATGTCAATGGTTTACATCCACATGAGCATGCTTAACCCTAGCAAGCTACTAAGGCACAAGTAGACCACCTACTAAACCATGCTAGGTCACACTTGTTCTCATCCTCAAGATCACACCTTCCCATGCCATCACTTAGTTGTGGGGGTTTACCAAACATATCTTTAAACTTAAGGGGTTCCCAATCCTCTAACCATGAGGAGTACCAAGCTCGAATCTATAGAAACTCAAATCCCATCATGAGCATTAGGTACACTACTTCCCCTCTTAGGCCTAAGGACCCTAGGTTCATTTCTTTGATATCCAACTGTCTGCTCAACCTCTTAACCCCAAACCAAACATGTACAAGGTATGACATGCACTTCCTGTCATCCTTCTACTCGAGCAACACTTTAGAGTTGAGTCCTCCTCAAGGACAATCAACTAGGTACAAGGCCTCACAACCTGTTACTAAACCTTTCCAGGTCTAAGGAACTCTTCTTCTCTTCTAAACCATAGGTATAGAGGTACCAGCAGACTCATCCTCCCTCTAGGGTTTGGTTCCTCACATGGAAACCAAGACATCATCAACCTCCAGGGATCATGCATGAGGCAACCACAAACATCCACTTAGGTCGCATCATCCTCAACTCCCCACTTTTCCTCATATCCCCGAGTCTAGGCTTCCAACCTTCTTTCTTGGGTCCTACTCTCTCTCTCTAGAGCTAACTCCACAACCGACCTTATACAAAAGGTCCTCTCTCCATGAAGATGGATCAGGCTCACAAGCATACCACTACATGGTGAAGCCTATGTTCATGCCTATGTTTGCTCAAGGTTATCCACAACTCATTATGTGTATCTCATCAGATATCCAACATACTCCCTTCGCCAGGGTTTCAACCTACTGCTCGCACTATAGATGTATTCTGGGTGCCTACTATGCCATGCTCATATAAGCTCATGGGGTTTCTATAGGTTCTTCTCTAACCTCATCAAAGAAGGAGCTATCCATCATTCTAACATGCACGACCCTTCCCAAGGTTGGGTCTCCAAAGGTACTAGGTCATCCAACCTCTCATAGCTCATATGGGTATCCACCCTCACACCTGGTCTATCATGACATCTAACTCCTCGTGCCATCTCTCTCTCTCTCTAACCTTCACTTAGGGTAGGGATTAGCACCATTCTCAAAGGAGGTTCCAGGTCTCTACTTATAATGGAGGTCTCTACCTCCAAGACTAACTCTCTCTTATCCTCCTGACAAGAAGGTCTAGCCTCGGGTCTCTCCTGAGGGCATGACAACTTATGTCATACGACCTAAGCATGTATCTATTCTTTAGTTTACACTTAATCTATTAAGCTTATGTCCATGACATCTTATTTACATGCTTTTCATTAATTTGGTGGAGGATTTCTTAAACCTCATCAACCTTACCAATACCTCAAGAGGGTGAGGAAAAGAGAGAAAACCCTAATATTTATAATCCTTAACAGTACTTGAGTTGAGAGGGGATGAACAAGATGAGAGAGTCCAAAAGGTATCTTATTTCGAGTCAAATCCTGAGACGTGGGCCAGGCAATCACACTAATCTGGGAGTCCACATATTCCGACTAGCAGTGTAGAGGAAAATCTTGCCAGCCCCCAGACGTAATCCTTTTCTAGACACCATTGTCTTTTAAAAATTCCTCTAATAACTCCCTTGGGTTCTACAAAGTTTGTAAAATTTAATAAATATTTAAGATTAAATGAGCAACCTACACTCTGATACCAAATGTAATGACCCCGCCTCCCAGTAACCCCCAATTAAGGGAGACTAAGAGGTCAGAGCCGTTATCCCAATTCCTGGATCAAAGGTTCAACAAATAATCAATAACAATTATCAAATTCTACCAACTATACTGAAATCGAGTATAAATTAAAACGTTTTGCATAGCTTTGAAAAATTTGGATTACTAATCTTCTATCCATATGAGAGAATATTCTAACTAATCCTCCATGATCCTTAATCCTCATTTAATTCCACACATGCCACTTTACTATTTGTTCTTTTAACTTGTACCTAAAATGCCGACAAACAAAATGTCAGTCAGCATAAAGTTGGTATGTGGGGGAAACAATAATCGTTCAACTATGATAACAATGTAATCAGCCAATTATCATTTAACAGCCAATATTAAGTATTAACCAATACTACTCAATCCTTACATATCTCCTATCTCTGTGTTATCCCTGCAGTGGACTTGGATACTACCTCTCTCTATGGTAGATCCTTACCCCCATGGCCCTACCTCACAGGTAGCAAATACTTAGGGTTATAGTGTCGCATGGCCCTACCGAAAGGTAGCCCAATCCCTAACTCAAGGTGACTTGATGGACCTACCCCATTGGTAGCCATGCACTAAGTCATCCAATGTCCTGATGGACCTACCCCATAGGTAGCCATGTACTAGGTCAAACCATTGAGCCACAGAGGGGACTAGGATCTGAGCTAGTAGGCACATATCTTAAGTGATAGTCATATACACATTATAGTTTGCATGAATTAAATTCATCCAACAATTTAATTCAAGTCATCGAGGAAAACTTTAAAAAACCTCAAAAAACTAATTCTAGATATTCATAAGTGTAACCACATACCTGCTAAGCAGATTTGAGATAGAATCAACCAAGAAGGGAAATCCAATCAAGCAAGTACAAGAATCATAAAATCACATCCAATTCCTTTTTATCAAAATCTATTCAAACCATCTTGCTACTTAAGGTTTCTATTCCTTTTTAGGATTTCTACCTCTTTTAGGTTTTACTTTGCAATTAGGGTTTTTACTTCATTTTACTCTTTTAATCCCTAATTTCTCATCTATCCTTCACGAAAGTTATTAAGGTTACCTTTTAACAACATATAACCTTAATTTCAGAAATAACACAATTAATCATCAATTAAGTTCATTATGCCTCTTTTACAGTAAAGCTATCATTTTTATCCTTTTAATCCATGAAAAGATCACTATGCCCATTTATCATCAATTCATAGTTCATTATGGTTTAATTAACATATGAACTCTATTTGTCATTAATTCTTCCTTTATCCAATAGAAAACCCTAATTACTACATTAAGGGTATTTATCCACAATTAGGAACTCTTATACTTGAAAAATCTTGGAATTATCATATCTCAACTTTATTCACGATTTTGGGTAATTAAAACCATTATGAATCACATTTACTAATATTAGGGTTTCAAGGCCCATTAAAGTATATTTATGCACAGGAAACTCTAAATTAAACCAATTACATGCAAAGTTCATCCTTTTTGTTTTCAATATACCTTTTTACAATTAACATGTTATTATCAACTATAATCATCCATTAAACCCTACTAGATGCATTAATCCCCTCTAAATAGGATTTCTTAATTTTTAATTCATTACAGTTGATAAATTACACTACTTTTCGAATTGTAATCAGAATTAGGCTTCAAATATATTTTTATTGCATTCCTTGAGTTCTCCTGATCAAAATTCATATATAATGTGTATCTATCCTAGCTACCGTTAATTAGTTATGAATTTTGCAAAAGTTACCTTTTTGGGCCAATCCATGAACGCCACGTAGTCGTTTCCATGCAACGTGGGCGGGTTTGGAAACATTTCAAAAAGTTCGTCCTGCCCTTGGTTAAGTGGCCTACGTTGTGTGGCATGGAGGGGCAAAGATGTAAATCATCCCTAGATCATCTTCTTCCTCGCGACCCTAGCTTGGTCGCCTCCTGCAACCGCCTACGGTTCTTCCTTCTCCTCCCCTAAGGCTTGAGGGTGGCCGACCATGGCCGCCCCAGCCTCGCAACACCTTGGTGAATGCATGGTGCCCCCAGGTCACAACCACCATGGCCATTCTTGAGTCAGAAATAGGTCACAATTGCTGCTGCGTTTGTAGCAGCTTGCAGTCCTGCGGATGGAATTGCTTGAAGACAGGAGCGCGGGTTTGATCTCCGATTCTTCCTAGTTTGTCGTGGAGGCTTCCTTCCTCCGTCAAGACCACCAAACGAACCTCTGTTGCTCTAGGGACAGATTCCCTACTCTCGGCTAGGGTTTGTACAAGGAGGAGAGCGTGGGATCTCTCTCTCTCTCTCAGGCTCGAACCAGGGCTCTACCCTATATATAAGGGTGGGTAATGAAGCCCTAAGGTGTACATCCATGATGACTTGAGTCCTTTTCCCAAAAGGAATTGTATTTCCTTACTAAGAAGCAACCTATTCTTTCTTCATTATCTTCTAATATAACTATATTATTTGGGTATTTAGAAATTTGAAAACCTTTTCCCTTATTCTCTTTATTATTGGCTTTTAATCCATTAGCCACGAAATTTATATTTCCTTAAGTAGAAAATACTTCCTTATTAGCTATGCCACCAAAATCATTAATAATGTATCACATTATCCTCTTATTTTGCATTTTTGGTATTTTCTCTTTCTTCCTCTTTATTGGGTCTACTTGGACCCCAAGAAACTCTATGATTTCGAAATTCCTTCTTAAGGATACTCATTATCCTTCTAGATGCATCTATATCTATTATTTCCTCATTATCTTGTTTATTTCTTATTAAAATAACTCTTTTTGAGGATTTATCTTTATCTTTCTTTTTATTTTCCTCATTAGCATTCCTTTTAACATTAGGAATCCTTTGGATATGAAAATCCACCAAGGATAACTCAATTATACCTCTTTTCACTTATTTCCCACATTTTATCATTGTTTTCAATTTCTTTCTTAATAAATAAATATTTAATCCATCTTTTCTTTTCTTATTGCACTCTCTATGCAACTTTGAACTCCTTGGAACCCAAGGAACCCAAGAGGCATGAAATCCACCTTTCGATTATATATATTTGCCTTCTAGAGGTTTCTACATCTTTCTTTTCTCCATTTCATATTAACAATGGAATTCCTTTTGTCTTTTCCTTGTTATTGGGCCCAATAGCCAATAAAGCCCACAAAACAATCATCAAGTGTATAGTAAATGAAATATATTTATTCAAAACAAATTATATCTTTATTTGTTCAAATATCTTTAATATGAGAAATCACATTTCTCACCAAATGAACCCAAAAGTTGGGGTTGTAAGCAAGCCTAAGCTAGCTCCTTTATCCAAGAATAAGCAAACCCTAGGTCAAAGAAGTAACAAGGATGGTGTTCTTCAACCTCTAGCTCAAGCTCCACCAATACACACCATGGTTCCTACTAAGAAGGGAGAGAGAGAAGGTAGGAAAGTAAGTACAACAAAGGAATGAATGTGATCTCACTTGCTTAGGTCAAGAACAAGGCAAGAAAGCTCCAAACGACTAAGAAGAGGGTAGATCCAAACCCTAGGTTCACCTGAAAGCAAGGTTAGACTAGAATCTTCTTCCTTGAGATCCTTCTTCTCCACCAAGAAAGAGGGACAAGCTCCAAGCAGAAAAAAGAAAGGAGATTCTAAAGAAGTGAAACTACTTATCTACTAAAAATTTGAACAATAGAACCTCCAGTCCAAACATACTCAAAAGGTATAATAGAGTGGGTGTAAAATTTTCAAATCTTTATATAATGGTAATGAAAAGACCAAAGTATAGCATCAAAATAAAAACATGACTATATTCAATTATAAAACAAAGGGTTACAAACTTACATCACAAGGATCCATGTAGAGGAAATCTAAACCACCTCAATATTGTCTCCAACCTTCATCATCACAATCTAAGTCTAGGTCAACATTCCTTGTCATCCAGGTCCTCTACATAGGGTTGGAAGAATACCCCGACAAAAGAAAGATAATAGGAGACATCAACAAAGGTCGGTATGTGCATACTAATAGGAATTTGAGCAACATTATAAAATAAAGGACATCAAATATACAAGTATTCCCATGCAAGAGATAAGGACTACCCCAAAAGAGGGCATAAAAGATGAGAATCATCATCATCATAAAAGAAGATACTTTCCATAATCAAAACAATAAAGTAGTGCCACATAAGCACATATCATGATTTGGGCACATAACCCATCAAGATTTTTAGGCACATAACCTTTCATCAATTTGGGCACATAACCCATCATAAACATCATCAACCTGCTTGCATGTGAGATAAGCATAGCCGTAGAACAATATAAACACAATTGGTGGCCAACCCTCATAAAGTTGAAACCTGATAGAGAAAGGAATACTGCCAATCCCCAAATATATATAAAAACATGGGCCAAGAATCACACATCTTGCCCTGGGTATGAGGTTCCTTCCCATCTCAAAAGAGCAGGAAATATCACATATGACATAAACAAGACCAATGCAATTACACTACTCGAGTGCTACCGAATCACATAGCATGTAAAATGTAGAGGCAAGTAGAAAGTATAGTCAGATTTATACAATGTTTCCATATAACACAATGGACAACACATGCATCCACAAATAAATATCCACATCATAGTGGGTAGATGATACCATCAACAAGTCTATCATGCACCATAGCACAAAATAAGATATCAAGAGATTATCCAAGACCACAATAAGCATGATAGTTCACATGAACCATGATATCAAGAAAATAGACATATGTGTAGGCCATAGCCAAAAGAATGACAAGATAGGTGAAATTATCAACATAGATGAATAGGGGATAAAACATACCTCAAATTCAGAGTCAAATGATCCAAAGTCCAACTAGGTCTAATCCTAGGCCTCCAAAGAACCTATGATGCATATATGTGGAATTAGGGTTAGGTTTCCATTACTTATTCAAAACCCTAAAAATCACCTTTTTATTATTGGTGAATTAGGTTATCATGCCATATTTTAGGTTATACTTTTTTGAACTCAAAACATATTTTATTATGTTTTTCTGACTTATAAATTATTAGTTATGAATTTTAGAAAAATTAAACCAATTAAGAAAATCCATAAAAATCATCTTTTTTATAACATTAGATTTAGGAAAAGAAATTGGTACCAATATGTAGATTATAATTTTATAATTGAAGAACATATTTTGTTTTATTTTTCTGATCTATAAATAATTTGCTAAGAATTTTACAAATATTGTCCAATCGGAAAATACCAAAAATACTTGTCAGCAAAGAAAACTCAGTCGCTGGTCAAAGCCGGTAAGTTGGGCCGATTAGAAATAGACAACCCAACCGGACCCACATACAACATGGCAAATTCACATATGCAGAAAAGAACTCCCAGAATAGCAGTTAAATGACACAAACAAAATATCACGAGAAATAAGAGAGGTAGAAGAGTACATGCACAGAAGAAATCATCCCCTTCAGTAAACATGCCCTGACCATCCAACAACAATAGTATGTTGAGAAACTAGTCCAAACATCTTCAGAAAATGATTATAAATTGATAAATGTGGAGGAGACAATTAATGAATATGTGGGTTCAAGTTGGAAATGGGAGAACAAGGAGAAAGGAAATACCATTGGATAAAGGATGAAACACAACAAAACCCCATCGTTCGTGCTGCACCTTGGCAGACTCATCAAGACAGCTTATGATTTCACTGATGATTAATGCCATCTAACGTTCAAGGATCTTCATCACTAGGTGCTGACGCAGTGAAAAAAGGATTGTGGAGGTGTCAGACCATCAGTAAAAGGGACACTGCATTTTTTCATCCAGGATTGTTTAGCAATTGCACCTTGTCGTTTCAATGGCCAAAGGAGTCACTGTTGGACTCAAAGAGATGTCTTTGTAGCCTTGGTGTTAGGAGACGCAACTACTGGACAGATGGTAGGAGCGTTGTAAGCATTACAACCTAACGGTGCCTTGGAGGTCTACAGAACTTTAATAGATAACAAGGAGGCCCAAAATAGCTTCGAATGTCTGAGACCATGAACGATAAGTTTGAAGGCAATGTAGGGCTCTTGGGATATGAAAGCAATAGGCGGGGAGGTATTTATATCAAAAAGTTTGTGATGGATAGTGATGATTCAGAAAATGTCAACGCGGGTAGTGGTGAGAGAAAAAAGAAATAGGGAAAGGAGAAGGAAAGAAGACGAGGAAGAGGATAACATGGGTGTGTAAACCACAAATCTGGAAACCAAAATGATATCATAAATTTGAAACTTTACCAATTTATAATAATTAACCGAAGTACCAAACCTTTTTGGGCATTATTAGACTCTTCCCTTTCCTATTTTTATTTTGGTATCTAGAAAAGTCCTGTTACAATAAAAATTGGCACCTAGACCAACTTTGCCATGTAGATTTAGAATTTGAGATTTGTTACTACTTTTGAAATCATTAACCATATGATTCTATATTTTTTTAGCAAAAATCATATTTTTGTTTTTAAATGAGATTATGTATCTAGAAGTATCTAATTAGTATGCAAATTGAAATGTAGGCTTATTTTGATGTTTAGATTACAAATTTGAAGTCTATTATTTATTTTGAGTCTTTCTTACATGGGTTTTGTCATCTGGACCATTAGAGGCCCATTAGCACATTATTCATCCGATTAGGTTTCATTAGGACGATATTACATGCATAAGCTCATTAGCACTTTATTAAATATCCTTTTGAGGTCCAACACTCAACCTTGTTTGGTCAAACCCAAAAGTTCAAACTTCTAGGGTAGGGTCCAAGATCTGATATGTTATGGAGATGTGTTTAAAGAGATCGTTTGTATGGAAGGAGAGAGGTATAAAAAGCTTGAGGTGAAAGAGAAAGGAATGTAGAGGTGGCAAGCCATGTGTGCCCTATGTCCAAGGTCAAAACATTTCATCCATGCAAAACTAGGTTAGCTATTGAATCTTAATACTAGGGGTACCATCAAATATCAAACCAAGAAAGACCATCAAACTCCAACAATAGGTGTCCCATTATATCATGCCATCTCTTGTCCACAAAAGCAAACCCTAGTATCACCTCCAGTTGTTGCACCTCACTTGGTGAACTATCTATATAGGATCCTCAAGAGGGAAATCATTGAGCCATGAGAACCCCAAAAGACCACCATGGGATCCCACCACTTCAAGGTGGGCAATCGGATTCCAACATAAAAAAGAAACCATTGTGTTAGGGCATATAGGTGAGGAAACCCTAATTTCAACACAAGGTTAGGTGTCACCACTAAAGCAATGATGCAACAAGGAAATCCATGATACAACTATATCAAACATGATGTGAAGACTCATGAGGAACAACATACAAGTGACAAAGAAAAACCCTAGATATGGGTAAATTCCATAAAAGCCCTTATAAGCACATCTATAGCTAAACTTGCTCAAACAATGTCCAAATTGGACCAAACTTGAAACTTAACTTTGTCACATGATATCAAAGAACTTCTTAGGGCTTGATTAAGGTTTTAAGCATCCAATATTATAAGTAAAAATGTTCAACCATTATGGAAGTCAAGGGTCTTACAGTAATGAGTAGCACCATACCTAAAATTTTATCATAAGTGTTCGGTTGTAAGAGTTATGGTGTCTCTAAGAACTAGGCAGTCAAACACTCAAAACATACAATAAATGAGTTACTTTCACTACAAGGGTTTTTTCCAACAATCATTACAACATCATAAAATAATTTACATGTCCTAAAATTACATAAGAGACTCAACAAACTACATGGGATAGTGCATCGGTCGAATTTCCTTTTTCCTTGGATGGCAAAACAACATATATATTATAGTTTAGCAATCAAAGAACTAATAACTCAACAACATATATATTCTGAATTTTTGACATTTCTCGTGCAAGGAGAAGTTTAATATAAAACAAGAAACGTTCATAAATTATGATTTAGAATCTAATAACTCATTTCATCATATGGTTATATAAGACAATATTTAAAAAGATCATGTTTAGTATTCTAAGAGTGTGTAGATCATGATTGAAGTCATGCATGTAGAAATTATGTAAGAAATACTTTCAAGGTATATCTCACTCCTTGGTAGAAATAAAATCAAAGTCTAAGAGGAGAAACATTGAAATCAGCAACAAGATATCGAGCTTTGTCCACCAAATCTCAAGGAACTTCTCCTAACTCCACGAATAGGGTGATCCTATAAAGAGGAAAGGACGAGAGAGAGAGAGTTGTTAAACCCTATGTGCAATTTTCTAGAGTGTAACACCATGAAACTCAACTATAGGTGAAATGAGGGTGAAAAAAAATAAGGAAAATAGTTTTGAGTGAAGGGTCTTACACGAATCATGGATTAAGAAACAAGATAGATGGCCTTATATCAATGCAATGTGAACTCGAATTCGAGCATGCACCCAAAAAATTCCACAAATGTCAATCCTGATGGTTTCACATTGGCCTTTGGATCATAGCACCAAGATCGCAAAAGATGAGAGGAGAGAGAGAGCATGGGGTATTTATAGGTGGGCCGAATTTGGTGTGATAGTCCTATCGTCGGTCAGACACACACACATCAAAACTTTATCTATCGATGGAATACTTTGGTTGGTTAGCCAGTGACCTAATCAGTTGTTGAGCTGGAAGAATCTTTGTTGACCATTGACTACCGACCACCAGACTCATTGAGCACTGAGGTTCCGTCAACCACCAGACTCGTCCAAAACTGAGGGTTCGTTAACTCGACAATTAGGCTAGATTCTAACAATCAATGAAAACACTACAATACTACTTGTAAACAAATTATGTGAAATTGTAACTCAATGAAGTGTTAAAATTTAGTTGACATCCCCAAAAAAGGATAATTGCATAAAGGTCTACAAGTTACATTAAATTGTATAACTTGAACAAGCATGATGTTTTGATTCAAATTTTTAACATAGCTTTATCCTCAAATATGACATCATAAATCAAAGTTAAATTTAAGAACTAAGCATCTAACTAATCCAACTAATTATGTTTATGATTTAAGTAATGTTAGGCTTACAACTAACAAGGGTGATAAATTGACTTTTTGAGAATTGAGTCCAGTAGTGGATGTTGTTTTTATGGACCATGTATGAATCTTCTAAACCATGAGTTTTTTAGATTCAAACAAAGAACCCTTACAAAATTTGTTACTGGAGGGGTGTACCTTAGATAAATTGGATGATGAAATTTATTACCCAATTCATCATCTTGGAAAGCTTCTTATTTATCGTCTATATATTGGTTTACCCAATGATTTCCAATTAAATCAGGTACAAAACTCAATGCAATTATAGTGTCAAGGTTTACATTACCATCTAAACCATGATCATTCAGGATGGTGTCTTTCTCGATTTTAGTAGTTGAGTCACCTTCTTGTTCAATACTTCCTTCCTCCTACTTATCACTCTTTAGATTCTCATTAACAATGTTTTGAAAAGATTCAAGTTGTTCATTAATATTGAAGTTATACTAATGTTGATTAATTAATTTTAATTAAATAGATTTATTTATAATGAAGTATTGTGGGTATGTAATTTATGGAGAAAATATCAACATTAGCATCAGATGAAATACCAAACAAAATTCCAAATGCATCGACCTCCTCATTTGTATGAATGTATGGTGTTCTCAAATACAAAGTTATGATATGTTCGTATAGAGGTGATCAGGGTTGCTGTTAAGTATTGTATGGATATGCGACTTAAACTCAATCAAGCTATCCATTCATGTGATATTTATGTAATTTATGGAGAAAAACATCAATATAGGCATCAGATGAAATAGGGACGAATGTTCCAAATGCATCATCGTCCTCATTTGTATGAACATATGGTGTTCTCCCAGAAAAAGATATGATATATTGGTACAAAGTTGATAGTGATTGATGTTAAGTATTGTATGAATATGCGAATTAAACTCAATCAAACTATCCATTTGTGTGATATTTATAAGTCTAACAGATCGGCTAGAGTAAGACTCTTCATAGAAATATTTTTGATCATAATGTAGTTTCACACATTGTGAATATGTAGCAGATAACATGTTCCTATCATTATAGTATACACAAATATTTTATCAATCTATTTAATAATTTTATTTATTTTATTTATATAATATTAATTATAAACAAATTTAATTACAAAGGTAGTTAAATGTAATAAAACTAAATCTTTTAGCTTCATTTCTTAAATCAAAATTCAAATTCTAAAACAATAGTACAATGTAATCTTTTGATTTGATAAAATTTTAGAGTAATACATACAATGTATTAAAAAAACTGACAAATGTAAACAAAATGTAATTCATTTATTTTTATGAGAAATAATAATTTCAAACTTCTAAACAAGAGTAAAACACATTTGCTATGTGACTTATATTCTTAATATTGGAGAATTGATAATTTCTAGATGTTCTAATGATTATGTTGAAGTATCAATTCATGTTGTCTTATATTTAATTTACTAACAAAATGATACCAGTAAAAAAGTTGAAAAGAACATGTCTCAAGTAGAGGGAAATTTCTCGTAAATTAAAAATTCAGAGAGGAGAAGAGACAAGTCATTCTTTCAAAGGAAGAGAAGCAAGTCATCAACACGTCGAATAAGACTAGTTGTAGAGAAGAGAATCTGTAAATACATCCACGAAAATGTGCTAAAAATCCTTGAGCAGAATGTCCACAATAGCTCCAAGGCATGAGATAAATAAGACAGGAAGAAATGAGCAAATGTTGTGGCAGACAAGGACTAATTTCAGCTAAAATTTATAGAGAAATAATGTGTCTTCTTTGAAGACGCATTTTCTTTGTGTGGAACGAACCAACCATTATATTCCTAACGGTTATAAAGCCATTGGACCATCAGAGTCGAGTTTACATGTGGGGCCAACGTGTCTCTCCTAAGAGACGCAATTCCTCCCGTGTGGATCATTGGTTAGTGGGACCAACGTCCCACTTTAGGACATATTAGTCACACAAGGGAGAAATGCATTTGATTCGGAACACATGACTCCTTAAAAGCAATATGTCCATTGTCGGAACACATAGCCCTTGCAGTGGCTAATCTATCTCAAATAGGATGTGTTGTCCTCAGACAAAGCAATGCCTCCTCCGGTGTGACACATTGACCGGACCAGGACCAAAATGTCTACTGCACTACCAAAAAAATGGCCTTTAACTACAAAAAAAAGTGTAGTTAAAACCCAAAAATATGTAGCTAAAGCTTTAGCTACATTTATCCTTACATTTAGAATATGAAGCTAATACTCGTGTAGCTAATTGTTTTAACTACATTTTTCAAAATTGTAGTTAGAGATTCATCTAGCTACAATTTTATATGTAACCCCAAATGTAGGTAAAGGTTTTCGTTACACATACAAATGTAGTTACAATTGTAGTTAAATAGATGACTACAATTGTATTTGTAGCTACAATATGTAGGGGGAAATGCTATCAGTTACAATTGTATATGTAGTTCATGTGTAGCAAAAACAAGCACTTACTACACTTGTAATTGTAGTTAGTGTGTAGTTCGAGACATCACTAACTACATATGCATGAATATGTAGTAAGATTATGTATACATTCACTAAATTATCAATACAAAAGCACTTTTCAGAAAGAGGTTGAAATCAATAGTGATTCAGATCAAGTTCTAGTTGTGATGTCAATAATCATACTTTTATTTATATTGAAACACAAGTACACATGGGGAGGACATAAACCTTGTCCCAATTATACAACATGGAAAGAAGATACATGTCTACAATGACCCTTATGAGAATATAAGTTTGCATCTCTCTCAAAATTTCATCCCACATTGTAGTTGAGTTGCTTCTGGTGTTTCCAATGACTTTGATAGATGACCCAAAGCAATTTACAGTATGTCCAATGAGCATAACATGTTCATCCCAACTCATGAGATGGCCCTCCCTTGTAGTTACCCCAATGATCAAACCTTCAATGTCGTTTTCTATTTGCAAATTGATTAGGTTGTCATATGCTTTGATATCAAACCTTCGATCATGTAGATAAGATGTCTTGACTGTTGTGATCAATCTTAGTTTCTTGATTTCATCTGAAGAGGTCCTATAATGCCAAAATATAAATCAGTGATCAGAATATAGTATATAGGCAATTAGTTCAAAAGTTGTCTGTAGATCGTGTGATCATTGAAAGATGCACAATGTTTTTTAGATTCATGTATATTGCATACCTCAGCTTGACGTCAAAGCTACGCATTGGTAGATTCATATTGGCTACTGCAATGGGGAACACCACATCTCATTTCTACTATATTTACATAATTGGAACAATGTATTATCAGAATAAGTTTAACAAGCAGATATAAACACTAAAACCTGGGAAAGTTTGACAACATAAACACAAAAGTAGATATGAACAACATCTCAATCGATTGGGCTTTCAAAAGATCATACTTCTCTGCAGTCAGTTTGTTCAGAATACCTTACATGGTTTTTGAGACATTGTCTTCTCTGACATGGTGCTTCTTCGAGGAGACAATGAGAATTTAACCTTGAGGAGAACAGAAACATGTCCAGGCTCTTGAGAAGGCTAAGTTATTGGTCTTTATTTAGATGGTCTAGCATGAAGTTGTGTATTTATACAAATTCTGATGTAGCATCGAGCTTGTCCTTGCTATCTACTAGGTCACTAGGGGGTTGTAGCCCAACAACGTGTTTGTAGAGCACTAGAGCAGAGATTTTGGACCAATAGATGCTTCCTGGATTCTTCCTACAAATTAGACAATGAGTACAAACATCATGTAAGGTTCTTAGAATAAAAGGAAGCATCATCTGCATACTGTCATAAGAGATTGATTAGTGGAAGAACAATTAATCCCAAACAAAAAGTGGATAGAAATGTAGTATCTCTAGTACTTCAGTTATATATGTTCTAGCATGTTTGGAAGCATCTGGTCTAGCATTCAACTCATTTAACTTGTGGAAAAATGAATGAATATAAACAAAAATATAACAATGCATGGAAGCAGAGAAAAATATTGGCTACTTCAAACTTTAGTTGCACCTTAAAAATATGGGATCAAAGATTTGCTTTTAGAGAATTTTGACCAAGCTAGCAGAATTATGTGCATTCTGCTCATAAATGATGCCCAAGGGACACAATGACATAGAAGCTTGACAAAAGGGGTTGCTTCACAGTGAAGATAGCGTATTGGTTTTCCCTACTGGGAAATACCAAGTTCTAGAAACAACCTTGGCCGTCAAGGCTCTCTGAATTCATGTGGAGCTCTTGCAACGGAAGCCTAGCAACCAAAGCTCTCTGAATCATGTGTATATCCAGTCAAGTGCAAGACTCCATTTTATATATTTGTATGCAGAGTTACTACCCTATAACAAATAATATGAAAGCAACAAGAAATCATAGTAAGACAACTAGATTGTGATTCTTGGAAACTTACTCATTTGGTATCTACCCATAGTACCATAAAGGAAGAGCTTTTAGCTGCCAGTTCACATAATCTCATCATGTGGCTTGCTGGTAAGAGGCCCTGACTGCACGAGATTCAAACCAGTGGAGTATTTAAGAGAAACCTTCTTTATATATGCATCATTGACTAGAGACATGTAGCCACCCATAACAAAATATCCTTTCTCTTGTAGTGTGTACCTTGCTAGTTCTTGGACAAATGAAAGAAAGCAAAAAAAGACACATGCACCAAGAAACTCTTAGGGGCCAACATCACAAATTCTAGTAGTTATATATGTAGAAAATACCACGTCGGATCACCCGTGGGGCAGCAAAAGCAGAAAAATATAACTGATCAGTATTAGCCGGCCTGCTCATCAACCTGTCTCGAGTTGATAGAAAGGATAGTTCTCAATCATGCAAAAATAGGCGTGATTCCCAATTGCGCAAATCTATATAGTAGATAGCAATATAAAATACAGATGCTCTTATTGGGCATTAGTCTAGAATGACTTTTGTACATAACTACTAGTACTCTAAAATTCTCGACCCAAGCAGCTCCTTACAGATCATGCAAATCGAAGCCTTTGATATAGTCAATACATTTAGTTTAATATAACTTCAGTTACTGTGCAAACCTCAACAGCACGCATATGGTCCACTTCTTTCTTCAAGTCTCTATTTGTGAGTATTAATTCATCTATGTAGTTAACTAGCCTATGCATTATTACTGAGCAATTTCCATCTACTAAGTTGATAACTGGAGCAAACCGGGCACTGTGAAAGAATAAGCCATTAGTTGGAACAAACTCAAGATGAATAGAATATCTTGTGGAAAACTTGACATGGTCATATCTCAACATTATAAGCATTCGACCTACTACACAACCAGACCTGTTAAGAAAAAAAGGAAAATGCAAGCGTCATATTCACTTTTATCTCACAAACAGATAGCTGGAAACTTATTAGAAAAATTCTCAATGCTATAAACATGAAAGGTTGTTGCTAGAAGCTTCCCAAGTTCCTGCAATGGCACTTTGTGTGCTGGTTTGTAGAGTTCTGATACAACTGTAATAGAATGCAACACAAACTTAAAATGAAAAGAATAATGTGTATGATTCTGCATTTAAAGAGAACAGTCTTTTGTGCACTAGCCAACAAAAGATCAAGTGTAAAGAAATAGTCTTTTGTGTCATGAGCAGGCTTTTGTTTTCCGCCAGATGGGAAGGATTAGTTGGTCCCATTGAAACAAGTTGAATCTGACAACGTGGAATCATTATAACGTAGATCAAATGAAGGCTTCTTGCTCATCATAGATTCTAGATAAACACATTCACTATTGAGTTGTGCGGATGGTGTTGTAGAGTGACGACAGTAGCAATATTGAAGTAAACGTTGCCGACTTGCTGTAGTCTTGCAGTGGCCTTATTTTCCTGCTTACCTTTATCGTCTCTGTATCACAAAAAACCTCTATCTTCTTGATTTCCTTGGGCAAAGTACGCTCCATAGCTACCAACATTGCCATCTTTTTTTAGGTGCCTAGTAATAATTGTGATAGTAAAATTGAAAGTTGTATCTACTGTGTGGATGTGAGGACCGATGGATAGATAGATCTGTCTCTTACTTGCTACGCACGCACGTTCGTTGCAAGCATAAACACACCTTCCCGCTAGGAACCGGGACTTGCATGGTTATCAATCTAGTTTAATCAATATACAAATAAGTTTTGACCGGGGCTCTGCCTTCTCGTTGTCTTCCCTAAAGGTGGGTGAGGCTCGTGCCTCACCGTTCCTTCGTGTGGCTCTGCTACTAGCTGAATCAAGCATGTAGAAAAAAAATAGAACTAGAAGACTACTCACTCGAACAACTGCATAGGGCGTCGGTAGAGGAAGCACCTGTGGAGGGCGTCGGGGGAGGAAGCAGCTGCGAAGGGCGTCTGCAGAGGAAGCAGATGCAGAGGGCGTCAGCAGAGCAACCAACTGCAGAGGCGCCAATGGAGGAAACACCTACGGAGGTTGCCGGGGAAGAAAGCACCTGAGGAGGGCGTCGACGGTGGAAGAGCTGCGGAGTTCCAACGGAGGAAGCGGTCGCCGGCCGGAGGGAGGGTGGACGGCGAGGAACCACCTTCGAAGCCGACGGCAGGAGGGAGGGGGACACCAGAAGACGGTTTCCGATCGCGTCGCGCGTCGTGCGCGGGGGACGGGGGGAACCAGAGAAACAATAGGGATACCGAGCACCGGGGGAGGGAAATTTTGGGTTTTATTTGCTTTTAATTAAGCCAAGTAACCACATTTATTCTGGATACAATCAAAGGGAGACAAAATTGTAGCTATATCTTATTTATAGAACTAGCTAGAATTATTTTAGTTATACAAATATATTTTGTAAATTAAAATTGTTCTCGCTACACATAAATTAAATGTAACCCAAACAGTTGTAGTTAAATGTAATAAAATGATACCAGTAAAAAAGTTGAAAAGAACATGTCTCAAGTAGAGGGAAATTTCTCGTAAATTAAAAATTCAAAGAGGAGAAGAGACAAGTCATTCTTTCAAAGGAAGAGAAGAAAGTCATCAAAATCTGTAAATACATCCACGAAAATGTGCTAAAAATCCTTGAGCATCCACAATAGCTCCAAGGCATGAGATAAATAGGACAGGAAGAAATGAGCAAATGTTGTGGCAGACAAGGACTAATTTCAGCTAAATTTTATAGAGAAATAATGTGTCTTCTTTGAAGACGCATTGTCTTTGTGTGGAACGAACCAACCATTATATTCCTAACGGTTATAAAGCCATTGGACCATCAGAGTCGAGTTTGCATGTGGGGCCGACGTGTCTCTCCTAAGAGACGCAATTCCTCCCGTGTGGATCATTGGTTAGTGGGACCAACGTCCCACTTTAGGACATATTAGTCACACAAGAAATGCATTTGATTCGGAACGCATGACTCCTTAAAAGCAATATGTCCATTGTCGGAACACATCGCCCTTGCAGTGGCTAATCTATCTCAAATAGGACGTGTTGTCCTCAGACAAAGCAATGCCTCCTCCGGTGTGACACATTGACCGGACCAGGGCCAAAATGTCTACTGGGAGATACATTGCTCCCCAAATATGACATTTTAATAATTAAGATGTCAAATATAACATTTAGGTAACAAAGTAAATCTGATATTTTGATTTTCAGCCTTAATTAAATAATTTACGCGTGAGTTCCAACACCATCAGCCAAACATATGAACTATATATCGTTATGTGTTTCTTCTTTTGACTCCCCACCACTTCTACTTTGTTCTTCAACAATGTCCTCCATACCAGCTCAGAGCACAGCGTCGAGCTATGGAACCAACATCAGTTTTTACTCAGACACAGCTGCATCTCCCCACATGTCGACAACTCTACCAAAGAAGAAGATCTCCTTTCTACTGATGAATCTCGTCTTTATGGCCCTGGGGAGCGGCGGCCCCCTCCTCTCCCGCCTCTACTTCATGCATGGTGGCACCCACCTCTGGCTCACTAGCTTCATAGAAACCGCCGGATGGCCGATACTGCTCATACCTCTCGCGATTTCGTATGCCACCCGCCGCCCAAGCGGCAGCAAGGAAAGCAGAGGTGCTGATGGCGTGGCAGAACCTCAGCGTATTGTGGAATCCTCATTCCGGATTGTGGCGGCATCGACTGTGTTGGGGTTCATGAATGGAGTGGTGTGCTACCTGTATGCCTATGGGACGTCCTGCCTCCCAGCCTCCACCTCTGGCCTTATCATGTCCACTCAGCTTGCCTTCACTGCCGTGTTCGCCTTCTTCATCGTCAGGCAACGCTTCACTCCCTACAGCGTCAATACAGTGTTCTTGCTAGTCCTCAGCGCTGTTGTCGTCGCCCTACAACCTGGAGGCACCGACCGGCCCCCCGGAGTTTCAAAGGGCAAGTACGTCTCTGGATTCTTGATGACCGTGGCTACCGCTGCCATCAACGGAGCCAACGCGGCGCTGGTGCAGCTGGTGTTCATGAAAGTCAAGAGAAGGCCCACCTATGAACTCGTTATGGAAATGCAGGTCGTGATGGGCGCCGCTGGTACCGCCTTCTCCCTCGTTGGAATGTCCGCCAGCAACAACTTTCAGGTATGGAGAATTTCACTCGGCCATTCCGTCTATCCTGACATCCAAATTTTATATAATAATAGTTAGGCGCCACACGTCGACGGCCTTGCTGCCAAGTCGCCCAAGCCTTTATTGCTTTTCTCTAATCCTTAAACCGCCGCCTAGCTTGACGACTTCTTTCGAGACATGTAGTGGAATGTGCAAATACCGAGGGATGATAATACTTTGATATCATCAAGTGAAAAAGGAAGGTAGTTCTGCCATAATATGTGGTCACTATCGAAATTTTTTAGCTAGATTATAAAATCGCGGAGAAAAAAGTTACAGACCGAACGATCATTATATCATAGCTGTCATAACGATCTCGATATGAGATGTATCACGATTTTCATTAATCAAAAAAACCGGGTCCAAGTACACTTTCTTTTAACAAATTATACCTACATGCATTCTAATCCTCTTGACTAAACCATACATGTATTTAAAAGATGTGAAGTTATATCATAATGTTAGATTTATTATGAATTAAGTTTATTTTGTCAATGGGTCCAAATATTTGGCTTATGTGAGTTTGTTCGAGTCCCAAGTATATTTGAGCCCAAAGTATGTTTGTACGTGTCCCTTGTCTTATATATAGGGAGTTTTGCTTAATAGAAACAACAAATAAGTCCTCATCTTATTTGTTTCATTTGGTACCAAAGCAGGAGTGGGATCCTATAGGAGAAACCGTCTGCCACCTGCTTGTAGCCCAACGAGGCAAGAAGAAGCTATTGTCTACCTTCTTTCAAGTTATTTTTTTTTTTAATTTATGAGAGAGCCTACCTCAGGCAGGGCCACTACCAAACTCAGCCCACCTTGGTAAAATCTTTGGGCCTGAGAGAGTGTGGTCCGATCACCCCCTCATGCGCCCAATCAACGTGATATGTTGTTCGCACAATGTCTTTTGGCATGATTCAAACTCGGGTCTTTCATTGAGACTTACCAAACTCTTACCAGTCAGTCTACTCTAGTTGGATAACCTTCTTCCAATTTGCCATCAACTATGTATAGGTTGTCAGGTGGATTGACTTTTTATAACCATTTATCTTCCCATTTCCCTTCTCCTTACCCATCCTATCATCTCCTTCCTCATGTGTGGGGTTGTGGTTAATTCCTAATCATAATGACATGACCACATCTCTCCTCGTGATTAGGCATTATTTTCTTTTTCTCTTGTAAAAAACTATATTGTTCAATTATGTGGGATAAACAAGAGAAAAGCTACTCTGTGGGAAATTTTTGTACCATAAGCACTCGTCTATTAAAATAAAACTCGACGGTACCAACTATCCTTCTGTTGTCAGCTACATTTAGGCTTTATGTGGGGTCTTATAGGAAGAAGCACATCCTTTAATGAGGATGCACTTAATCTTCTCCAAATAATTGGGATACCAACAATGACTAGATTGTTTCAATTATTCTTAACATTAGGAAAGAATTTGTAGTCAAACAAGTTATGACGTATAGCTCGGTGAAGACCATGTGGGAGATATTATAAAGTATACTCTCACTCGAATAACATATTATGTTTATACAATCTAGAGGATATTCAAATATATAAAATTGGAGTCCGACTTACTACCATTGTACTCTTGGGAATCTATATAATGAATAAGAAATACATCTACCTCTCACTTCATATTTACAAGAGATAGAAATAGAATGTGAGCTTTCCCTTCAGTATAATTTCTTTGTGGTCATGGCTCTAAGTTTAATTCTGTAAGATCAATTAATGACATAAGAAAACATTTTGACTCCCACATAACTTTATGCTTGGATTTCTCGCATTAATGATCATATCCCTATGAATGATGCCATAACTTTAGTTGCCCCTAGAAGATGTGATCATGGTGGCCATACTGAAATGGGGAAAGGTCAAGGTCATGGTCTAAGATCTAACACTGGTTGTCATGATCGTTCTTTTGTGATCAATTTCACATGAAAAATTTTACTTATAATTTTTGGAAAATTTGTGGCATCCTCATGAACCCTTCAAGATTAATGTTACTTTTTTTATGCCAATGATTCATTGGATGTAATTATCACTTATGAAAATTATGATTGTCTCCACTATTTGTTTAATAACTCATTCAAGCAATCCAGTTCTCAAACAGTCATTTGTACATTCAGCTACTGGAATTAGTGCTCTTTCCTATAGGAACCAATGTAATTGGATTGCAAATTCTAGTGCTTTCTCTTAAATACATAACAGTGTTCATTATTTCACACTATAACTAATCTAAAAAGTTTTTTAGTTTGAAAATGTTGTTGGCTTTCTATCTCTTTTGAATAGCCTTGTATGTATTTCTTTGTCTAAGTCATTTTCTCTTGATAATGTCTTACATGCTCCCAAACGTGCTCTCAACTTATTCTCCAATAGCCATATAACAAACTCTCTTTGTTATCATATTCTATTCTATGGTAACTTTTTCATTTACATGATCTCCAGACATTAAAAAAATATTGGTGGAGACTTTGAGTGAGATGGTCTCTACAATTTCTAACCATCCACCAGTTATCCTACTACCTATACATATACTAAAGCGCTTTAGCTTAATCACTACCTTGAGAACCCCGACATGACTGTCCTTGATTGCTCGTTTTCATATATATGTTCTTCTAAGTATGGGGCTTGTTCGTTCGTCAAGCATCATAGGACCATTTTTCATTTACGACCAGAAAAATATATGATGAATGTCTTTGACATTGTTAATGAAGATCATTGTGGACGATGTCATGTTAGGATTTCTAGTGATTTTGAATAATTTGGTATCCTTATTGATGATTTCTCTTGTGCCTCCTAGTTATTTACCTAGAGGGAAAATTCTTAACAACTTTTGCTATTAAATATGTCATTGATGAAATAAAGAAACAACTTTATTCCTCTATTAAATTTTTTCATAGTGACAATGGTCTTGAGTTTGCTAATAGTGAATCAATAACTTTCTTTCAGTTTTCAGGCACTATTTATCAAATTTCATGTGTTATAATCTCACAATAAAATGGTGTTATCGAAAGAAAATGAAGAAATTTGATTGATGCCACTCATACCTTAATGTTTCAAAGCATGTTCCTTCCTCTTATTGGCCATTCATCATTCTAATTATTGGTCCCCTTATCAATAGCATCTCCTCTTCCACTCTCAAGGGGGGGTATTTCCTTTAGTGCATGTGTTTTTCTTAGGAAAGTCTCTTTTTCCAGTCCCCTGAGGGTTTAGTTGTATTTGTTTCAATCACCTATTTCAACATAAAAAGTTGTCTCCTTGGGATATGAAGTGCATTTTTCTTGGTTACTCAAGGACTCATTAGGTGTATCATTATGTTATCATTCCAATTAATGATCATATGTCATTGTGAATGACATCTATTTTGAAGACAAGCCTTATTTCTCATGCACCCTATTGATTCAACCACTCATAACACCTATTCCACATAAGGTATCACCACCCTCTCCATCACTACCACAACATATGCCTTCTCCTGTAATAGACCATGTACTCTTATCCACTATGTCTGCAAATGATCCTCTTGTCCATTCTAGTTTATCTAATGGAAATCTAAATCAGGTATCATCTTCTAACCTTAATGTTTCTATTTATCTTTGTAAGGACATTCAGTCTACGAAGATTCTAGTGAAAGATGCTTTGTCTCATTGTATTACTCCTTATCTTTTGTTTCACTCTAGTTCCATTGTTGGGGAACTAAAGAGTTCCTACATTCCATTGATTGCCACAAAGCATACTCCGAAGTCTTTTTTTGTGTACTCCAATCAACTATTGAAGGATTATCATGTAGCATTGCAATGTCGTCCATGGAATACTTTCATGGGTGATGGTATAATATACTCTTCTTTCTCGTGAGACATGGGACATAGTGTAATTATGTCCTAGAGCATCTGTGGTTGGATTTTAATGGGTCTACAATTTGAAATACCTACATGATGCATAGTTGATCACTATAAAACCATGATGTAGACAAGGGCCATACTCATATGTAAGACATTGACAATTTTGAGACATTCATTTGCATTGCTCATCTCAATTCTATTTGTATTCTTCTATCTATCGTTGTTAACCCTAGTTGCACTATTTTACAATCGGATATAAAATATGACTTCTTATATAGAGAACTAAAAGAAGAGGTTTATATGGAGTAACCTTCTAGGTATGTTTCTTACAAGAAGTGTTCTAAAGTCTACAAGCTGAACAAAGATATATATGATTTGAAACAAAGTCAAGGGCTTAGTTTGAAATATTCAGTAGAGTTATCAACAATGTCGCTTTTCTTGCTCTTTATTTGATCAGTTGGTGTTCACTTTTAATCATCTGAAGAGGTTTATAATTTGATAGTTTAATATGGTAATACACTTATTTTTGGGAGTGAATCTGATGACACACAACTATAAAATATTTCTTACAATCATAGTTTTTGACTAAGGATATTGGTCCTATTAGTTATTTAATGGGTGTTGAAGTGTTGAAGTGCAACATATAGAGTTTGGTCTTGTTCTATCTCAAATGAAGCATGTTATGGACCTCATAAAAAAATAGTATGACTAGTTGTAAGCTAGTAGGTATCTCTATGCATCCACAACATCCCCATGGAGATCCTAATAGTCCTGAATTTTTTGATGCAACCAAATATCAACATGTTATCAACAAGTTTTTCTATTTAACAGCAACTTGTCTATGCATCCCCTATCTTTTGTATGTCTAAGTCATTTTATGCATCAACCTTAAGAGTTTAACTTGATAGACATATGTCAGGTTCACAAATATATGAAGTCCTCTCCTAGAAAAGGGATACCACTACAAAAATCATGGGCACCTCACCCTTTGGGGATAATGTTGATGTTGATTTTGTTGATTCTCATGGAGATAGATGCTCCACTATAGATTTTTTCACATAGGTAGATATAAATATTATCTCTTGAAGAAGCAAGAAGTAGAATATTTCATCACAATCTAATGTTGAATCACAATTTAGATCTATGGGTCACATTGTATGTGCAATCGTTCGGGTGGTTTCTTTATCCAGGACTTTGAAATTTCTACTTTTGCACATCTGTGCAAGTATTGCGATAATAAAGATTCTCCTTTCATTTATAATATTTATGTCTTTCACGAAAGGACTAAACCTATTAAGAGTGATTGTTGTTTTATTAGAGATGAAGTTCTTGATGGAAATATTTTGACTTCTTATATTTTCATAAATAAACAATTGGTATATATATTCAAACAATCTCTTACCTAGAAGCAAATCAAGTAATATGTTCCAAATTAGAATTACATGATGTGTAGTCTCAAACTTAAGGGATATATTGAAGTTATTATTGGTTTAATTTATTATGTAAATGGGACCAAGTGTCATGGCCTGTATTATTTTTTTAATCCCAAGCATGCTTGACTACCAAGAATGATTGAATTCCAAGCATACTTGATCCCCAAACTTGTTTATTTTCTAAATTTTATCTATCCCCCTTTCATATATAGTAATGGGGTTTTTGTTTATTAGAGTAACAAAGAAAGTCTTCATATTATTCTATTACTTCTTTATTAGAGTAACAAAGAAAGTCTTCATATTATTCTATTACTTCTTTATTAGAGTAACAAAGAAAGTCTTCATATTATTCTATTACATGGTGTCAGAGTAGGTGTAGGATCTTATACAACCATGTTGGAGGATGTTATCACTACTTTCTACAACACAAGCTATATACCTCTAGTTGTAACTAAATTCTAAGTTGTCACTAGAGTTATTATTGATTAGTTTACTATGTAAATGAGCCAAAGTATCTTGGCTCATATTGATTTTCTTGACTCTCACACATGTTTGGCAATCAAGAAACCCATATAGGTCAAGACATTTGGGCCCATTAGCATAGTAAACTAAATCAATTATAACTGTAACACATAACAACTAGAAGATGGTGGTGTGAGATTTAGCAGGAAAGAGGAGGAAGAGGGTAATTTACTAGTGTGGATGACATCGGTGATGAATCAAGACCAAAAGTGGTAGAATTGATTTGCAGTTGGTACCAACGATCAACAATCATCATAAATAAGAAAATTTGATGAAAGAAGACGATGTTGTACATTTATTTTGTATTTTGTTTTTATCATTTATTAAGTCATAATATGATGGTTTCTTAAACCAATGTTATTTTCATTGATTCTTAATATTTAGGTAACTATATTAACCGTAGATGTTATCATGAAATATAATTATTTATATTTAATTATATTATTACTTCATAAGTTATCTAAAAGAACATTATGAATACATAAAAAATATTTATTTGGAGTAATGCTACATATATTTACTACAGAAGTGCTTTATAGACTAATTATTAAAGTATGATGATTATTGGAGTCACTTATAAGCATATCTAAAAAATTTAACCAATCACATAATTTCGCATACCACATAAAAAGCAAAAACCTTAGTTAATCGATAGATTCTAGTTAAAATATACATCAAGCTTCTATAGTATTTCAATATCAAATTTTCACAACCAACATTTTTTTCAATATAGAATTCCCATAACTAGTATGACGTTAAGCTCTATTATGTGAAATTTATTGTTCTTCTTCAATAAATTAGTATCAAACAATTTATTTGTCATAGAAAGTTTAGAAATTTTCTTATGGACTTAGTTTGCAAAGGTTTTTGACAGCACATCCCACATGTTTATTTTACAATGCTATGCATTGAATGTGCATGTTCATACATAACTTGTGGATAAATTTATGTGTATATTAGTTAGTTGTACACACATTTATGCATGGATTTTTGGAAATATAATAAATTTTGAATGATTTCTTGGAAGAAATTTATTCAACTTCTATTATTTTTTTTGCAAACATATTTTAGTTTGCAACTAATCTATAATGTGTGCAATACCATTATTATATATTAATATCCAACTATCTAAATTTAAAATATGGGAAAATTAATTTTCTCAAGTTACCAAAATTTATTGGTAATGGGTAATAAAGAAAGTTTTTGCAAAACATAGTATAAAGGCTATTTTATTTCTATCATGATTAGCCAAATAAACCGCCACTAACATGGTCTATATACATTCTTAATATAATTCAAAATACTACCCAGATGTCTTCCATTTGAATGCCATTCCATGCTATGTAGACTTAACTAGGTATTTCACAGTGATTGGCTAAAATAGAAGTGCATTGTGGGCTTTGATAACCCCAATGTTGATCTTCTAGACAATATATTTGAGACCACAACTCCATTTAATATTAAAATCTTCCCCAATGATCCTTTTAACATTCTTATCAAGATTTTTCTATTAAGATTGATAATTATTCATTCTTTTGGAGAAAGTCCATAGTGACTTACATATGACCAAGTTTCCATGTTATCCATGTATAGGTATAAGACATCAAGAACAACTCCATGTGAACTTTACTAGTATATATCCTTGTCCTGATCCCTTCGTCAAAACATCAAAAAGCACAATTTGAATTCCATATTTCCATGTGTCCCACCTAAATAAAGTATATCTACATCTATTACCATATTTTGATGTGTAAGTTTGGATTCAAAGGCACTAGTATGTTGCCTAGAATGGCGGGTAGTCCCAAGAAGTAAACTTATCTCCTTAGTTTCTCAAATTATGTGAAATATATCCAAAATATCATTTATCGAACTACTATTCCAAGATACAAACAACTAAATATGAATTTCTCAGTGGTGATCTTCCTAAAAAGATAAAAACCTTACTAGAATTAACAATTTAATTCGTTTCATCTTGGATTGTCTTTTTAGAGCACTATATCCTGAGATGTTACTATGTTATTCAATTCATTGACATCATACACATAAAAAATAAAACGTTTTCTTTTGAACACCAAAAAATAGTTTTATGTAAATAACATACAATTAGTTATATGTATAGTAAATATAATTAATGCAAAATATATCTATGTGGATTATGGTTTTATGAATATTTCCTTAACAAGTTTTACAACATGTGTCTTATTATATGTATTTTTTCTCTTCCTAGAATATTTTATTCATTTATTATGAAATACCTCATTTGTGGGTGACTTATAGCTCAACTAAATCCTCAATCTTATGAAAAGATCCCATCAATTTTCAATATTGAACCTTACCATTTGAGAATTGTTTGGGTCCATAATGACCTATTTGCAAAACTTTCTTACAATAAGGTAAAATGCATAGTCAAACCCCTTTTCAATTGAATTCAAAATGTTTAATAGGCGGTTTCATGGTATTAATCTTATAGGAAACTTCTTTGCTCAGAATCCACTAGAACTCAAGGATTACTCCCATCACTTAAGGATCCAAAATTTTAAAATACAAAAACACTTAAGGAAATCCTTGTGAGATGATGGACCCCTTTATATAGGAGTTAAGCCCTCAAACCTTGAGGTGCCACTATAGATGGATGACCAATCCAAAACTGAATAGATTTGACTTCATCTTTAACGGACTTTATATATATATATGTATATATGTGTATATATATATATATGTGTATATATATATATATATATATATATATATATATATATGACACTGCTAAATAATTCTTAGGATGAAGTATACTTTAGCATGGCTAGATTTATGGATACAAAAGTTATACCGACATGAACATAATAATAAAATGCATACTCATTAATATCAAAATGCAATACAGTAGTTTGAATGTTGCAGATACAACATCGAATGAATGTTGTAAGTCCCAATTCTATTTAAATTTAGGCATGGGTCATATTGCATTCTTCAATGGTATCATCCCCACATTATTTTTCCACCCTATACTAGAAAAAATTACATATTTTACTAATGGTCATATATGTACCAACTCAAATGTTGTAGGATAATTTAAAATATAACCCAATATGATTCACCCAATAGGATGAAAATTCTTGATGCTTATAATGATTGAAACGAAACTATCATGAAGATTATTGGACATTCTACAAACAATCCATTGATTTTAGGAATAATAAAATGTTATATATATTCATTATTTGATTTAGGATAATATTTCTATGTCGAATTGGAAGATTTTCAAGGGGAAATTGACTCGTTATTTTCTCAAATGATTAATGAAATTATTATTAGCTTGAGAGTGAAGCATGGATAGTGAATGACTTATATTTCCCAAAATTGGAAGAGTTGAGGAATAAATCGTATCTGAGATCTTTCATCATCCCTAATAGAGTATCTTTGTAAACTTAGTAATAGATTCAACCATGGAGTGGTCCAATCTAAATATCAAACAATATCAGGAACAATCCCTTTATTGATAAGTAGCAAGAAGGTTCTAGTGCACCAAAAGAGATAAAAACATTAAAAGTTCATATTTGAATCCTTGATCATTATATTCTTAGTCATTTACTCTGTCATATGGTTCTTTTTTGTGCTTGAAACATCTTCACGATTGACAAAATATATATTCATATTTAACTTTAGGGATTCAAAATCATTTTTTTTCCAAAATAAACTTGAAACAAGAGTACAAGTTGATAATCTTAATTAAAGTAGGCTTAGTTAAAATATGATGTTGTTCCTTCATAATAAACTATGATAAAAATGCTTATTTAAATTGTAAAACTACACTTATCATTCTTTAATACTTATCTTAAATTAAAATGATATCCTATATGAGGACTATGAAACACAATCTAATTTTATTTTTCTCTATCTCGACCAGTTTGGGTAATACTCGATTATTATGTTGCTCAATAGTCATTATCTCAAAAATAAAGTAAAAGTGTGGCATTAAAAATTTATCTTTTGGATTCTTGTTTTTGATCTACATTTTGTCTCTTTTAGGAAATCCACATCATATATAATTGAGACAATAGGGTATTCAAGTGGGATAACATGATAATTAATTTAGATTGATATAGGACTACACTTTCCATTCTTGATGTTTTGGAACTCTAGGGTTTGATAAAATCTATTACATAGTGGCTAACAAGTGAGGCATAACCCTTAAGATGGCCACTTTTGATATGAAGGCATCCTTTTTAATATTTTTTTAGAAATTTGAGTAGGTTTCCCATTCAGATGGAGTGCCTTTGTATTGAAATTAAGGAAACAAACTATTCCATTTAATATTAATAAAATTTTGTGGTAAAATATATTTTCTTATATTTTTCTTCGCACTTCACATACAGGAAAAATGGGGATTTTGTTGTAAGAATAAGTTAAAATTGATGCACTAGAATACCTATTATCTCTTTCGATGAATACAAGAAAATGTTGATACAAGATAAAGTGTCCTTCCTATTTGTTCAAAGAAAGCATAAGCTTGGCTAGCTCTTCAGCTATTTTGTTGGAGGATCTCTGCATAAATTGGCACTTTACATGAGTCATGCATCTAGTGAAGTTCTATATGCTTCCATATAATTCTAGAAACTTACATGATAGATTTCCCTACAAGATAATATATACCATGTGCTTTCTATGTCCATCTCCACAAGAATATTTTTATGGTTGCATTTGGTTGCAACTAGTAAACCTTTCTGTATAGCTTTTAGGTCTGATCTTGAGAGGGTCTAGAATTTTCATATTGTAAAAAATACCCTCCTTTCCATTCTTCGAGTTGATCACATATTACAATAATAGTCATGAATTGTGTTGTATTCTTTTGTAAGGCTACATTCACATTCACATTCACCTTTTCATCCTTTGTGGGGGTGTCTAACCCAATGGAATATGATGTATTTGGGTACTTTTTGCCTACATATTGTTGGTATCCTTCTTTATGACATCTGAGATCATATTTGATTCTTTAAGAATTTTGTAGATTGTTTCAATAATTCTTCATTATGACAACTAAATGTACCAGTAGCTAATTGCAAAGGTGATGAACTATTAAATTGTGGCATTAAATTCCATGTGTTGTTTCATTTGATAGGATAAGAGATTGTTATGGCTGACTAATGGCAGTAGATTCTTCTATATTTCTGTTATGCACCAGCAATCACCAATGAAGTATTATTGATTTTGCATGTTGCTCATAGTGTGTGTATAACATGGAGTTGCACATGTGTCTTTACACTCTCTCCTAATTTGTCATGATACCATTATTGTATCATTAACACAGTGTGATCTATATATAACAATATGGAAGGATGGATCATAAAATTCAAACTCTAAAGATGTCATAAACATCTATATCATTCATTGCAATAATGAAATAATTTTACACGCATTAAAGATACATCAATTATCATACACTTTGTTTTCACATGACCTACAACAAGGAACATGATACATGATATAGTTGGTGACTGGTTAAACCTTTTTGAATCTTATATATGGAACCCTACCAGGTCATATGATTCTACGTACATCCACCTCCGACGAGCTATCCCAATCTCCTGACAATATATGTGCATCCACATATAGCGATGCACTTCACAAACTGTTGTAAGTGGTTGGATTTTAGTTATAATATGAACATAATTTAACATTAAGCTTGAAACTAATATGAGCCTGCATAAACATTAATAATGTCTCTAGGATGCATTCTTTACATGATTAACCATTCTTGTTAGGACACCTACACAATGAACCTTATCTGATATGATCTCACTAAACAAACACATGGTGTGCAAGCTTGAGTTTGAACCCGTAAACGTAAACATCACTAAACACACTTAAGATGTGCATACTTGTTCTTGAACCCATAACTAATCGGGGCTCATGAGGAACCCACCTTCCATAATAAATTCATGATACATGACTTAACTATTAATTCCTATTCTATCCTGATATTATCTTATCTTACTTAGAATTTTTACCCATAAGTGATCCTAAGCATGAAGAGATATAATTCTTAACTGATCCGATCTTAATATATAAACATGTATGAGAAAATCTTAACAAGATGTTCATTTAATTGCTACCTCTTTAATCATTAAGGTCTTCACTTGATAGCTTGTGTAACATAAACTTTTAAACACTATAATGCAAAAAAAACATGATGATGCCATATAAGGAAACCCATGGCATAGAACATTGACCTTTGTAAGAAACTTAGTTTCTCTTGTTATGTTGATGAAACCCTATTCGCATTCTTGGAGTTGATGAACCCAAATTATGTTGTTGTAAGAATTACTACTTATTCATAATTAATGTCAAGTTGATTTCTTTAGTATTAGTGTTTATTAGGAATTTTAAGATAATTTGGTATCAAAAAAGGGTTTCGAAACCACCATTATTGTTCCTTATGTTATCTTTCAAATATCTATTTATGCTTAATTATCTAAAATATAGCGATTTTTCTATGATTTTTCGAATATTCTAACTAACCATATAGTGAGGTAAATTCACGTCGATTATAAATCCAAAACATGCCAGTGAGGCATAGTTGGACCAAAAGGGCACTGCCAAACTGGAACAGAAGCCCACTTAAGCATGCATGTTAGTGAGAAAGGGCAAACTAAATAATGTAAGATATTCATTGGGGCATGATAGTAAATTAAGTGCACAAAGTAAAAGCAAGGAAATCATTACCCCGTTTCTTGTTCTTCGATCCGCAAACACGAACAACAAAAATTGACAAGAAATCCTCCTTTCCAACTCATTGAGATGGAAATGGGTTGAGCAACAAAGATCATGACATGAGTCTGTCTTGTCCTGTTAAAGCCATTAAGCCCAAAAAAGGGATAGGTGGTGGCTAGATGTGAAAAACAACTACTCGCCTTGGCTAAGAATGAACAAGAAGTAAGAAAACAACAAATCTGCATGTTGAACCTAAAACCAAAGTAGCAGAAAATCCATTCCCAAAATCTGAAGTCGTGCATAGCAAAAACACTAGGAAACATGATCATATTTGACTGAATTACTCAAGTTCTATAATAAGAGAAAAAAGATGGGAAACATGACATTGAAAAAGGGCCCAAATTGGCAAGCTTCCTAGGCGGACAAAGAATGATTTTGTGATTCTTTCCAAAGCCCAAGAACTCCAAAAAATTGCTTTGTGGATTTGGTAGGCCTAGAAGCAAGGGGGATGGCCTACTATGGGTTGTAGGGGATCTGAGTAAGAAACGATGGGGGTTTCATGTTTATATATGCTCTAAAACTACAAAGGGGTTCCCTTCTTATATAGAAAATGGTTTGGGTAATAGTGATACCCCCAGAAGACAAAACATGGAAGAATAGTAGAGTTTGAAATCGACTAGGGTACCCAGGAAACAAGAAGTTTAGAACTAGGTCTCCTTGTATTTCATCTTAAAGAAGAGAAGGAAGAGATGAGTTCATTTTTTATTGGGCTTACTCGAAGATATGAAGAGATCAGAGGTCCATGGGTTAGAGTTGTTCTACTGTAAAGTCCTAGAGGAACTGAGAACGGGAAAAATGATTTCAAACTTCAATCATAGATTCACCTTATCATGTAGTAAAATATAACAGGTTTAGATTCCTAAATATCTCACCCAAAATCCCTAAAATGATTCATTTAGCTTTAAAATATAATAATTCTAACCAAATCATAGGAATATCATGATCTTTACATAACTATCCACAAAGCTTATCTTATCATGATGTCTAACTTCAAATACTTTTCAAAACATATTACACTCCCAAAAGGGATGAATAATGCATTAAAAAATCTTATATTGTGAAGGTTATAAAGCATGTAATAGTTTCCTTATAGAGTCTTGGAAATTGGGGATGAGACAATCCTCCCATCCTTAAAGAATTATTGTCCTTGGAACTTGAAGAATTAAGAATATCTAAATAATTATTACATAAAACCCATAATACATGATTATTAGTTGTGAATTACTTAATTTAGAGGATAAACTCTAGTGATACACTCATAAAGGCTTATTACTAATTCTGGACGCACAATTTTCCAAACTACTACATGCCAAAATTGTATTCAAGCATACTAAGTACTCCAACATGTCCATATTTACCATTTGTATCATTAGATGACACTATTGATCTTGTAATGTCACCTTACAGTCATTTATAACTATGTTTATAGGTGAAGAGAAACTATTATAATCCACTCATGTTACTAAGATTATCCCTTACAAATAAAAAAACCATTACTTTCCATTATTAACAGTAGAATCACTCACGATACTACTCTAGACGTTCATTATTATATTCTCACGTAAAATGAAACATGTATCATGGAAAACCAACGTATTTATACTATGCTCAGTTTTAGGCTCAAAGCTCACTCTGTCTATTAAGATCACCACTTAGCACTAGGTTGCACTATACACTTTCCATGAGTTTGACGACCATTTCAAACCTCCACTCTCAAACCTATTTTTAAAACCTCCATGCAAAGTCTATCATTTCATATAATCATAGAGATGACCCAAATTAGTTTGTATGCATTACTATACTTAAGTCCGTTCAACTTTCTTTATCTTCTAACCAAATGATACATTACCTAAGGTTATAGAATTACTTTTGGTGTCATGAGAATCTATGAGTCTTGATTATTTGACAAGTTGTATGAATCATTCACTATCAAATTATGTGTTGACAATCCTCCTAGTATGATGATGAAGAGCCTAATTTATTCTCCTTCTTAAAGAAATTTGTTCTAGTTTTTCACAACACCAGAAGTGTTAGGGTATTGAAAATATTAATTGGGGATGAGATTTCCTTCTTGAGTTAGAAAATGCATGAATATTATCTCATGATTCATTATCATTAGCATCATTTTGACACATTCCATTAGTGAGTTAACGTAAGTGATTTCTCCACATAAATTGCATTGAAGAGATCATTTCTCCCAATAGATGATTGTATCCAAAAGCTCATTGCACCCAAGGGCTCATTAAACTTAAATAGACATGTCAAATGGTTGGGTTGATTGGGCCATTGTGGGTTTGGATCTTGCTGGTGCGTGTTAAAAAATGCAATGTTAAATGAGTGGAGATATAGCACACCCAAACCCGACCCAACGGGTTGTGGGTCCACCCGCGGGTTCCCGTGTAATATGTGAAAAATAAATAATATGTTGCTAGTTGCCTTTCTACAAAAATAAATTAGAATGGTTCACTAATACTTATTAGTGAAAAACTAGGATAATGAGAAAACCATTCACTATGTTTGATGTCAAACACAACATACTATCCACTGCTTTATTTTAACATAGACTTGTTAGAAGAAAGAAAATAACCAATTGTTGTAATGCAAAATTGAAAATAAATGACATAGATGCAAATAGCATAGTATACTGTTATAGCAACACTATGTTTTTTTCCTAACATTAGAAATTACTTGAATAGCATTTTATTATTTTCATCTAATGTACAAAGTGAACATAAAACAATAAGATTGATTTGTATGAACATAAAACATGAAAAAAACTATATACTCATAAACATAAACAACAATGTAGAACATAACTACTTAGTTTCTATTATCATGAAAGTATTAACAAAATATATCTATCATGGTATTCAAATTTTTTATATTTTTTACATTATGCATCAACCATTTGTCTACTTATAAATGTGTAGACGTGGCATGTCATAAGAGTCATTTATCTATTTATTAATGTTAATATATTTATTCTAGTTTACTGAATCACCCGCGGGTCGCCCCCCGACACTTCTAACTAAACGAGTGGGTATGGGTTTGGGTGATTTCTAGTAGGTGGAAAATTTCATCTCCCAAACCCAATTCAAACATCTCGACCCATGGACGTCCCCATATTTTGACCCAATTTGATGGGTCTAACTTTACATGACCAATAAATTAACGTCACTTTCAAAATAGTACTCTTAATAACTTTTCCCTTCTAACCATGGTGCTCCTAAATACAAAAACCCAATGTACTTGTAGTTATCGTCTTATCATATAATTATTATTATCCCGAGGAATACCAAATGAAACATTAATCAATCATCCAACTTATATCAACATCATGGAGAAATTCATATTCTTGTGATCCTAGACCATTGATCCAGACAAGAACATAACTTATACCACTATATATCATATATCTCAATTAAAGTAACATAGTTCATGTATAATCTTCAGAGGTACTATGGATACTTCTAGTCATCATCATACTAACCCATTACAAACATAAACTCAAATTATAACATGATTCATATCATCCTAAAAAACTTCAAAACAAAATCATAAATTGTGATTCAACTTATGACAAATGTTCCTCCTTGGAACAAAAATTCAAATTAATGGTGAGTTCCCTACTCTTCATCACGCCTAGTAAGAAAACACTTAATCGACCTCATGCCATTAAACCAGTAAACCAACAAGGATGAGATCTACTCCTTTAAAGTATGGCTCTAAAATATCACAATACTTAGTACATCCTCATTTATCATTCTTAACATAAGACGTTCATTTGCAAACACAAAAGTTATGAAATATCTCTGATCATGACTTATTAACTAGATTTTGGGATGTATTTTCTCATTACTCAATCATTACATGTATTATATGCATGGACATATAAACCTAGAACTGATCGGATCTGATACACAACAATTTGCACATAAATATAGGTTGGTCTCCATCCTATAACGTGAACCACCTTAAATATAAGTTTATATATCCCCATTACATGATGTCGATTACTAAAAAGACCGAATCCTACCACATAGTTCAATAGGTGAAAGCTAGGATAGAATTACACATACTATATTCTTCATTTATGTTTTCTTTATGATTTTCATTGACATAAGTTTTTTATTCATGACACATGATGTAGACGCATGATACACCCATCTAATCATAAACTTTAACTATGTACATTAACATATCAAATTATTCAAAAGAATTTATATCATTTAAATTAAAGATTAAAGATCTTAACATGTTGAATGATACAAATACGCCTATATTGCATAAGTAAGAAATATAATTTTGTTTGAACTTAACATGACCTTTACCTCAATATTTTCATAATCCTTCACACACCTTAAATTTCATTACACAAACATATAGGGTATTTCTCCAAACCAAAACACGGTACTCTTTCTTTCTAGGTATTAACCATAGTTCTAATTATACTTATGTATGTCATAGCTTAACATATCATTTCACATGGAACCCTTAGGATAAGACATCATTAATTACTATATTTCCACACATTCCTAATCATTCCATATTATTTTGATTTTCTTAATTCTCATCATTCTTCAACAATTTCTAGCTAACCTAGAGCATGCATTACTAGATGAACATGTATACTAGAAACTCTTATTGTTGCAACTTTTGGGTATCCAAAAATAAAGCTATTACTTTAAGACCATCCTCTTACTCTTTATTCCAAATAATTTAAATAAATAACGGTTTCTGGCCTTCTACCTTATCCTCGTACCATTAAGTTCAACAGACCACATGTATACACACTTAGCATTGACTCTTTATGGTATCTCTTGACACATACCCATGAAAATATGTATCTAGAGATGTTAGGTATATTATACTTATCTTCAACATACTTTGGTACAAGTGTCCAATCCACAAACACCAAAACAAAGCATAGTAGCATAATAAAATTGTGTGTCTCATAACTTTTAATATTTCGAATTTGTCTACACCCCATACCACAAACTATTAAGATAATAATATGACATGTTATGATATAGGGAATTACTCCTTAAAACCTATGACATAAGACACTTAAACCTAAAGTTACTTATCCCTATTTGGATCTTGCATTCTATATGTAACTAGTTCAATATTTAAAATATAAACTCTCGATAAAACTCTTATTTCATTCCTTTTTAAAAAAATATTTGAGAATTGACAAATTTGACAAAAGTTGAAAACTTTATGATATAATAGCTATAAGAAGTATTTTTTTTGTTTGATCATAACTAGAGTGCTTAAGAGAAATGCTAAAATAGTCATATAATGTGGATCCGGAAAAATGTAAATGGATAGTGTAAATTAAAGCTAGCCAAGTATGAAAGGTGAGGGATATTTTACTAAAAAAAATTATATGAAGCTTAGTAATTTACACATCATTTGGTCATCAAAAGTTCTAACTTATTGAATATTATAACCTACTTGATATATATTTAATTATACATTTAGAAATGTAGACCTTTAGTCTAGGTTATAGCAACCCAACGAGCTAGGATATTGTATATCCGAAAAATCCCATGATTTAGTAAGATAGGGATTATGTTAACACACCTCTATCATAGCATGCACTTTATCAATATTACATGGTCTGACTTTCCTTACTCTTAGGGCTCATATAAGAGGTGAATACTATAAGAATGTGAGTATCTAACTTGATGGTCGTCTAGCTTATTACTCTTCTACAACTTTTATAGAATTCACCAAATGTATCTAAATATAACAACATGGAATCATGAATCATGAAACATAAAATTAGATAATGTCACAGATAACATATATCATTCAATGCAATAGTAAATAACTTCACATAGTATAAAGCTAAATTAGTTCTCACACACATTCTTTTCATAGAAATTACAACAAGGAGCATGATAAATGATACATGATATAACTATGGAGATGGTGAAACCTCCTTGAATCTTGTAGATGACACCCCACCAGGTGTTCAACTCATATGTACATCCACCTCATGATGCTATCCCATGCTACAAACAACCTATGTGCACCCACACATAGCTATGCATTCGAAAAACCATTATGTGTGGTTATGTTCTTGTAGTAATATGAACATAACTCATCGTAAAGCTTAAAAACTGATAAGATCATGTAATCATAAACATTGGATTTAGGATACATCATTAACTTGATTAAATATACTTATTAGGGCATCTACTTAGTGAAAGATATCTGATCTAATCTCATAACATACACATGGTGTGTAGGCTTGGGTTTTAGCTCATAAAAATAATCATCATTGAACAAACTCATGGTGTGCAGGCTTAAACAAGCACTTATAACTGAAGGGGGTTCATGGGGCATCAACCTTCCATGATATGTTCATGAGATAGGGCCTAATTATTAAAACCTATTCTAATATGATCTTATCTTATGTTACTTAGGGTTTTCACCTATAATTACATTACTGATCTTAAGCATGGAGAGTATAGCTCTTAATTGATCTGATCTTAAAATATAAATATGTTAACAATCAATCTTAACAAGATGTGCATATAATACCTTCCTCTTAAATCATTAAGGTGTTCACATGATATCATACATAACATAAAATTTTAAGCATTTAATGTGAATAAAACTTGATGATGCAATATACAAAAACCCAATGCATTGACCACTTACCCTTCTTCGTAAGAAACCTATTTTCTCTTTTGAGGTTGATGACACCATAATCACATTCTTTGTGTTTATGAACCCAAATTACCTTGTTATAATAATTACCATTCATTTATAATTAATTTCAACTTGATTTCTAGGTTTCTAGGGGTCTTAAGAACTTATTGGCATATGGTATTAGAAAGGGCTTTAATGCAACCATATTACTGTTCCATATTTTATTATATTTCTGATGACTATTTATTTTTAATTATCTATCTTCAGATGAATTTAGTATGATTTTTCAAATATTCTAACCAATCATAGAGTGAAGTATATACAAGCTGGCAATAAATCCAAAACATGAAACTGAGGCTTAGCTGGACTAATGATCCTTCATCGAACTTTCATAGAGGAACACCTATTCAGTGTGCATTTCAAAAAGAAAGGGTCCGTAAAAAGGCTGAAAATATCCATGACAACATGATATGCAAATTAACTGCACAAGGGAAAACTTGGGAAATCATTACCCCATTTCTTCTTCGCTAGTCTGCAAACACAAATAACAAAAATTAATGAGAAATATTGCTTCCCAACGCATTAAGATTAGACAGGGATGGAAACAAAGATCATACATGAGTCTATCTTACCTTATCGAAGCCAGTACGCGCAGACTAGGGCTTGGTGGTGGCAAGATCTAAAAAATAGCTACCCATCATGGACATGCTTCATCAAGAATTAGGAAAGAACAAGGCTTTGCAATAAACCCGAAACCAAGAGTATCATAAACCCCGTCCTCAAAAGCTGAAGCCACATAGTAAAAAAAACTAGGAAATACCAACTGATTTGATGGGATTTCTCAAGTTATCAAATAAAAGGAAAAAGAGGAAAACATGACTTATAGAAAAAGGGCCTAATTTGGCAAGCTTCCTAGCTTTATAGGAGGCCGAAATTTTACAATGGTTCTCAAAAGCCAAGACCTCTAGAAAGTTACTTCGCTTCTCTGGTAGAACCAAAAGCAAGGGGGAAGGTCGGGGATGTGTTGTAAGGGATTTGAGGATGAAATGATAAGGGGTCCATCTTTCAAGATGTCTCAAAACTGCAAAGGGGTTCCCTACTTATATAGATATCATTTTGGGTGCCAGTGATACACCCTCAAAAGACAAAATAGGGGAGATAACAGAGTTTGACATCGAATCGGTGCCCAGGTCAGGAAATCCATAGAACTAGGCTCCTTGAATTCATGTTGAAGTGTAAAGGAATAGATGAGTTTAGTTGTGGATGGGATTACCCAATGAGGGAAACATGACCAATAGAAAAAGGGGTCAAATTTTCGGCTATTGGTAGGTGGACGACAATTGAATTTGTGATACTTTTCAAAGCCAAGACATATATAAAGATAGTTTGTGGTTATAGAAGGCCCTAAAGAAAGGGGATAAGGCTAATGATGGGTTGCAAAGGATCTGAGCCAAAACAATGGGGTTATATATATATATATATATATATATATATATATATATATATATATATATATATATATATTTGTGTGTGTGTGTGTGCACGACGACCACTATCAAACTGATAACAACATCACACAAAATGACGCACAAACAACCATTAACAACGGATAATTGAAAATCACTAAAAATTAAAATCTTTTTATGAAGGGATCCATTACCAGAAAACTCTTTACAGAATGAACAAAGAAATATATATACATTATGGTTCACTTCATACATACATTGATCCACCACATCGTAAGGATATGAGATATCAATTTTTTTATCAAAACATATACAAAAGCAACATTATACATCGAGACATTCTAGCTAAAATCTCAGATAAATCGTTAAACCGGATATGAAACTATCCCCTAAGGACTTGAGAGTAAATGGACAACACATAAGACTTCTATCTACAATAAGACACAACTGGAAAGATACCACCTCTAAAATTATAGATCTTCTTCCTGTTGTTGTCCTGTCTTAGCTACATGATCTCTGCTACCCCATGTACCTCTACATAAAAAGTTTGTGGAACTCATGGGGTGAGATAAAAGTCCTAGTGGGAGATATAACTCTCCACCAATAATATAATTATCACAAATAAATTTTTTTTAAAAGAGAGATGAAGAAATCTTTATTGAATTAAACATGTATAACTACTGGTTATATGTTGGGTTGAGAAATATCATCATTTAAGTAGTTGAAATACCTTATAACTGAGCAATACATCATCTAATCACTTTTAAAAGGAATACGAAGAACATGTATAATATTTATCAACTATGACATATAGAAGTAATTGCATCCTCATTCAATGTTTATGTATTTGATCCTTAAGTAAATATGCTATATGACTGATTACATCTTTCAACAATCTATCTTATGCCCTAAGGAGATGAGGTATACCTCTCATGCTACAACCAACCTAAATTAGGTCCATGGAAGAGCCAGACTCCACGATCTCACCCCCTCAGTCAGTACAATAATATTGGCAGTGACATTATGTGCAATTAGCTACCCTGGGTATATAGGCTCATCGTTAGAGAGATATTGCCCATAGCTATTCCCTTATCAGGGTATGAATCGTAGTCAATCCTGATTGTGTCAGGATATGGTCCGTAACCAATCTTGATTATATATTGAGTCACAACCTACAACCACACTCTTGTTAGGGTATGGCATAGAGACAATCCTAATTGTATTAGGGTATGACCCCCAGCCAATCCTGAGGTTTGAAAGAAGCAAGAAAATACTCATCTTGCACCTCGCATGTGCAAAAATATGCGTTATGAGTAAAACTCATTTCACCATCCAGTAAGTTCTGAAACCGAATGGATCTATGACTAAGAAAACTACATTTTTAGTTTCAATTGATAATTTAAGTGCATTACAACATCTTTTAGCAACAATCAAGTTACAACATAAATTATATATAAATGCTACAAAGAAAGGTCTAATATATTTTTCAAGGAATCTTGTATCAATTGGAACACATCTTGTTATACCCATCTTGGGATCTCAATCCCATGAACACATTACTGGGAATGTCATCCCTTCACCAACTTCATTGTCATGATCACATATTTTGAGTATCAAACCCTTAGTTCATCATTGAATAGTGTCACCTCTTACCAGGAAACAATCATCTTTAGATCATCACACACACACACACACACACACAGCCACACACACACACACACACACACACACACACATATATATATATATATATATATATATATATATATATATATATATATATATATCATACTTGTTCTACAAGTATATCACATGTCTCACAAGGCCTATTTAATCTGTATCATGTTAAATCATCATAGCTCATACCTGACTATGCTCATCATCTCATAATACCTGCATGTCTAGGATTCCATCGTAAAAGTAATATCAAATAAATAACATCACCATGCCATAAAGAGAACCATTCAAATTGTAACCCTCTCATGATTGGGGTTAGGGTTTCCCCTTGTATCCGATTAGGGTTTTCAAGTTCATATTAACAACCAAACCCTAATACTCATCATAAGATCTTACTTCATTGCCATAAGTATTCAAGCATACTTAATGACTCTCATCAACTATCACTAATTGATTATCAACATGAGGTATTACCTTTCTCAGATGAGTAATATAAGTTTCTCTCTCATCCTTACTAAGATATTGATTTTAACATACTTATTACATTATCTTAACCCTCTTTAGCGATCGTCAGCCTACACTTATCAAAGTGTATCCATCAAATAACTTCCTAGTGTATCAATTGATTATATTCATCATTTATCAGCCTACATTCATCAAGGTGTATCAACCTACACACTATCCTTCGTGTCATCCTAGACACTACCACTTGTGTCGGGTTAGTCACATGTATCGGCCGTGATACTCTTCATTTGTGTTGGCGAAGGCACATCAAAGTCATATCAGTTCAAAGGTGCTTAGGGTGATATCAGTTTTGAGGTTCCTAAGGTGATATCAGCCATCCTATCACTTTATGTATATGCCACCCTATCACTTTGCATATCAGCCACCCTATCACTTTTTGTGTCAGCCATAGCATACTATAGGGTATCATCCTCACTATCATTTAGTGTATCAACCTTGCTATCACCAAGTGATATCAGCCTCTAGGGTTTTAATACATATCGGGTTCTAAGGTTTTGATTGTATCAGGTTAGAAATAATCAACACCCTTCTATTCTGTCCCCTATCAAGGTATCGACCTCACCACTACTTGGTGTGTCATCCACGACTTCAAGGAGTTTATTTCCCACACTTTCACATAGTGCATTGGACTAGGTGTGTCTCCCATCACACATGTTTCGGGCAAGAGGTGTATCAGTTTAGAGGTGTATCGGGTTGCTAGGGTTAGGGTATATCAGATTGCCCTATTGTCTTCATATTCTCACTTTATTTTAAGATACCGGTCTGACCTTATCCTAGCCTTAGGTGACATGCTAAAAACTGTAAGGACAATAGTCATTTACATGTCACAAATCGGTAATGGTTTAGGACTCCAAGTATATCAGTTTCCCCTTCACATAACACTATATCGAGTTAGGGTTTCCTAAACAAATATCAGTTTGTGCATAGATGATTCCATCATATTCAAGATCCAGCTCTTTATCCACTAATACTCTAGTTCATGGACAACAACCCTATATATCCATTATATCACATAGAACCATCTTTCAATCAAGGAAACTCAAAATTGAAAAGTAATCATCAAGTATTGCATGATTGAAGGTGAATAACAATAGAGTTGAGTTCAAGTTATATAACACACCTCAAAATCACCACTTAGAGTTTCAAGCTTCAAAGCTCCACGTTCCCAAGGTTGATGTTGACTTATCAAAATTACAAGACTTTGATCACAACACCTATATATGAAAGAAGATACCTTAGTTAGGAACATGATGAAGAAGAAAAGAAAGAAATGAACCATGAACCAAGAAGCATAGTTCACCCAAGGTTGAAGATGACCATGGCTTCACCTTAGGCAATATGCTCAACCTTCCTCTTTCTCCTTGAGGTCCTAGGGTTTTCCACCAAGAAGGAGGTGGTAAAAGAGTCGAAAGGTTTGTTTTCTTGTGAAAAATGGGCTTATACAGTTGAGGCTCATGAAAGAGAGTGTATGTGAGGTGTCATCACCATATGCACTTAGGTGACACGTGTCCAGGCATGGTGGAACCATGCAACCATAATTATCTCAACATGCAAAAATCTTTTGGATAATTCAAGGATGAGTCCCTTTATATCCAAACCAATACATCTTTTGCAAGGAACATCTAAACCGATAGGATTCACCTACTTGAGGTGCTTAGCCTGATATGAATACTTCTAAAAGGTTGCTAAACTGATATGGAACCTTCCCTATGGTTTCTAAATCGATAGGCACTCCCTTATATTTTTCATAACTCGACACAACCTTATCTTGGGTTCAAAATACTCAACATTCTTTGGTTCTTTCACCACCAAGAGTGATTTAACTCAACCAAGACTGAAACAAGGCACCCCCTCCTTTCTATATCTTCTACATGATGCTAAGAGGGAGAAGGGACACTCTAGAGGTGGTAAATTACACAACAACCCCATATTTTGGGTAAATTGTAATTTGCACCAAAATTATCATATATAATACAAACAACCTTCAAGCAGGATCAAACTTGGAACTTTAGATCTTGTTAAGTCTTAATTAATCTTCAAAATATTAATACAAGGTTCTAATAATCTTACTTAGGTAAAAATTCTAGGGTTATCCAAAAACCCATGTTAGGGTCCTTACAAGGCAGAAACCCTTAACAAGGATTTCGCCCCCGAAATCCCAGGCGAAAGCAGATGGATATTACTTATGCATTACACCTTTGAACTTTCACATAGCTCATTGATGTTAGGGTAATGTCATAAGACTTGACCAACATATTATTCTTCCATCCAAGGTCCACACATGATCTATTGCACAAGGCACATACTCAACTTATCCCCTCCATTACTGACTGCAAAGTTAACCCTATGCCAGGTGATAATTTCGTAGCCATAGAAGCACTATGCATACTTATCCTTATTCATCTTAGGTGTCAAATCTTTCTTATGTATCACCTTCTCAACTTACCAGATCATATGATAAGATTCTCAATCTTGGAGGTTTACCATACTCTTCTCAAACATCAGCATGTCACTTCAAAAGAAAGACTAGAGATGTATGTTGTCACTTACTTGGACTACAAGACCCACCATGATTTTGTTGTGCTACTCTCATCTGTTGACTCAACACAAAGCTCATTTGCGACTTGTACCAAATATCCCACTATTATGAATACTCCCAACTTTACTTTTTCCTCAATTGATGTAAAGATATGGATTGGAAATTCTTCTCATCGATGTACACCCCTCTTGGAACCCTCCTTACTTGAAAACCTGATAGGTGTAATCCAAGGGTTCGTACTCAACCTGATGAACTTTACCCAAGAAGATCTTGCAACTATCTCTTCAACCTATGCATCCTTGTCGACGTCTTCTCATGAGGTGTATAAACCCCTGACATGTCATACCCATACAATAGGTTGAGAACCTATAACCAGATTGATGCCAAAGTCAATCTTTATAGGTAGTCAAACATTTAATCATCTTATCATAAGACATATTCTCGAGTCCACACACAAATGAAAATTCTTGGATACTAGGATTCCTCACCTTGGTATCCATCACATCCTCCCTCTGTTGTTACTGTCAGACCCAAACATATCAAAAGAACATTTCTAGTATATTTTTAAGGTTCATAAAACATCACTATTCTCAGATGTCACCATCTGGTACTAAATTCCAAGGCCTAATTGATACTATTCAAGTAACCATCTTAAGATCACTTCAAAACCATGCACATCAAGTGATATGAGACTTACTTGAACATCATGTCCCTAGAATGGAAGTATATAGAGGAAACATACTTTTCCCTTATCACTACAACACAATCTATGGATTACTAATAGGGAGAAGGAGATTACCAACTTTCTTTGGTTATTGAATGAATTTCCACTGCTCATGTGTTATTCAAATCGATTTTATCTTGGTTTCCTTTCCATTGGCACAAGAAATCTAAAGATGATTACATGTCATTACTCCTTCTTTGATTTTTTTACTCTTCATGTTCATGAACATTTCTTTGTTTTACCACATTCTTCATCTTGACATCATGGAAAGGATCATTATTCTTTACATATTTTTTATTGACAAAGGATCATCTTCCTTGTTCCTTTTCACATGTCGTGAGGATTACTCTTTATACTTTCTTATACTCATAGGTTGGTCTGAGATTAACTCAGGTTCCACATTATCATAATATAGAATGTGGTAGGAATTTATGTATCACATTTTTCATTTCATTAGAATCTTTAGATTGTATCAAAATGAGTACTTGATCAGAGTAATAAGAAAGATAGCATTCTAAAAGTCCCATACTTACCTTGCCTTCAATAATTGAATACCTGACTAGGGTATTCAAGCACTGAGATTAGGTAGTATGCACTTTATTTTATATCATGTTTCTTACCTTTAAACATATCTTTTAAGTTCTAAGGCTTTTTACCTCTGGTTCTCTACACACGTCTCTTTTAAACCTTCTTCCTCTTTTATATGAACAGAAGAAATTCTAAAACTTTTTATAGAATACTAGATAGAATATAAATTCTAGTCCTCTTCATCTCTTTATTATGTCCTCATAGGACTAACCAAAGGGAACTCAACAATAATAATTATTCTTATGATTAATAGGTAAACTAAGGAGAAGACAACTCAGAATGAAAAGTTCTATCTAACCTATCACACTTTGTGGGTCATCTACCGTGTCTAATTGACTCAAAGCATGGAGTTTATTTGTTTCCTATTGTTGCTTGTGCCTTTTTGCACTATTCTATTGTAACTTCTATAAGCCCTGCTGAGTCAGCTTTGATTGTTGGGCCATCTCATCCTTTCTTTCTGGAAAAAAGGGTCTAGTATGCCCAACATGTCTTGTACTCGTACCATGGTCATGTTGGTCTTATTACTGATGTAGAAGCTAAGTCAGGAGTTGTTATAGGTGGAAAGTTAGGACCTTTGCCCTTAATTGGTGGCCACTGCCATGGTGCACTAAGTGTTTTTTATACTGGTAGCACCAAAAACTTTGGCTTTTTAGAGCTACTAGACAACAATCCTTGGGATTGTGCAAACCTTTCCTTAATACTCAGTTTATTTCCCCTCCTTGGGCATTTCCACATCATATGTCCTATATGTCTACACTTGTGGCAGACTCTATTTTCTTGCCATATTTTAGTCTTTCCCGCATTTTCCACTATTTAAACATGGTGTAGCCGTTCAAAGGTATTACCAGAACTAGAAACTTTTGTATTGAGGACTGGTGTCGTAGATCATATTTCTAGTGTCGGGTCCACTATATGCATTGATGTTGTCATAACCTAGCCAATGAGAGCATGAAAAGTAGGGTTTTTTAACATAGTGTGATCCAGCTGGGGATTCTCAGACACTCATTTCTCCTCTTGCACCTCCTCCTGGTGAAGCAACACTACTTTCAGTAGCATGTTCCTCGTGTTCTCCAAACATCTATAGGCTTTATCCTTTCTTCTATAGGAGCAGAAATCACTATTAAACATATTGGAGGATACTAGAATAGAGTCAACAACTTTAATCCTATGTCCCTATACACTCAGCAAACCTATAGCTCTGATACGAAAAATTGTGATGATCGCTATCAAACTAATGATGACATCGTATAAAACCATGTGGAAACAACCATTAATAACAGATTACCAAAAATCACAAACAATTGAAAACGTTTCACCAAGAGATCCATTACAAGGAAACTCTTTATAGAAAGAACCAAAGCCATATATATACATTGTGGTTCACTTCATACATACATCAATCCATAACATCACATGGATATGAGATATTAGTTGCTTTACCAAAACATATACAAAACCAACATTATACATCATGGCATTCGAGCTAAAATCTCACATCTATCATAAAACTAGATATGAAACTATCCCCCAAGGACCTGACAGTACATGGATGACAGATAAGACTTCTATCTACAATAAGACACAACTCATAGGATACCACCTCCAAATTATAGGTTTTCTTCCTGTTGTTGTCTTGTCTCAGCTGCTCAATCTCTTCTACCTTGTGCACACACACCTAAAGAGTAGTGGAATCCACGGGGTGAGACAAAAGTCACAGTGAGAGATATAACCCTCCACCAATAATATTATTATCACAGATAAATCTTTATGAAAGAGAGAAGAAGAAACCTTTATTGAATTAAACATGTATAACTACTGGTTATACGCAAGGTAGAGAAATCTCATCATTTAAGTAGTTCAAATATCTTATAACTGAACAATCGATCATCTAATCACTTTTTTATGGAATATGAAGAACATTTATAACATTTATTAACTATGACCAATAGAAGTAATTGCAACATCATTCAATATTTCTGTATTTGATCCTTAAACAAATTTTCTACATGGATGATTACATCTTTCAACAATCAATCTTATTCTCTGAGGAGATGAGATATACCGCTCGTGCTCCAACCAACCTAAATTAGGTAGCATTGGTGTCATACAAGGTCCATGGAAGAGCCAGACTCCATGACCTCACCCCTCTATCAATATGAGAATATTGGCAGTGACAATATGAGTCAAACTGCAATTACCTAGCCTAGGTATATAGGCTCATCACTAAACAGATACAACCCGTAGTTGTTCCCTTATCAGGGAATGACCCATAGTCAATCCTGATTAGATCAGGGTATGGTCCATAATCAATCCTGAGTATATATTGAGTCACACCCTACAACCACACTCTGGTTAGGGTATGGCCTGAAGGCAATCCTAATTATATCAGGTTATGGCCCATAGAAAATCCTGAGGTTTGAAGGAAGTAAGGAAATACTCGTCTTGCACCTCATAGATTCAAAAATATGTGCTTTGAGTACAACTTGTTTCACCATCCAATAAGTTTTGACAATGAATGAATCTATGGCCACAACAACTTCATTTTTAGTTTCACTTGATAAGTTAAGTGCATCACAACATCTTTTAGCATCAATCAAGTTATAAGCATAAATTATATATAAATGCTACAAAGAAGGTGTAACATAATTTTCAAGGAATATTGTATCAATTAGAACACATATTGTTATGCCCATCTTGGGTTATTATTCCCTTGAATACATTACTGAGAATCTCATCCCTTCATCATTTTCAATCTCATGATCACATGTTTTGGGTATCAAACCCTTAGTTCATCATTGAACAGTGTCACCTCTTACCAGGAAACGGTCATATCTATGTCATCAAACCTATATATATATATATATATATGTGTATATATATGTATATATATGTATATATATGTATATATATGTATATATATATATATATATATATCATACTTTTTATACAAGTATATCAAATGGCTAACAAGGCCTATTTAATTTGTATCATGTTAAATCATCATAGCTCATACCTTTCTATGCTCATCATCTCATAATACCTGCATGGTTAGGATTCCATAGTATAAGTAATATCAAGGAAATATCATCATCACCACGCCTTAAAGAGAACTATTCAAATTGTAACCCTCTCGTGATTAGGGTTAGGGTTTTCCCTTGTAGTTGATTAGGGTTTTCAAGCTCATATTTAACAACCAAACCCTAATTTTCATCATAAGAGATTATTTCATTCCCATACATATTCAAGCATACTTAATTTCTCTCATAAACTATCATTAATTGATTATCAACATGAGGTATTACATTTCTTATATGAGTAATATAAGTTTCTCTCTCATCCTTACTAGGATATTGATTTCAATATACTTGTAACATTAGCTTAACCCTCTTTAGGGTTCATCAGCCTACACTTATCAAAGTGTATCCATCTTATTACTTCCTAGTGTATCAATTCATTATATTTATCATGTATCAGCCTACATTCATTAAGGTGTATTGGCCTACACACTAACCTTTGTGTCATCCTAGACACATGCACTTGTGTCGGCCTAGACACTATCACTAGTGTCGAGTTAGTCACATGTATCGGCCATCACACTCTTCACTTGTGTCGGCCAAGGCACATCAAAGTCATATCAGTTTAGAGGTGCTTAGGGTGTTATTGGTTTTGTGGTTCTTAAGGTGATACCAACCACCGTATCACTTTGTGTATCGACCATCTTATGACTTTGTGTATCGGTCACCCTATCATTTTGTGTATCGGCCACCCTATCAGTTTGTGTGTCGTCCATAGCATACTCTAGGGTATTGGCCTCACTATCATCTAGTGTATCAGCCTAGCTATCACCAAGTGATATCGGCCTCTCGGGTTATGATACATATCGGGTTCTAGGGTTTTGATTGTATCGGGTTAGCCATAATCACCACCATTCTATTCTTTCACCTATAAAGGTATGAGCCTCACCACTACTTGGTGTGCCGGTCATGACTTCAAGGAGTGTATTGTTCACACTTTCACATAGTGTTTTGGCCTAGGTGTGTTGCCCATGACACTTGTGTCGGGAAAAAGGTGTATCCGTTTAGAGGTGTATCGGGTTGCTAGGGTTAGGGTACATCAGATTGCCCTATTGTCTTCATATTTTCACTTTCTTTCAAGATATCATCCTGACCTTATCCTTGCCTTAGGTGACAGGCTAAAAAACTATAATAACAATAGTCATTCACATGTAACAAACTGGTAATGGTTTAGGACTCCAAGTATATCGGTTTCCCCTTCACATAACACCATATAAGGTTAGGGTTTCCTAAACCAATATCGGTTTGTGCAGAGATGATTCCATCATCTTCACGCTCCAACCCTTCATTCACTAACACTCTAGTTTATGGACAACATCCCCATATATCCATTAGATATCATAGAACCATCATTCAATCAAGGAAAATCAAAATTGAAAAGGAATCATCAAGTATTGCATGATTGAAGGTGAATAACAATAGAGTTGAGTTCAAGTTATATAACCCACCTCAAAACCCACCACTTAGAGATTAAAGATTCAAAGCTCCACATTCCGAAGGTTTAATATCACTTATCAAAAGTCCAAGACTTTGATCACAACACCTCTATATGAAAGAAAATACCTTAGTTAGAGACATGGTGAACATGAAAAGAAAGAAACGAACCATGACCCGAGAAGCATAGTTCACCTAAGGTTGAAGATGACCATGGATTCACCTTAGGCAAGATTCTCGAACTTCCTCTTGCTCCTTGAGCTCCTAGGGTCGTCCACCAAGAAGGATATGGTAAAAGAGTCGAAAGTCTTACTTTCTTGTAAAAATAGGGGTTTATATAGTTGAGGCTCATGAAAGAGAGTATATGTGAGGTGTCATCACCATATGCACTTAGATGACACGTGTCCATGCATGGTGGCACCATGTAACCATAATTATCTAAAAATACAAAACTCTTGTGGATAATTAAAGGATGAGATGTTGGCCATTGGGGTATCTTGCTTGACAAGATATCTCAACTCGATACCACTTTATATGCAAATCGGTACAACTTTTGCAAGGAACATCTAAACCGATAGGCTTCACCTACTTGAGGCTCTTAGCTGGATATGAATACTTCCAAAAGGTTTCTAAACTAATATGGGACCTCCCCTATGGTTTCTAAATGGATAGACACTCCTTTATACTCTTCATAACTCGACACAACCTTATTTAGGGTTAAAGATACTCAACATTCTTTGGTTCTTTCACCACCAAGAGTGCTTTCACTCAACCAAGACTCAAACAAGGTGTCCCCTCCTTTCTCTCTCTTCTAGATGATTCTAAGAGATAGAAGGGACACTCTAGAGTTGGTAAATTACACATCAACTCCATATTTTAGGTAAATTCTAAATTGCACCAAAACTATCATATATAACACAAAGAACCTTCAAACAGGCTCAAACTTGAAAACCTGAGCTCTCCTTAGGTCTTAATTAATCTTCAAAAGATTAATACAAGGTTCTAATCATATTACTTAGACAAAACTTCTAGGATTAAACCAAAACCCAGGTCAGGGTCTATATATATATATTTATGTATATGTATATATATATATATATATATTATATATATATATTTATAGTCTAGCTAGAATACATATGAGTGTATAGATTGCACAGATATACTCAAGTGCGTTTGCATATCAAGACTATTTTTATGCAAGATTTAAACTTATGATCTTCATTGTCATACTATAATTAGGCTACATACAAATTTGGAGCCCATTTGGATGAGTGTAATTCACTCATCCGAGGGAAACAAAATCAACGCACAAAACTAATTTAAAATGCATAATTTTTGTGATTTTTATAACATGACCTATAAATGTCCAAACATGCTCAAATTTTTTACATGAGTTATTCACAAGATGATTAAGAAGATCAATAGATTAGATTTTTGAAAAAAATATTGCATCATGAAAAACTACTTGACTGTATTATGCTCTGAATACACTCAATTTTATTCTAGCCTGACTCTCTCTCTCTCTCTCTCCCTCTCTCTCTCTCTCTCTCTTTATATATATATATATATATATATATATATATATATATATATATATATATATATATATTGTGTGTGTGTGTGTGTATTTGGGCGGTTGTGATACCCCTCAAAGTCAAAATTGGGGAGACAGAACAATCCATCATTGACTAGGGTGCTAAGGGAACGAGACACTTTGAATGAGGTCTCCTTGAATTTGTATTGAACAGACAAAAGGTGATATGAGTTCAGTTGTGAATGGTATTACTCAGAGAGATGGAAAGATCATAGGTCCACAGGGTCAGACTGGAGCTACTTCAGAGTCCCAGAGGAATTGGGAAATGGGCAAGGGGGTCGACTAAATCTACAGATACCTAAGAGGGTTTGAGAATTTGAGTGGAATCTGACTCCGTGTGACAGATGGTTAAATACTTGGACATATGTAAAAATGTGTGTTACATGAATAAGATGTAAACTCTATGTAATTAATTCAGTATATACAAATATCATTGTTGTTAGAGACCTAGGCTATATAGGAACTTTCCAAAATTGTTATAGGAGTCAAACAAGGTCAAAATGATTTCAAATTTCAATCATAGCCTTCCCTTATCATGTTGAGAGTTATTGTAGGTTTAGAGTATCAAATATTCACCCAAAATCCCTAAATAATTTATTTATCTTTAAACTTTCATAATTCCTAATAAATCATAGGAATATCATTTTCTTGAAAAAAATGTCCTTGAAGCTTGTCTTATCATGCTCTTTAACTTCAAATTTGTTTCACCACTTATTATACCCCCAAAAGGAATCAATAACACATTAAGTGTTCTAATCTAATAAAGGCTATAAAGTATGTAATATGTTCCTTGTACATTCTCAAAAAAGTGGGGATTTGACAATTTGGTCCAAACAACCACATGAAAAGTAGGATACACAAAGGTAACATGTCACACCAGACCCTCTTTCAGTGGCCCACTGTTTCTCTAACAATATGTTGATGAGAACGATATATACTTAGCACATTCATAAACACCCATTGTTTTCTAAAAGATACCATCATTCATCATGGGCTAACTTTTCTATGGGTGGGAAAATCATATTTAGTGAACCTTTAGCTGATTGGTCAAACCAATACATGGTGAAGTGCATATCCCCTGGTTCTCAGTCAAGGAGATACTCCTAACTGATATCTCAGTGAATAATGGAGGGATTGACTGATTGTAATGAATTTTGATTAAGATACCATTTAGGAGACATGGATCAGACAATACATTTGTTGACTTGCTATCTGTTATCACCTTACACATACATTTTAAGTAAGTTTTCTTTTGGCTGGAGATGCATCTTCATAATACAAACAAGTTCTTGTTGGATTACATTTATATTTGACTTGCATAACTCTCAACCAAAAGATCTTTTTGGCAGTGTGGTAGTCCCAAAATTTCCTTAGAAATGTACTTCATTTAACACCTTCATTGAATGTCTACCAAGATAGCATGCTACTTTAGGTGCAGTGATCTTTTCCTAGACATGCCACTCCTCATACTTTGGATGAAATCCCCTTGCCAAATGAATCATATCATGTGTATTTGGATCCCCATTAAAATTTATTTAGGAGTGACATAAGCTTTCATGATGTAAGCCAAGATTGAGTTGAGTATTGATTTTTTCAGTGTGACACTACCTGCTAGGCAAGAAATTTCAGTGCCCAACTAGATAATATATCCTTCATTTTCCTTGAAATATATAAATAAGTAAATTGGGAGACTTTTTGGATGATTGGAACAACCATGTATTTTCCCTTGCCAAATGAATCTTATGGTCTATTTTTCAATTTCAATGCAAATGGATTCATGAATGACATAAGTTTTCATTACGTAAGCCATGATTGAGTTGAGTACCAATTTTTCAAGTGTGACTCTTCCCGCTAACCCAAGATATTGTAGTGCCCAGCTAGATAATCTATCCTACATTTTCCTTGCATGATTGGCACACCCATGTATTTTTTGAGGTCTTCGGTGAAGGGTATATTGTCTTCTCTATTATGTTCTCATTTATCCACATCTTTCATGTTTTTTGGAGAAATATATATTTGGGTGAAGGGTATATTTCATAGCTGCTAGCCAGAATATTTCTTCAATGACTTGAGAGATTTCAATATATGATGAACTTGTTTGCAATATGCCTCACTGAAGAGGACAAGGTCATGTGTGAATCATATATGATAAATGTGTAGATTTTATTTTCTAAAAGTAATTGGCTTCTATTTTCCTAGTACCACTTCCTTCTCAATTAGTTGGCTCATCATTTTGATGCATAGGACATTTTAGAAGACACATGCATTTGAAAGGAACATGTTATCTTGTAAAATGTGAGAGCTAGAAATGAGATGGAGGAAATACAAATGGTGTTGTTTTAACTAGTTTTGAACCTTTGAGTTATTAGGAGATATCAGAGTGAAGGGGTTTAATCTTGACCTTCCACTGAATATAATGGTGGAGATGTTTGTGGAAAAATAATAACCAAATAAAATGAAAAGTTTTAGTTATAGAATAGGTGCCATAAACCAATATACTAGATGGAAATTTTTGTATAAGCTTCAAGGATTCCACATATATAAAGGATATCTAAGCACAAATCATGGAGCATGCATGAAAAAGAGAAAAAGATAATAGTGAGGTTGTAGCTAAAACTGATTGAGGGGGACTATACTAGACAAATATGAACAAAATATTAGTTGACATCAATGCAATAAGCTAACATTTTCAACAAGTCTTATTTTCCACAAAAGGCAAGTGCAGATAATTGAATCATTGGGGAAATACGGTGTAAGAGATGGAAATTTTCCATGGATGGGCATAGATTGATGCATTTGCAATAAATCTATCAATAGGGAACAAATAGAATTTGCTTTTATATTACAAGCTTACTATAGTATATCTTAGTGTAAATAGACCATCAAATTACTATCAAGACAATCTCAATTCAATGGATACTAGGAGAGTATTAGCGATGACCACTAGTAGGATAATTTGAGGGTCTTAGATAATTTTTCTTTTTAGTGACACACTTATCATCATTCTTACATGTTTGATTGATTGATTGGTGAGGTTCTTTCACAAAGAAAAAAAATGAAAGCTGTCACATAAGAATGCAGAAGGCTAAAGTTATAGATATGATAATGTGTTAATTTATTCTTCAATGAATCCCATGTAAGGTTTTCCTCAAAAAATTGCAGGGAAAAGGTGTATTTACATTGTCCAAAGATCCACATAACATTTAATGTTTAAAAGTAATTTGAAATTATAGAATTATTAGGACACCATATATTTGATTATTTAAAGAGAAATGGAATGCACACCTTTGAATGAAAATCTCATTATTGTTCACCGTACATTACAAATACATGATCTTTCAAGTGATCAAAATTAATTGCACCAGTTTCATACGTGCAAAATTTACCTATAGGTCTTGTTTGATGGTAAAGATTCAAAATCCTAACAAAATCTAGGGCTGATCAAGAAACTAAAGTTGACCATCAGACTAAATCGAATTTGGCCAAACTGCATGATTAAGTTTGGTTTAGATGATAATCGTTGTCAAATTTGATTTGAAAAATTTTCAAACCATCTTTTACTAGTTTGGTCATTGTTCGGACAACTGGTTAACAAATCAAACCGAACTTCACCAACTCCATAAGTAAGTGTGTGTGTGTGTGTCTAACTATCTATAAATATACTAAAATAAATTACAAGTCATGATTTAGTTGATGTATAGACAATATCTCATCTGATCTCAATAATATATTTGCTATTTATGTTGTAAATGAATTTTATATTAACATTGTACCTGATATATAAACATATATATGTATTCAGTCTTTTTAAATAATCTAAAATGTATTTATTCCATGTAATATATAACACCTTTTGTCTACTTTTTATACAATATGACTTATTTAACATTATTAAAGTTATTGAAGAACACCATCAATAACTTCATAAATTGAATCAAATTATTACCGCAATATTTCTTATCAACCCTGGTGTAAGTGTGCTGCTAGTAAATACTATGTAGTAGTTGGTTTTAGATTGAATTTAGTCATATTTGATCACATTTTCGCGATCAAGTTAAGTTTATTCTAGACCGTTTTAGCAATCAAGTTTAGTCTAAAAAAATTTCAGACCATTATATATGTTCTGGTCTATGGTTTTAGGGACAAATCTGACTCAACCACCACACCTAATAAAATTTATGATTATATGATACTTTCAACTGTCACACGATCTTCAATCTCTCCCTATGCATATTCCAACACAAGCGGAAGATGAGAGTACGCTGTGATTACAATAATTGCAATGGAAGCACAATAACAAGTCAGTAGAAGCGTGCCGTCTCTGAACTTCTAGAATGCCACCCCCTTTACTGTTTTGTGGGATTTTGAAATGAAAAATGCTGTGAAGAGGTAGAATAGGAGGTAAAATGGAAGACACTTTATTATTTTGTGTGCTAAACAATAAAATAGAAGACGGAAGACTTCCCTCTTCTATTTTATCGTTTAGCACACAAAATAACAAAATGCCTCCCATTTTACCTCCCATTCCGCCTCCCAATAGCTGATTTTTTTGAAACTAAGGCTTAACTTTATCATGGCATAATAGTTCAAAAATTTCCTACGTGCAGGGTATCGCAGCGGAGGCAAGAACATTTGGACTCGGTGAAGCTAAATATTACATGGTTCTTGTCTTTTCTGCCATATTTTGGCAACTAATGAGTTTGGGATTAGTTGGAGCTATTTACTGTTCTTCATCACTTGTTGCTGGAGTCATAAGCTCCATTCTTACTCCAATAGGGCAGCTATTACCAATATACCTTTTCCACGAAGCCTATAACTGGAGGAAAGGTGTTTCTGTGGCACTTAGTTTTTGGGGATTGGCTTCTTATTTGTATGGTGAAAGAGAGATGACCAACATAAAATGATATTAAAGTACGTCTCTACTCGACTACCACAGTAGACTTTCTTTATGCAGCTAATCTGAATTTACTAATGCGCTTGGCTATTGACTTTGTAGGGCTCATGCTCTATTATGCTACCATTCTCATTTTGTGGGAGAACTCCCTGATACGAGTAATTAGTTAACCCCATCCCAGCACAACGTGGGGTTAAGTGTATCCTGGAATTTCCTTTATGTTATGCAAACAACAAGTAATCTAGTCCCTTTTTTACTAAAACATGCCTTATCTGTTGAAACGCTCCGGATGACTTTTCTGGACAAGATATGCTCCGGAAACGTTGTCAAGTGAATAGGAAACGATGATCAAGCAAGATGATGTCCGGCTCTTATTTTTTTTCTTCAGTTTTCACAAATGCTAGAAAATTCCCACCACCGTCAACACCGTCAATAGTTAACGGTGAATGTGTTTTAATTTTTCTTCTTATTTTTGTGTACCTTGTTTGCTCTTGCTCTTCTCTTCTTATTTTAATGTTTTATTTAATTGTTTTGAATTGCTACAATAGAGGTAACCGTGGCTTAACCTGACCCGTCTGAGTAAAACTCATTTGTGCTTACACTGACCCAGTTTGAATAAAATTTCTCCAAACTGAACCAAGCCCAACCTGAACAATACAATGGCGTTGATAACGGGTCATGTTTTTACCTGACGTAACCGAATAAATTTCTCTGTGATAAACAAAATCCAACCTAACCCAATTCAGCCTGAATAAATTTTTTCTGTAATACGTCTGACTTGCACTGAACAATACAATCGAACTGGAGGTGGATTATTTATTGTGTGCGCAATCCAACTTAAATAAATTTTCTTAGTGTTGCGCAATAAGATATCTCCAAACAGATCTGACCTGACCTAAATAATACTAGTTAGTACACGTGCTCTGCACGTGGAATGTTATTGAACAATTGTTTATTCAAATAGAATAAGTTAAAATAAATAGTGAAATATATATTATACCGTCAGATTCATTTATAAGTTTGTAAACAAAACATGAACAACAAAATTAAAAAAGATATCACCACAATTGTCAAACTAAGGAAAAGAGAAGTAAAAATATGAGTGAAACATGTAATACCACATGTAGATGGATTCGTACTAAGAACATGTGAAAAAACATGTACTCTGCTCATAGTGGTTTTATTGTGGTCACACATAATATTAATCATGGTTAAACTCAACTAATATGAACAAATAATTAAATCAGGATTAGAAACCAGATCATTAATCATATTCTACTACTCTTTATCCTTTCATATTGTTTATATCTCATCATTTGTATTGTTGTCCTTTATATGAAACTCTTATATAGATTATGTTCTTCAAATTTTTCATAAATATGTGTTTTTATTTAAATAAACCAATATGCATATGTGTAGAAATTGGACTACATTACAACAATGGCTAGGATGTAGCAATGTTATCAAAAAATATATTTTCAAATAGTATCAACATTAAAGTGAGAAAAATATTTCATTTTAGGTTATTTTGTCTGCAAAACTAAGATATTATCTGATATACTTTCATGTCAAATGATGTGGTAATAAAAAATATCATTTATGTGACTAATACATTAAAAAAACTCTGTCATTCCATTAAATTCTCTCATGTGGGAATCTTAGAAAATCACATAATTCATTTTTTTTTTGCTGCATCCGACAGATACAAGCTAAGATGTTATTCCATGGAATAAACATAATTATAGATTTACATGTTTTAGCTCTTTTATATGAATAAGCTTTAGCTGTTGGCATTATATAGTTGTTGTAGCAATGGATATTGTATTATAGAATAACTTTAGAAAAAAAATTACATTAGTAAAAAACATAGCACTCAAATTTCTTGAACCAATTTACGTCTTATTGTGTAAAGTGTGCATAAACCAATTCTTTTTTTTTTATCTACACTTCATAATATTTCTTTCCCCGTGGGTCGAAAATATAGAAACTCGTAAATAAGATTACATTATTTTATCAAAATTGTTTTACGTAAAACAAAAATGATGGATTTGATGACCTATTATCGAAACTCTTTAATTTTTAATAGGTGAAATCAAATGTGGAAATAACCATGTAAATCACAGTCACACTTTAATATTGACATAGCAAATACTTCTTAAAGAGATAAGTTACCAACATCTCCATAGAACACATTCGTAAGCAAGGTAAGCTTATGCAGATCTTGTCTCATACGCAATAAAAGATGAAATTTTGATACTTCAATAAAATAATTTCATTGAATAAGCAGTAGATATGACCATACTAACATGAAAATGGAAACCTTTGTAAAAGAGGAGTAAAAGCATAACAATATTTGCAAGACCCAGAAGTTAGCTACTTACATAAGCAATGAGGTTGTGTCTGAATACACCTCTGAAACTAAGGTGGTTGTTGGGACTGTAGCAAACACTATTTTTTGTTGATTTTTCATCATCGGCCATAGCATAGGGAGGTATTCTATATCAATGTCACAACGTTAATACTGGTATAGAAAGGAATTCACATCATGTATAGAGGCCATAGAAAATGATGAAATTTTTTTATACAAATATGTTAATGGGGAATACTACCGCACATGAAGTAACCAAAACAAAAATGACAGCCTTTGACCACAACAATCACTAATGGTGAAGATACGGTCAATGCATGAGTATGAGTTAGAGTAAGGTGCTAATCTCCTTGGCCAAAAGTTGTAAATATAATGGTTATGGGATAAGTGAATATGTTTTGTAATACATAAAGGACAGTCCCGTAAGATATGTATTCTGGGATGTTTGATGAGAAGTTAAACAGCCGTGCCAAACTAACCCATCAAATCATAAGGTACAAAGCACTCTAAGCGACACAACACGTGTCATAAGGATGGACATATAGGAATTTGACGCTTCGTACAGTAATTAGTAAATTAGTGCATCACTTTAATATTTATGAAGTAAAAGAAAATTGATGAATTTGTCTCAAGATTTGGCTTATGGATTACAAAACGCAGTTCATTTACAGGCTTGTATCAGTGTTATAGATTATAAAACTGATGCCAGTCACAGATTCAATATTTTACAAAATGGAAAAAAAAATGGCTTCATGTTAGTTCGGGGTTGGCTTCCATATAGGCACAGACATATACAAATGAATATGCAGAAAGATACAGTTTTTTGCATGTGGTCATAGAGTAACGAAAACAAATAATCAGAACAACAATGAAAAGACATAAGCCTAGTTGCATCTGACAAATTTTTTTTTTGAATAACATGGTATGAGTGGTCAGGCAGTGTAGTAAACGTGGGACGAACAATAGAAAATTTCTTAAGATCTCTCATTACGTGGGTTCTCTCGAATTTTAGAAAAATGTGATCAACGATGAACAAAGAGAAACACAAACTGGAGTAACAGATATCACGCTAGCAGTCTGTTAGTGTTGGTTGCAATGAGAAGAAAGACTCGTGTGCAGTGAGAGGTAAGAATCATGTGGAGCAAATATGATCCCAGAGAATGGGTTCAATGGACGTATTGGTTGGCGGCGGGCGGGCATGCAACTGGAGCAGTCAAATGGGTCTGGCAACAACTAGAGCAAATTATATTCCATAAAAATTACCCTGGATGATTGGTAGAGAAGACATGCGGGGAAGGAGTGGACTGACATGGTTCCTTGAGTGGACCACATTCTTGGAGTTGTACAACTTCAGTATCCACCTAGGACGGCGATTCGGCCCAAGAAACATCCGCCCTGCTTTTCCTCATTTGACCTAACGAAAAGCTAGGTGTCTACATGAACAGATGCAAGCATACAATAGTCCGACGTTAACGATGGCCAAAGGTGGAGGGGATGACGAAACAGGTTACAAAATCTAGTATGAATGATACCTTGGGATTCTTGCGCTCAGTTAAAATACAACTCGAGAAACCAGACTCCGTGTATCACCTGAGTAGACGGAGACGAGTCTTCACACTTAGTATGGTACTAGTAGTTGGCACGTTCTTTGCACGAGCTAGTTATATGTTGATGAATAATATCATTTTCATTGTATAAATTTTACCTAAAAAAGTTTCAGTAACTCTATAAGATAACTTCACATATAGTGAAGGTGTTATCTACATTATTTGGCTGTCTTTTATCAATGTCTATACTATATGTATGTTAAGGAGGATGCTTAAAAATGAATTCTTTGTCATAAGCCTTTTGTTCACATTATTCATGTGTTCTAGGTCTAGCTATGTGATATATCTATATAATCATGATATATTAAATTATTGAGATCTTATTCGTTGCATACATAATTTTGAATCTATGTCAAAATGTGTATGGTACTTGCCATATTTTATAAGGTAAGATTGATAACGACATGAAATTCTTTGTTTAAATTTTATGAATGTATTCTATCATGGATGTATTGAAATTATGAGTTATATTAATCTTATGTTTATAGTTTATTATTAAACAACATTGTCTAATTTAGAATCTTTCTTTTAACGAGAAGACATCTCATACTCTTAATGTTACACCCCGATCTCACAATTTCCTCAAATCATGAGATTAGGGCATAAGATAGGATTTATATGTAACACAAAGAACACCCTTAACTTTTCCTTTTCTTAAAAACTCTTGTTTCTTCGCATTGAACCACATAAAACATCTTAACAAGGGAATCTGAACATTTCCTTTACTAATCAAACTTTAATAATAAAGATACATGTATAAACATTCATGATGTCTCTCACACATTATGCACATGAAACTTACTAATTAGCATACATATCAAAGAGGAATAATATTACACATTGTAATTACAACTCTCTCTCTTAACTCTTACTGAGGACCTAGAGTGACAAGGACCGACTGACTCAACTAAACTCATACTTGACTCCTGTGGTAGATCTACATTGAAGCTTTGACCATCTTCAAGTCCACGCGGTTAACCCTAAAAATGTTTGAGTAGAGGGGTGAGCCTACTCGCTCAGTGAATGAGTACTTCATGGAAACAGACTAATGCAATAATGTGATTACAGATATAATTTGAGTAAACGATATGAAATTTAACAACAATAAATACTACACTGAACAGTTCTAAAACAATATAACTGAAATAACAAAGAATGTAAATATTGCATCCAAAGAATAACTACTAGAAGACTATGCTCTAGTCTTCCTTAACTCTATCATTTATAAAGAACTATGTGAACCTATATGATCATATTTTAGATTATGCCCTGATCTATGCAGTGTACTCTGCATAGAGACTCGCAGTGTACTACGACCACACCGTACAAGACTTAGCGACACACCCGGGAAATGCTAAGTCTGATTACTCGTCCTGGTCTGCACAGGACTCTCAGGCACTCAAGGGCCTCACTGTACTCTCAGGCGCTCAAGGGCCTCACCGCAGGTCCTAGGCACTCAAGGGCCTCTCTGTAGTATTCTAGTACTCTAGACTCCTCCTCTAACCTGAGTACACAGGCGGAGAGTCTCACCGGGTTACCACCAGAATTACTCAACCAGTTGGTGTTGGATAACCCTTTCTATCAACCCTCGTGCCACCAGAATTACTCAACCGGTTGATGTTGGACACGAGTTTCACCCCTAAGGTGCAGACCTCTCAAAGGGGTTCTACGGTGTTCAGGGCACCTAAGTCTAACATAAACATTATAGATACATGTGAAACAGAAATCATAACTCATTTTACATTTCTCACTAGGCTCACACGGCCTGCCATATCATATCATATGAAACATCATAACTCATGTATTCAACATATATCATGTCTCAGTAACATCCCTTTCTTGGGAATGTCATATCTCATCACCTGCAATATATGAGATATGTATTGAAAATAAGAAACCCTGCAGTATGTAAATATCAACTCAGAGAGAACAAGCATATAAAGTTAAATACACTAGAAACATATAATTCAACAGTTAAGCATCAACACATCTCATATCGAGACTTTTCATATTATCATAACATGATTCATTGAACACCCTATCCTTATGGTTTCATTTGCCTTATTCACCTTTTCATTTACCTCATTCACTTGTCCCATGGCTCTCATAAGGAATTCATAGGATATAAGCATTCACTAAATAAAGATTGTTTCCAACAATTCATTTTAGGGTTTGCTTCAACACGGTCGTGGTATCACCCCACGGCCGTGGCACATTCACCTCACCACGGTCGTGGCACTTTCCCCACGGTCGTGGTGTATAGAGATCAAGGTTTCAAAGAATTCAATACGGTCGTGCTACCTAGCACGCCTGTGGTACGGATTCTTCACCACGGTCGTGGCCACCCACCACGGCCGTGCCACAGCTCGATTTAGCTTCAACTTTAGTGAAATCAAAGTCATAGACTTAGTGACGAATCCCAAAGGGTTTAGATACTGAAATATGATAGCCTTAAGCTTGATTAAGAGCATTTAGACCTAGGTTTGATTTAAGTCTAGATATCTCTTCAATTGGATTAAAACTTTAGTGAGATCTCAATTATGTTAAACCCTAATTACATCATACGGTATAAATCTGAAAGGCACTCTTACTAGGATGTGTTGTATACATTTCTGATATGAATTTACCATTTGAGAGTCATTCAAACAGAGAAGGAATCCATATCATATCAATTAGCAACAACTTATATCAAACGAACATTTCAGGATTTAGAATCACATGCTAAGCATTTAGGGATTTAAATGCTATAATCAAATTCGTGCATTAGAATGTTTGAAGGAAGAACCCACTCACCCCAAGGTGTGAAAACACCTCAAAACCGCAGCTCAACTCAGGGGATCTCGAACTCATATCAAATCCCTAGCAAATCTCCCAATTCTTCTTCCATTCAACTCGGGAACCTTGAAAATGAAGGATTATGAAGAAAGGGTGAGAAAAGAGGGAATTTCGACATCATCTTGGATCAAATCAGAGCATGGATGGAATATTGACATGAGAGAGAAGATTCACCATAAAAGTCTATGCAAAGAATCCAAACTTACTTGATTTCACCATTCCTGGAACCGCAAAACCCTAATTCAGCAATTCCTCCTCTTTCTCTACTCAAACCCTAACTCTCCCTCTCTCTCTAGATTTTCATTTCTCTGGAGTGAATGACGAAGAATGAGAGCTTCTTGTGTGTGTGGTTTCTCATATAGACCATTTGAGCTGCTTGGGTCAATTGCATATTGACCCCACACTCAACTTTTATTATATTGGCTGAATATTCAGTTATACAAAAGTTACTGTAATTCGTTTATTTCAGAGATCAAACCTTCTCCAAAAATTATGAGAATTTAGCAAGTTGATTATAATTGATCTATAAAGCTTCAGTTAAAATTTGAGATCATTTGGAGTTACCAATAAATAATTATAAATAGAACAGTGCACTGCTATCCAGAAATCTGCAGAAATGTCATTTGAAGCAAAAATGCCTCAGAACGGCCGTGCTAGCTGCCACGGCCGTGCAAGATGGACCCAGCACGGCCGTGCTGCCTACCACGGCTGTGGTGCATTGATTTAAGCAGATTTGAGTAGAAAAGTTGGTTAATAGTTTAATTCTTTCAAAACGACCGTGTGGCCTTGCATGCCCGTGCCACCAAAGACCTAGCACGGCCGTGCTACCCACCATGGCCGTGCTACCCAAGCATACAACTATCATTTCTATTTTTCTATGCCTAACTCTATCATTCCTTCCCAAATGAGCTTATTTGTTGAAAACCCTAATTCAACTGACTAGAGTTTATATATCTCAAACCCTAATTATACAAAGAGATAGCATGCTTGGGGTTCTCATTAGGTTTAACATATTATAATTGAGATATCATCATTAATTAGATTTAAGCAATGATCAATCCAATTAAATATGTAATCATCTAGGTAAATCCTAGTTTACCAATTAAGCTCTGATGGGGTCGTAACAACTCTCCCCCCCTTAGAATGTTTCGTCCTCGAAACATAAACCTGCAAGAAAGATACATTCAAGATTATTCTAAGCTTCTAAAGCCTTCCATGTCATTATATTCTTGTATTTCATACCTGAATGTAGTTTTCAACATTAGATCCTTTAATTCTTTACCAAATCACAACATATTTCAAATAGTTCTCAATGATATCAAGTAAATTCTTTATGCCACCGTCAACCATAGAATGCAAAGATAAACCACCACGCTTTCGCTGCGCAACTCTGATACTCTGATACAACTATCTCAACTTATGCAGCTCAGAAAGTTCTATTGTTATGTATCACCTTTAAGTGACAAAAGCAAGTTCACCATGCTATTTTAAACTTTAATAAAGTGCTATTCAAATAGCAAAACAGTCTTAAATTAAAAGACTAGATTCAACAATCAATTGCACAACACTACTCTTAGCATCCCCATTGGGTCATGGATGCATGAGGTGAAGCATTACCACCTCATTCCATACTATCCTATTTCGATCCTGGGACCTGTGGGTTATGGGCCCACACACAATACAAAGTGTAACCATCGCATTATATCACTTTAGGGTTTCAACAACAATAATATGGTAATCCATGATTGTATCAGTCATTCAAGTATTAATCATACTCAATTACCATCACTCAGTTATATCAGAGCTAGGTATAACAAGCTACACCTCATTAGGGTTACTTGTCCAAATAATCTAATTATCATCCCTTTCTATTAATATGAGTGAATAAGTATGACTACCTTGTTCAGGGTATCTCTCCATATGTTCTGACATCATCCAAACCGTATCACCATGTCACAAATACACAATACTAGGATGCATATCTGGTATGAATTACTACAACTATCATACGCCTTTAATTTAACATATAGCTTGCACAAGTACACTGAAATCATATGTAGAACCAACTTTCATACCTTAATATGCCTTCAACAATTCATACATGTAAAAACAAATACACATATTACACAAAGCTAGTGTTTTTCCCATATCTCTCTGCTCATTCATTACTTCTTTACTTTTTTCTACCTATCCTTTTCATATGATTATATACAATAAACATCATTAACATGAAGCATTTAAGATAGGAAATGAATTATTCATCATTCTGGCTATCACACAAGAACTTATTTCTTATCGCACTTCATCATGTTGTATGTCACTATTACATTCACTAGATGACCCCACTAAGGTAGTTATGCACTATATATGGTTCATTTTCTCTTATCATTTCATTCCCACCTTGCTCTCATTAAGGAATATATGAAAGAGAAGATGATTTTAAGACTTGGAATACTTGTATTCAAACATTCCCTTAATACATTCTCGTATGTAGATTTACTTAGTTATCAACAGAGATATTTGATTAATTAGCACTTGCTTGAATCTCACAACCTCTTTATATATACAATGAAATCGAGTTCGATAGTGATAAATGAATGAAATACTACTCTCCCACTTCGGTGTGTTCGTATACACCGAAAAACGTCCACAACCACGCCTAATTCTGCCCTTTACAGCAGCGTGCACGCCGTGCACCTTCAGTGCACTTCTGTCCTGCTTTTCTGCAACTTTGCACGCCGTGCAACCTGGGCCGAAACACTTCTGTTCTGTCTGTAACTTTGCACGCCGTGCAAACTGATTTGCATGTCGTGCAACCTGTGCAGAAATAGAAATCCCCGAGGAAGAAGGTGGATTCGGGGTCGATTCGCGGCCAATCTCCGCACGAAATACTTTGGGAACTTCTTCTCCATCATATTTCAAACCCTTTCTTACGTTTCATGGTCCTCTTACCATATACTACTCTTTAACTCGTCATTTTAAATTCTAAATTTTTCTCTTATGACCATGTTGCTTATTCATATGTATGGTCATGTATAACATGTTGCACATAGTTCCTCCTTTATCTTTATACTATTGTGAAGTTAACGTTCTAAATTAATAATCCTTCTATTAGTTTTTCCTCATGTTGAATACATTACATATTCTTCATTTTTAAATCAAGTGGATCATGCATGGGTCAAACATAGTTTCTCTTTCAATCAAGTTTTTCTCTCCTGAATACAGTCTACCCTTGTATGACTTATTCATTCGTTAAACTACACCTATGTTCTTTGCTTAGAAACTAGTTTGTTGTTCTAGTCTTATGAATTACATGTTCATACGATTCTCTTTACCTTTACTCTTTTGAAGACTCTTTACTTCTATGGACCTATTAAAGGCTCAACCCTATTCTCTACTTAGCCTTTGCTTTAGATTTCATAAAAGCATTATACTCTATTATATGATTCATTCTTCATGATTGATTCTTGCTATCTTGAACCATACATACATTTCACATATCCTTTCTATATTTCATGTGTATAGTTCATGTAATATTAATCAATAAACTGATTATGAACTTCATATCATGTTCTATTATTCCCAATTAAGGGTTTCACATTTGAGACCCCAAGGTTGAACCTCAAATATCAGTTTCAACTAATTCTTAGTTGTTTTGATCTTGCTCATATGTTTCAACATCTTACTGTATGTACATTCTTACTCTGATGTGGGTCTAATTACTCAAATTCTATTCTTATTATACTATTGATAGGAGTCATTAGATCCTAGTAACGCATCCTGCCAACCAGACCAGGCCAAACCTGAAGTCCTGAAGCCAAGAACTACTGAGGATTACTCAACTCCTATTCATCTCAGAAGTGTGGAAGAAAACTTATCCACTAACAAAAGCTCATTCAAAGGTCAATTCTAGTCTACTTGTTACAAAGAATGAAATCAATAAATGCTACAACTACATAGTATACAACAGATATTAAAGACCCATATTTCAAAGTATTGAATATTTCAATTCAAACATATAAGAGCATTTCTATACATTTCCAACAAAACAACATTATGAAATGTAAGTTCTATCTCCTTTTACATTTATGCTCTTAATTCTTGTTTCTTTTCTCGTTTTCTAACCCTAACATTTCTAGGGTTCCTCTCTAGCCCATTCTTCCACTGTATACCTGGCCAGGGTATACGTGAAAGAATAGACAGAGTAGCTTGTACTGGTTGATCCAAGTACTCAGATATCGGGCCAGGATATCCAAATACTCAAATCCCCAAAGCTAACATCAAACATCTCCTATCTGCCACACTTATGACGCTAACTTACTAACTTAATGGTCCTTGACAACTCACCCTAATCTCTGATACCAAGCTGTTACACCTCGATCTCACAATTTCCTCAAATCATGAGATTAGGGCATAAGATAGGATTTATATGTAACACAAAGAACACCCTTAACTTTTCCTTTTCTTAAAAACTCTTGTTTCTTCGCATTGAACCACATAAAACATCTTAACAAGGGAATCTGAACATTTCCTTTACTAATCAAACTTTAATAATAAAGATACATGTATAAACATTCATGATGTCTCTCACACATTATGCACATGAAACTTGCTAATTAGCATACATATCAAAGAGGAATAATATTACACATTGTAATTACAACTCTCTCTCTTAACTCTTACTGAGGACCTAGAGTGACAAGGACCGACTGACTTAACTAAACTCATACTTGACTCCTGTGGTAGATCTACATTGAAGCTTTGACCATCTTCAAGTCCACGCGGTTAACCCTAAAAATGTTTGAGTAGAGGGGTGAGCCTACTCACTCAGTGAATGAGTACTTCATGGAAACAGACTAATGCAATAATGTGATTACAGATATAATTTGAGTAAACGATATGAAATTTAACAACAATAAATACTACACTGAACAGTTCTAAAACAATATAATTGAAATAACAAAGAATGTAAATATTGCATCCAAAGAATAACTACTAGAAGACTATGCTCTAGTCTTCCTTAACTCTATCATTTATAAAGAACTATGTGAACCTATATGATCATATTTTAGATTATGCCCTGATCTATGCAGTGTCCTCTGCATAGAGACTCGCAGTGCACTACGACCACACCGTACAAGACTTAGCGACACACCTGGGAAATGCTAAGTCTGATTACTCGTCCTGGTCTGCACAGGACTCTCAGGCACTCAAGGGCCTCAGGCACTCAAGGGCCTCACTGTACTCTCAGGCACTCAAGGGCCTCACCGCAGGTCCTAGGCACTCAAGGGCCTCTCTGCAGTATTCTAGTACTCTAGACTCCTCCTCTAACCTGAGTACACAGGCGGAGAGTCTCACAGGGTTACCACCAGAATTACTCAACCGGTTGGTGTTGGATAACCCTTTCTATCAACCCTCGTGCCACCAGAATTACTCAACCGGTTGATGTTGGACACGAGTTTCACCCCTAAGGTGCAGACCTCTCAAAGGGGTTCTACGGTGTTCAGGGCACCTAAGTCTAACATAAACATTATAGATACATGTGAAACAGAAATCATAACTCATTTTACATTTCTCACTAGGCTCACACGGCCTGCCATATCATATCATATGAAACATCATAACTCATGTATTCAACATATATCATGTCTCAGTAACATCCCTTTCTTGGGAATGTCATATCTCATCACCTGCAATATATGAGATATGTATTGAAAATAAGAAACCCTGCAGTATGTAAATATCAACTCAGAGAGAACAAGCATATAAAGTTAAATGCACTAGAAACATATAATTCAACAGTTAAGCATCAACACATCTCATATCGAGACTTTTCATATTATCATAACATGATTCATTGAACACCCTATCCTTAGGGTTTCATTTGCCTTATTCACCTTTTCATTTACCTCATTCACTTGTCCCATGACTCTCATAAGGAATTCATAGGATATAAGCATTCACTAAATAAAGATTGTTTCCAACAATTCATTTTAGGGTTTGCTTCAACACGGTCGTGGTATCACCCCACGGCCGTGGCACATTCACCTCACCACGGTCGTGGCACTTTCCCCACGGTCGTGGTGTATAGAGATCAGGGTTTCAAAGAATTCAATACGGTCGTGCTACCTAGCACGCCTGTGGTACGGATTCTTCACCACGGTCGTGGCCACCCACCACGGCCGTGCCACAGCTCGATTTAGCTTCAACTTTAGTGAAATCAAAGTCATAGACTTAGTGACGAATCCCAAAGGGTTTAGATACTGAAATATGATAGCCTTAAGCTTGATTAAGAGCATTTAGAGCTAGGTTTGATTTAAGTCTAGATATCTCTTCAATTGGATTAAAACTTTAGTGAGATCTCAATTATGTTAAACCCTAATTACATCATACGGTATAAATCTGAAAGGCACTCTTACTAGGATGTGTTGTATACATTTCCGATATGAATTTACCATTTAAGAGTCATTCAAACAGAGAAGGAATCCATATCATATCAATTAGCAACAACTTATATCAAACGAACATTTCAGGATTTAGAATCACATGCTATGCATTTAGGGATTTAAATGCTATAATCAAATTCGTGCATTAGAATGTTTGAAGGAAGAACCCACTCACCCCAAGGTGTGAAAACACCTCAAAACCGCAGCTCAACTCAGGGGATCTCGAACTCATATCAAATCCCTAGCAAATCTCCCAATTCTTCTTCCATTCAACTCGGGAACCTTGAAAATGAAGGATTATGAAGAAAGGGTGAGAAAAGAGGGAATTTCGACATCATCTTGGATCAAATCAGAGCATGGACGGAATATTGACATGAGAGAGAAGATTCACCATAAAAGTCTATGCAAAGAATCCAAACTTACTTGATTTCACCATTCCTGGAACCGCAAAACCCTAATTCAGCAATTCCTCCTCTTTCTCTACTCAAACCCTAACTCTCCCTCTCTCTCTAGATTTTCGTTTCTCTGGAGTGAATGACGAAGAATGAGAGCTGCTTGTTTGTGTGGTTGCTCATATAGACCATTTGAGCTGCTTGGGTCAATTGCATATTGACCCCACACTCAACTTTTATTATATTGGCTGAATATTCAGTTATACAAAAGTTACTGTAATTCGTTTATTTCAGAGATCAAACCTTCTCCAAAAATTATGGGAATTTAGCAAGTTGTTTATAATTGATCTATAAAGCTTCAGTTAAAATTGGAGATCATTTGGAGGTACCAATAAATAATTATAAATAGAACAGTGCAATGCTATCCAGAAATCTGCAGAAATGTCATTTGAAGCAAAAATGCCTCAGAACGGCCGTGCTAGCTGCCACGGCCGTGCAAGATGGACCCAGCACGGCCGTACTGCCTACCACGGCTGTGGTGCATTGATTTCAGAAGATTTGAGTAGAAAAGTTGGTTAATAGTTTAATTCTTTCAAAACGACCGTGTGACCTTGCATGCCCGTGCCACCAAAGACCTAGCACGGCCGTGCTACCCACCATGGCCGTGCTACCCAAGCATACAACTATCATTTCTATTTTTCTATGCCTAACTCTATCATTCCTTCCCAAATGAGCTTATTTGTTGAAAACCCTAATTCAACCGACTAGAGTTTATATATCTCAAACCCTAATTATACAAAGAGATAGCATGCTTGGGGTTCTCATTAGGTTTAACATATTATAATTGAGATATCATCATTAATTAGATTTAAGCAATGATCAATCTAATTAAATATATAATCATCTAGTTAAACCCTAGTTTACCAATTAAGCTCTGATGGGGTCGTAACACTTAATCATGTAAAAGCATGAGTATCAAGCAATCAATTGTGTTGGGTTAGTTGTCCTTTAATTTGTCAGTGTTTTCATGAGATACTATTAAACGATTACTACATCATTTCTAGATGGCACAAGGAATAACTACTATTAAAATGCATATAATTAGGAATGGTTTACAAAAAAGAATACATTATTTCTTTTTTAAAAACAGACTACACTGAAATTATATAGTCCAACATTGAATTATATCATGTGCGTTCACCAAATTTATGTGGAAATATTCAATAAACACTTCATTACATTACAATACCATCTGAAAAGTGGTAAGCATTTTTAAAATAAAATATGTAATTTTATTTATTTATTTCAACAAAACTTGAAAATATGTAGTTTCATTTAGCGTTTATAGTAAAATCTTGTTACTAATAATTATAGTTACTGGTATTATTTGGTTTGTAAAAATATTATTAGAGACAATAATAATGATAGTACCGAGTTTGACAGATCCTATCTCAGGTGTTACTATGAATCATTATCACATGTGCCAACTAATTTAGTAGATGTGCCAAAAGTTACCCTACGTAAGTAATCAATAATAGTAGGTTCACACATGATTCAAAAGTATATTAAGATGAAGTATGTTTCCTATGAGAAACTACAATGCTAACATCACCAAGTTCCCATCTAATTTATGATTTTCATTATAGAGGGTTTTTTTCGTACAAAATAATTAGTGAATTCCTCACAAGGGTACTCCATTCTTCATATTCTAGTAGAATATGTTATGAAGAGTATGATTAGTTTAATTACTCTTACATCGTCTTTAATTAGAGGTCTATTTTGACTTTTTTTCAAATACTTAAAATATTTGGTACAAAGTTATATGTTAATGTACTCATACTAGAATATGAAGAATGGAGTACCCTTTTCCTAAAAAAAAGAAAGATAATATATGTAAATTTTCTATTTTTATCTAAATTTCTTCCAAATTGGTTCTACTGATGAAACATGTCTTTCAAAATTAATTTGTTTAATATATCTCATTTACCATAGTGGTTGTCAGTGGGATCTAACCGAGTTAGTATAAAGATCTTGTTTCAAATATATCATAAATTTGTTGTATAATTATACCTTTCATGAGAAAAATTTTGAGACGGTAATATCATTTTTCCCTGTTAATGTAGATGGTACAAAATTATTTCTTCCATTTATTTTCTGAATTGCACCATAGATGTTAATTCATTCTAGTTTTTTTATCATAAAAAGGGAGTCCTTCGCTAACATTATGCATGGACTGTGGATCATATGCTTTAAAACTACTGCATAAAATATTGGATTGTCTTAGTAAAATTATGAATGCAAATAATGATATTTTGTAGTGACATATACTTCACTAAAAAAAATCTCTCTAATGGAATCCATGATTTTCATTTTTATGTGAACCAAATTAATTGTGTTCTTGATATAATCTTCAAATATTACATAATACGAAACATATTAGAATGTTTTTTAGGTTGGGAAAAAATATACAACATGTTTTTTAGCATTCCATAAGTAAAAAATCCACTACATATGGATACTTCATTTACAAATCATTTGAAACAACAATGAAATATGACTTCCAGGAAATACATTCCTATTCAATTAATGGTGTACTAATGTTGTTCTAGTATCCCAATAAACAATGTGATTATCTTTAGAGGGTCATGATGTGAGAAAAACAATATCTTGACATGTAGATATATGACACATCCATAAATCCTAGGTATGTTATTTGAAATACAAGATAATTTGATGTCTATTTTCTATTATTATTATTATTATTATTTTTGTTGGAGAACTCAAAAACAATCTCATCTAGTCCTTTATCTTCATCTGAAGTCATTCGACCATTGTGATTTTATAAACAATTCTTTCAAGGGAATAGAGGGATCGTGATACCACCATTAAACTCTATAGTTGTTGAAGTAATATGTCCATGCGGCTGCATCCCTTTGTCCGATAATGCAAATACTAAGAATGTTTTTAGTATTGTACTCTATCATCCAATACATGATTCTTTGATAGTTCAATATATGATTATCCAATCAGTGAAATTTCATCAAATGTCCACAAAAATCTTAATTATGGATACAAAAATTGATGTTAACTTCACAATTTTTTGGGTTCATTTTGTAGTATAAATCCTCCTAGGTTCCTACTTTGTGCTCAGTTTGTATTAGATATTATTATAAACCCTTTATTTTTATTATTTTTACTCAGCATGGATCATTTCCATGGCATCCATAATAAGGGATTACGGATTAACATCTTTTAACATTTTTAATATCTAAATAAGAATTTTGTAGGGCATTGTATAAACATGCATGCAGTCAGAAAGTCATCCAACTTCTCCAATTATATTTGATGTATAACATACTAACAATCATTGGATTTTGGAATAAATTTTCTCAATAAATTTTCCTATTGGACCAATTAAGTTCTACAAATAGGTCCTTGGAGTGCAAATTGAGAATTAAGTATTTTGTGGTCATAGTGAATGCTCAAAATATTTTTAGTAGAATAATAATTAGAATATAAGATGGTGGGAGAAATTTTAGATGATTTTGATGTATATAGTGGTCTAGGTAATTAAATTAGTAATTATAATATTTTTATTTAAAAGACATGTTTGGAGTGTTTGTACAACTAGTTTTTACTTAAAATCTTGCTCATATAAATCTGATGGTAATATAGTATTTATCCCAAAATTTGAGGTCGAACTGAGCTATAGGGTGGAATATATAAATATTTCTTATAATTGTAGTTTTATCAAAAAGAAGAAGAAAAAGAAAATAAAAAAGGGGGTGACCCCAGTCCGCGCGGACTGGAGGCCGCGACCCCTGTTTATAGGGTGGGAATAGAGCACCTATGAAGGGGGGGGCCCTCGCGATGATCGCGAGCATGGGAGGCTATAAAAGCCTCAGATTCTGGTTTACCATGAGCTAACAAGTTTGATCCTAGGGTTTCACATGAAACCGAGAGCAAGAGAGAGAGAGAGAGAGCGCATGAAGAGAATGCTTGGCGACTGCGTTAGGGCGGAGGTCGAGTTTTTGATCTGGGCCATCCTGTACTCGTCGACGATGTCGCCCAAGCCAGAGAGGGCTGACAGAGGTATGGGATGCTTGAGAGCAAGCCACGACGCCCACATCGTCGTGGTCGGGGTTGCCAAGGCAAACCCTACGACGACACCCACCTGTGTAGGAAGAACATGGGAGTTTCCCCCATCCGGGTTCATGGACTAAGAAGAAGACGGGTCCTATCTTGGATTCGTGAACAAGGGATAAGCATAAGAGAAGGGGTGCCACTGTCTCGGCCCTTTGAATCCCAAATCAATGGGTGGGGTTGATTATAACTGAGGTACTTTCTAAAATCCATATCTTGAGATAGAGAACTCGGTTTTTAGAAAATAAGGTATCTGTAGAAAGATAATGATGTCTACTACCCTATAAAATATCTCTAGATAGTATTTTGGACGTTTCCTTATTATTAAAATATGATTACTAAATGATGTGAAATTTCGCTAATATGTGCATCAAAAATAGCAATTGACTTTGTAAATTCATGGATATTTTACAGTACGCATAACTTGATATGTTCAACATGATTCCAAGACCAGATCTTGTTTATTAAATTCTTTAACTATACTTTTGATGTAAACCCTAATAAGGGTATTTTGGGTATTTCGCACATGATATGTTTTCTAAATGACCTAATATTATAATACATGATCATTCCTACATTATATGAATACTTTTATGGGGATTTGATGAAGTGTCTTGTGCTATTATATTAGTATCTAGTTTTAGATGAGTAACCATTATGAAATAATAATAAATGATTATCTTGAGACAATAAGTGGTATATATGCCTAATTAAGTCTGATATTATTTAGCTAAATGTTATTTTAATTTGATTTCATAATAGAGTCAAGTAATATTAGTATTTATTCCTATGTTTGAGATTTTCTTCTTATATGATCTATATGTTCATATTAGTGCATAAGACGATTTATGTCTTATTTGAGTATAAAGATAATATTTATTATATAGTATGAGTTTTATTTAATTTGAACACTAAAATTTTAGGGTGATTTTAGATTTAAGTTATGTTTAGTCTAGATAAGAACCCTAACTTGGTATATGTAGTTAGGAAGATGGGATTTTAAGATTTAGAAATAGAAAGAGGGAATATATGCTTGGACTGATAAAACAATGATGATATCCAGGTTATTAAAGTTATGAAACTTAGAATCAAGACTTCCTTATCGATGCCATTTGTATAAGAGGTAAGTGGTCCATGCATATGAGTACTCATAGCTTATGTTCAATATGTTTACATGTCTCCTGATAAGAGTTTCATGATCTATGTGATTTAATGTTCTAAGACTTCAATGTTAAGATTTACAAACAATATTATTCTCATATTTCTATCTTTATGCAAGTGTAGATACCCAAAGTCTAAAATAGTGATCTGTTGCTCAAAATAGTTGTGACTCATGGACCAAGCCCACGAGAAAGTTGAAGAATCATATTCCTATAAGATTTCTTAGAAATGTTTGGAAGTAATGAATACGATATCAAGATAAAATATGCCAGTAATGTACCCATACTTAGTTGATGATTTCAAATAGTTTTGTATGAAGAACGTAAGTACACATATGTTATTAGAATTTCTCATATTTATTGTCATAGTTATGTAGTAAGATTTCAAGTAGAAACATGCCATTAAGATTTCATACATATCTAGAGATCTAAGAACTAGATTCCTTAGAATAAATAGTATCTAGAATGAAAGTACAATTTAAGAATATGAATTTGAAAATATTAAGACATGGTGTACTAATAAAAGTACATTTGGGATCCAAAGGTATTGTAAAATGAGTTTATGATGGCATTATAAGATTATGACAAATTAAGTTATGATTAGGTTGCAAGATAATATTTTATGAGATTTCTATTCTGATATTTAAGGTTTAACATGTAAGTTTATATGCAAATATTAAGGTTTAGGGTAACATCATATTTAATAAGAAGGATTGAACCACCTTGTCATAATTCATATTTTTAGATATGTTGTGTTTAAAATATGTTTATGAACCTGACTTAAGATACTTTGTAAACTGAGTAATTCTATTAGCATTTCAGGTCCTTTTTCCTAAGCTATTTATCATATAATTGGTATAAGTGAAGTAATTTGACCAAATAAGGGTTTTAAAACATACCCCGATAATGAGATACATGTTCAAATCCAGCAATGAATTCCGTTTAGAATTTAAGAATAAAAAGTTTTAGATTCAGACTTAGACTACTCACTTTGTGAGTAGTCAAATTTTGAATAAAGGTACATGATATGGGTTATAGATCCAAACTCAATTATGTAGTAATTGAGATACATGTCTACATTCAGATATCGATTCAGATTCAGATGTAGATTCAGATTCAGATTCAGATATAGATTCATATTCAGATTCAAATTTTAGAATTTAGTACATCTTTAGTGCTCAGTTTTAGATAAGTTCAGATTTAGAGTTTAGTAAAGATAGACTTAAGATAATTAATTTGAAACATTCACATAATGCATTATATAATAAGTCCTCACCAGAGAGTCCTGGAACGATACAGAGGGCGCGCTGCGCCAGACACTGGGGGTGTCACAGAGGGCATTTATTCCAACAGAGGGCACATTGTGCCAACAGAGGGTGTGTTGCACCATAGAGGACACTTCAGTGTCAATAGAGGGCACATTGTGCCAACAGAGGGTGTGTTGCACCATAGAGGACACTTCGGTGTCAACAAAGGAGGACTTATTGTATAATGGTGGCCACAAACAGATAAAAATCATAAGTAAAAGATACTTTAGATTAGAGTATGTCTGTTATCTCATCCATGAGTGTGATGAGAGAAATTCAGATGAGATAAGTATGACCTCAACACTTTGGTGTAGGTCATGGGGCCCATGGTATAGGTCTCCAGAAAAGATAGAGTAGAAAGATAAGAGTTAAAGAAGTTAAGAGATTTTATGTTTTCAGATTTTAATCAACATTTGCTATCAATGTTATGATGTTGAAGAATATTTTGTAATATTTCAGTTCTTTAGCAATGCATATTTTAGAATACTCATGCCACTTACTCTAATGACTATTTTTCCCAATGCATGGCTGGGGACGCGATGTCTGTAGGTTTTGGAGTAGTTGAGGATCAAAAGAACAAGTAAAGGACTCGAATATTTACAGCTAACCTAGTGTGGTGCCATTTACCTAGATGATCTAGAGTTTTGACATCTTTCTATTATGTCCAGTAATGTTGTCTATTAAATTAGATTTTATGGTTTAACTTGATGTAGTTTTTCCGTTGACAAAAACTATGTATGGATCAGTTTTATAGTCATGCAAAGTGTTTCATTTACTTTCATTGCAATGATAATCATGTTTGTGACACTCCCAGTTTATAAAAAAAAATGCTTCTACTCATGTGATATGAAAATCTGGGTGTTACAATCAGGTATCAGAGCAATTTGGTAAATGGCCACTAGGCAAACATGATTCTCATAGTCACCCTAGAGTTGAGAGGTAAGATCAAGGTTTAGGGATAGATTGCAAAAGCCGAATACCATAACCTAGAGTGATTAAGAAGCTTAAGCTCAGAATAGATAGATATCTTAGAGGTATAGGTCAACCTAGTTTAGATCTAAATTAGCAACCTAAGCCTAGCTAATGAGAGAACCTCTTCATTCTCAATGGTTATGGACTGCCAATTGAGGGTTGAGGAGGGATGTCTTAAGAAGTAGACCTTTTATGCATCTCTCATTTCTTATTGGTCCATGTGGTATGGGACACATGTATCAGTGGGTGAGTGAGAGATAGCATCTCAGGTTCCCACATCTCTAGGTATGTGCCTGATCACCACATATTGAGGAATGTAGGAGTTACTTGAAGGACCTTAGATTTGACAGTCATGTACAACTAATGTTACAAAGTCATGACAAGGTTGAGATGGATGCCCTAAGTATAAATCCAAGTTTAGTTTCACAAACCCTAAGTATGAGTTCAGAAGTAGACCAAGGTAATAGATAGTGCTCACATAAATATTTTATGAAACACATTACATATCTCTCTTCATGCAAAATTTGGAACAATAGTGTACATTAATATGTTAATCATCCATAAATTAAGAGGTAAGCAGAACCCTAAGGTGGGTAGTAGCCTAAAATAATTTTGAGGATGAAATTTATTTTAAAGTGGGTAGAATTGTAACATCCTTAATTTCATAGATAAATTAAATCTTTAATGTGGGGTTTTTAGTAAAGGCATGCCAAGGGATGTAATGAATATACCCATAGCTAGGTATGTAATTAAGTTCATAAAATATGTAATACAAGCCATCTGATCAACCAATACACACATAATGACTTAAATGTGTATGATTGTAGTCGGTTGTACATATGAATATAAATGAATTATTCCTATGAAAAAATAAGGTGATGAATAAATAATATGATGAATCCAGTTCATGACTTGAGCCTTAGACCTAGCTTATGTCTTCACGTTATGTAACTAAAGAAATATTGATCACATGTGTCATACATGGTCTTCAATTGAGAAATTATATGGGTTGAAGACTTATTTTCATGATTTGGAATACAATCAAGCTCATGGACCCTTTGAAATACTAAGGGATGGGCCATGTGCCCTAGAGCTCAATTCCAGCCCTATTAGACCAATTAAGTTCTACAAATAGGTCCTTGGAGTGCAAATTGAGAATTAAGTATTTTGTGGTCATAGTGAATGCTCAAAATATTTTTAATAGAATAATAATTAGAATATAAGATGGTGGGAGAAATTTTAGATGATTTTGATGTATATAGTGGTCTAGGTAATTAAATTAGTAATTATAATGTTTTTATGTAAAAGACATGTTTGGAGTGTTTATGCAACTAGTTTATACTTAAAGTCTTGCTCATATAAATATGATGGTAATATAGTATTTGTCCCAAAATTTGAGGTCGAACTAAGCTATAGGGTGGGCTATATAAATATTTCTTATAATTGTAGTTTTATCAAAATGAAGAAGAAAAAGAAAATAAAAAAGGGGGTGACCCCAGTCCTCGCGGACTGGAGGCCGCGACCCCTATTTACAGGGTGCGAACAGAGAAACTATGAAGGGGGGGGCTCACCATGATCGTGAGTATGGGAGGCTATAAAAGCCTCAGATTCTGGTTTACAATGGGCTAACAAGTTCGATCCTAGGGTTTCACATGAAAACGAGAGCGAGAGAGAGAGAGAGCGCGTGAAGAGAATGCTTGGCGGCTGCGTTAGGGAGGAGGTTGAGTTTTTGATCTGGGCCTTCCTGTACTCGTCGACAATGTCGCCCAAGCCAGAGAGGGCTGACGAAAGTATGGGATGCTTGAGAGCAAGCTGCGACGCCCACATCGTCGAGGTTGGGGTTGCCAAGGAAAACCCTACGGCGGCACCCACCTGTGTAGGAAGAACAGGGGAATTTCCCCCATCCGGGTTCACGGGCTAAGAAGAAGACGGGTCCTGTCTTGGATACGTGACCAAGGGTGAAGCATAAGAGAAGGGGCGCCACTGTCTCGGCCCTTTGGATCCCAAATCAATGGCTGGGGTTGATTATAACCGAGGTACTTTCAAAAATCCATATCTTGAGATAGAGAACTCGGTTTCTAGAAAATAAGGTATTTGTAGAAAGCTAATGATGTCTACTACCCTATAAAAATATCTCTAGATAGTATTTTGGACGTTTTCTTATTATTAAAATATGATTACTAAATGATGTGAAATTTTGCTAATATGTGCATCAAAAATAGCAATTGACTTTGTAAATTCATGGATATTTTACAGTACGCATAACTTGATATGTTCAACATGATTCCAAGACCTGATCTTGTTTATTAAATTCTTTAACTAAACTTTTGATGTAAACCCAAATAAGGGTATTTTGGGTATTTCACCCATGATATGATTTTTAAATGACCTGATATTTTAATATATGATCATTCCTACATTATATGAATACTTTTATGGAGATTTGATGAAGTTTCTTGTGCTATTATATTAGTATCTAGTTTTAGATGAGTAGCCATTATGAAAGAATAATAAATGATTATCTTGAGACAATAAGTGGTATATATGCCTAATTAAGTCTGATATTATTTATCTAAATGTTATTTTCATTTGATTTCAAAATAGAGTCAAGTAATGTTAGTATGTATTCCTATGTTTGATATTTTCTTCTTATGTAACCTATATATTCATATTAGTGCATTAGATGATTTATGTCTTATTTGAGTATAAAGATAATATTTATTATATAGTATGAGTTTTATTTTATTTCAATGCTCAGATTTTATGGTGATTTTAGATTAAAGTTATGTTTAGTCTAAATAAGAACCCTAAGTTGGTATATGTAGTTATGAAGATGGGATTTTGAGATTTAGAAATAGAAAGAGGGAATATATGCTTGGACTGATAAAACAATGATGATATCCATGTTATTAAAGTTATGGAACTTAGAATCGAGACTTCCTTATCGATTCCATTTGTATAAGAGGTAAGTGGTCCATGCACATGAGTACTCATAGTTTATGTTCAATATGTTTACATGTCTCCTGATAAGAGTGTCATGATCTATGTCATTTAATGTTCTAAGACTTCAATGTTAAGATTTACGAATAATATTATTCTCATATTTCTATCTTTATGCAAGTGTAGATACCCAAAGTCTAAAATAGTGATATGTTGCTCAAAATAGTTGTGACTCATGGACCAAGCCCATGAGAAAGTTGAAGAATGATATTCCTATAAGATTTCTTAGAAATGTTTAGAAGTAATGAATACAATTTCAAGATAAGATATGCCAGTAATGTACCCATACTTAGTTAATGATTTGAAATAGTTTTGTATGAAGAACGTAAGTACACATATGTTATTAGAATTTCTCATATTTATAGTCATAATTATGTAGTAAGATTTCAAGTAGAAACATGTCATTAAGATTTCATACATATCTAGAGATCTAAGAACTAGATTCCTTAGAATAAATAGTATCTAGAATGCAAGTACAATTTAAGAATATGAATTTGAAAATATAAAGACATGGTGTACTAATAAAAGTACATTTGGGATTAGAAGGTATTGTAAAATGAGTTTATGATGGCATTATAAGATAATGACAAATTAAGTTATGATTAGGTTGCAAGACAATATTTTATGAGATTTCTATTCTGATATTTAAGGTTTAACATGTAAGTTTTTATGCAAATATTAAAGTTCAGGGTAACATCATATTTAACAAGAAGGATTGAACCACCTTGTTAGAATTCATATTTTTAGATATGTTGTGCTTAAAATACGTTTATGAACCTGACTTAAGATACTTTGTATACCGAGTAATTCTATTAGCATTTCAGGTCCTTTTTCCTAAGCTATTTATCATATAATTGGTATAAGTGAAGTAATTTGACCAAATAAGGGTTTTAAAACAAAGTTTACCCCGATAATGAGATACATGTTCAAATACAACAATGAATTCAGTTTAGAATTTAAGAGTAAAAAGATTTAGATTCAGACTTAGACTACTCACTGTGTGAGTAGCCAGATTTTGAATAAAGGTACATGATATGGGTTATAGATCCAAACTCAATTATGTAGTAATTGAGATACATGTCTACGTTCAAATATAGATTCAAATTTAGATATAGATTCAGATTCAGATTCAGATATAGATTCATATTCAGATTCATATTTTAGAATTTAGTACATGGTTGGTACTCAGTTTTAGATACATTCCGATTTAGAGTTTAGTAAAGATAGACTTAAGATAATTAATTTGAAACATTCACATAATGCATTATATAATAAGTCCTCACCAGAGAGTCCCGGGATGATACAAAGGGCAAACTGCGCTAGACACTGCGGGTGTCACAGGAGCCATTTATGCCAACAGAGGGTGCATTGCACCATAGAGGACACTTCGGTGTCAACAGAGGGCACATTGTGCCAACAGAGTGTGTGTTGCACCATATAGGACACTTCGGTGTCAACAGAGGAGGACTTATTGTATAATGGTGGCCACAAATAGATAAAAATCGTAAGTAAAAGATACTTTAGATTAGAGTATGTCTGTAATCTCATCCATGAGTGTGATGAGAGAAATTCAGATGAGATAAGTATGACCTAGACACTTTGGTGTAGGTCATGGGGCTCATGGTATAGGTCTCCAGAAAAGATAGAGTAGAAAGATAAGAGTTAAAGAAATTAAGAGATATTGTGTTTTTAGATTTTAATCAGCATTTGCTATCAGTTTTATGATGTTCAAGAATATTTTGTAATATTTAAGTTCTTTAGCAATGTATATTTTAGAATACTCATGCCACTTACTCTAACGACTATTTTTCCCAATGCATGGCTGGGGATGGATGTTCGAAGGTTTTGGAGCAGCTGAGGATCAAAAGAACAAGTAAAGGACTAGAATATTTCCAGCTAACCTGGTGGGGTGCCATTTGCCTAGATGATCTAGAGTTTTGACATCTTTCTATTATGTCCTGTTATGTTGTCTATTAAATTAGATTTTATGGTTTAACTTGATGTAGTTTTTTCATTGACAAAAACTATGTATGGATCAGTTTTATAGTCATGCAAAGTGTTTCATTTACTTTCATTGCAATGATAATCATGTTTGTGACACTCCCAGATGATAAAAAAAATGCTTCCACTCATGTGATATGAAAATATGGGTGTTACATAAGCTCTTGTCTATCAACTTTGTTCTAGATCTAATACAAAGTGTTGATCATATTATTCTTGGGAATATCTTAAATAAGGGCCTTGAACTGACTATAATTCCAAACATGTTTTTTTTTGGAACAATTACACATAACATGATATCATGTTTGTTGTTCAAATTTGCATATCTTACATGTTCCATCAAAGATAATGAGTTAATATGTCAGTCTAGACTTTTGTGGAAGGTGTTTAGAGCATAGTCTCAAAATGAAATGTCTTATCTTTGGTGGAACATCTATATTTTGTATTAGTCCAGCAATCCTAGTATGCACCAAGCATGTAGATGGAGTTGATCGAGAACATATCACTCTGTAGAGGGGAAACATTAGAGTGATCATCTTCCTTTATGTAGATGAGTATACTCATAATGCTTGTTGCATATTTTGTCAGGAGAATGGTGTCCATTTTAGCATTGTCCCAACAACCATCCTACTTGTTCATTAGCTTGTCAACCATAATGACGTCCATGTTCATCTCACTGAGCATTTTCTCACTTTTGAATTTCTTATTTGGAAACCATATTTTGTTCCACACACTAACCTTAGAGCCTCCCCCAATATTCCATGCCAAGCCTTCAATAAGTAAGTGATTTGCATTCCATATGCTACACCAAGTGAATCTAGGGTCATATCCCTTTTATACTTCAAAGAAACTACTACTCTTGAAGTATTTGTCCCTTAGAACAAAGAAGGCAATTGAGTTTGGGATAGATATCATTCTCCAGGTTTCTTTTGTGAGGAGAGTAGTGTTAAAAGTATTAAGATTTATAATCGCAAGACCCCCTTCATTCTTTAGCTTGTAGAGACGATACCAAAATGCTCAATGTATTTTGCTCTTATTGTCAGTCTCCTCCACTAGAAATTTTACATGAACATCTTGAAATCATGGATAATATTTTCAAGTAGCTGAAAGAATCTCATCATATAGGATGGAATGGCCTGCATAATCTCCTTGATGAGAACCTTTTTTCCTACTTGACTTAGACATCTTTTTGTCCATATTTTCATTTATCCCTTGAGCTTGTCTTTAATAGTATTGAAAACAACCTTCTTGATCTACTAAGGACCGTGGCAATCCTAGATATTTACCATGCTTGCCAAACTACTTCGTCTTCATCACTTTTGTAATGTCCTCTTTATTGATGCCATGGCCATTCTTACTGAAGATGACTTTCGAATTTTTGTACTTAATTTTATGACCTAACGTTTCCTCATAGAGGCTATTAATGTCAATAATCACCAAAGCTTCTTGTGAATTTACCCTCATGAACAAAACGCTATCATGAATAGGTAAAAGATGTGAGGTGGGGGGACCATGTCTTCAAGCTCTGGCCCTATTAATGTTTCCCTCATTTACAATGTTGTTAAGCATGACCAAAAAGTCATTTGCACAAAACAAAAATAGGTAAGGAGAGATGGGTTGGCCTTGGCAAACCCCCCTTTGAGGGATAATGAGTCCCTTCTTACAACCATTTGTAATGAATGAAATGGAAACTGATCTCATACACTTGTTTATTTTTCTTCTCAACATGCAGAAGAAACCCATCTTCAAAAGCACTTTTTTCGATGAAGGCCCACTCAACTCAATCATAAGCTTTACTCATGTTGAGTTTGACTCCCAAATAGTCGTTCTTGCTTTTAGCCTTCCTCTTCATCACATGAAAGGTATCAAAAGTGATGAGAGCATTCTCATTACCGAGGCTTCTTGGGACAAAATTTTTTTGATTAGGGGAGATGATCTTGTCAATAATAGGCTTGATGCGGAAGGAAAAAACTTTGGATATTAACTTGTACATGTTGTTGCAAAGGCTAATAGGCTTGAAATAACCCGCCTCTTTAGGTTTCTTTCACTTCAGAATCAACACAATGTTTATTTTGTTGATCTCATGAAGCTCATCCTCATATCTCCACCATTCTTAGATTCACTTTGTCACATCATCTCCCATGATATTCAAGAAAGCTTGGTAAAAATCGACATAAAGGAGGTATGGTCTCGGTGCCTTCATTGTATGCATTTGAAAGAGAGCATTTTTTATTTCTTCTTTGGTCAGTTCTTGTGGCGATCACTGCTACTATTATCATCGATATAATTATGAATGTTTCTAGTGATATCAAAACCAATAGCATTCTCTTGGGAACTGAACATCTTAGAGTATAAATTTGTGATATTGTACTCAATTTTTCCTTCATCAAAGTGGTGAATGCCATTGTCTCCATTGAGTTCATTGATATGTTATTCTTCCTTCTTGGGGATGCTTTCTTATGAAAGTAGGATGTATTAAGGTCCCCACATGCATCTCATTTCCTTTGGCTCTCAGGAACTAGTAACTCTTGTTAACACCCTGGAGCCTTGTGATATTTTGTTCAACATCCAGATCTTCCTTGGTTCTACTTAAGATCTTGTTTATCTCCCCAAATTTGCTTTTTGCCCAATAACTTCGATCTTTCAAAAAGCTTTTGATTTTCCTAGTAATGATTCCTGGTGTGTTTGTCTGGGAGTCTGCAATAACAACCTTGCATTCATCATCAATAATCAAGAAAGACTCAAATCTTAAAGAGTTGGACTAATTTTTTCTCTGAAGGGGCCTTCTATGTTCGTAATAATGGGGGCATGGTCAAAATACATGTGATACATGTTTTTAATCTAATCATCTGGGAACAAAGAAAGCTAGGGGTGGAGGCCAGGGCCCATTCGAGCCTCTTCCTAATAGAAGTGTCCACATTTCAGTCTTGAAACCACATGAACTTGTGTCCACTGTATCCTAGATAAGTACAGTTGGAGGTGTCTATAACATTTCTAAAATCATCAATGTGTCTCATTGCATTTCTTGTGCCACCTTGTTTCTCCCTATGGTTGTGATTCTTGTTAAAATCACCCATATATACAATAGTTGTATCATGCCCATTAAAAATCTACTCCATCAACTCCAATGAATTATATTTGTTATTGTTTCCGTCAAGCCACCCATGAATACCATTAAATATCCAATAACTTTCAGCGGTTGACTCAATCACTTTAGCAAGGATATGGTGTTTGGAGTAGGAAAACACACTTATGTTAAGATCACTCTATCACATGATCATTCCACTAGAAAGCCCCTCACTTTTGAAAAACACACCATTGTATCTAATGTTTCTTTTGGTCTTCTCTAGGTCCACTCCACTCACCATAGTCTCCATCAAAATGACCTGGTCTAGAATTCACTACAACGTACCTATTGGATTGTTTGAATTACCTTGGGTGCACCAAACCCTTGGCAATTCCAACTAAGAGTCTTCATTGTTGTTCATGAGGTTAGGCATCGCCAACTACCTATTACTTGGGAGTTGGACTCTCATACCATCTTTGTCCCTTATTTCCTTACCATCTCCTATTCTCTATGAAAAATGTCTACTAATGTTCTTTTAGTATCAGTTGAAACTTTTCTTTTCCATGGTTTTTTCTCCTCTGCCTTGTTGCACCCTTCGTTGTTAGGTACCGAGAGCCTATCACTTTTCCTTCATTATTTTATGACCATCTTGTTGCTCCTATCATTTTTCTTTTTGTTTTCTTCTGGTAAGTTCCTTTCTCTCACAGGTATATTCTCAAACAATTTGATGTACTATTACAATTTTTGTTCTTTGTGAACTCTACTGCCCCATTCTTATGCTTTAAACTATGTAATTAAGCATTAAAGGTGGTAGGTGTGCCTCTTTTTGGAGTAATATCTTCTGTGTCTACAACCTGGCATCCACTGTTGAGTTATTTGTTTAGTGTTGGCCCTATTTTTGAGTCCCTTGTGATCCTAGTAGAAGCTATCACATTCTCACCCATGCTGGCTTACATGGATTCCGTCATCATCTAGTTTGCTGCACTTTGTTTCAGGTTGTTTTGTAGCATCAAATAATCCACCAAACCATCCTCCAGTGTCTATGACCATGTTGTTGGCACATGGTTCTATAATTTTCCTAGAGCCAATTTCTTCCTTGTCTTTATTTCTTTGCTTGAGCATTGTCTTATATTTCTCCCTTGTCTCAAAAATACAATTCATGGCACCTTCATGGCAAATTGGTTTTTACATTCTTAACTTTTTCTTCGGGGAAGCATGTAGCCACATTCCTCATTTCTCTTTGACGCTCTCCTATTTGTCTTCATGCTAATCTCAAACCTTGTACATGTGTTCCATTCACTACTACAGAAAATGCTTTTTACAACGGGAGAAACACAACAGTTCTGTTGGTTGTGTTGTAGTTAGCATATCTTTTACAACAAGTCTATTTGTGTGTTGTGAATTATATATTTTATACAACTCAATCTATATACAATGGGCCAAACTCGTTGTAGTATATGTCAAACTACAACATGTACTAAATTGTTATAATAGACTGTAATATCACAACATACTCAAACCCATTGTAAAAGACCATAATTACACAACATGCTCTAACCTGTTGTAATAGTCACGTATGCTTACTTGTTGTAATAGATCATCATTACACAACATACTCTAAACCATTGTAAAAGATCATAATTACACAACATGCTCTAACCCGTTGTAATAGTCATGTATGTTAACCCGTTGTAATAGACCATCATTACACAACATACTCTAACCTGTTGTAAAAGATCATAATTACACAACATGCTCTACCCATTGTAATAGTCACATATGTTAACCCGTTGTAATAGACCATCATTACACAACATACTATAACCCATTGTAGTATACTATAATTACACAAAAAGCTTTCACCTATTGTAATAGTTCCCTGTTGTAATAGACCACAATCACACAACAGGTTTGCACGTCATTTGTTGTATATGTACAACAAAAAATATATGTGTTGCATAAAATGAAATTGGTTCAACGGTTTGAGATGTGCCTTACTTTCAAGTGGTCTCAAGTTTGAAACCTTGTGTCTAGATGTATTTTCCTTTTGTCTCAACATGTTATATACAACACCCCTATTACAATAGGTGTGTTCAATGAACTACAACTTGTATTAACTGTTGTATAAAATACATATATTACAACATGCACAACACCTGTTGTATAAAGAACCCCCCATAAGACCACGCGATCTAATACAACAATTGACACCCGTTGTAAAATGAAACAATGAACTGTTGTAAAAACCATTTTTTGTAGTAGTGATTCTTCTACATATGTAGCAAAAACTAGAAGCCTTTCATATCTTATCTCCACCTCAACCACCTTTTCTTTGACGATCTTCATTTTATGTGTTCTTTTCATAGGCTACTTGATGCTGAGATTGATCCACACTCTTATATCCTTAGACTATCAATCGTCTTCATGCTATACCTCTAGCACTTCTCTAATGTGCCATGTGATTTTCTGTGCCTCTACCCGATTGGTATGCTTTATAATTTGATCCAGATTGAACTAGATCTTATCTGTATAGTTGATGGTTGGATTCCATCTCTCAGTTCTTTCAATAGAAGTAGTAGACTTTCAAAATTCCATGGGGCACCTTCAATTATTGTCTCCTTATTTTTGTAATGGGATAACTGGATAATGATTATATTGTGTTCTATTTTCTTAAAGGCTACCCTCCTAGTGAGTCTCCATGTCTATTCCATAGTGCATTGGGGAACAACAAAGTGGTACCATTTTTTAGTTAGCAAGCGAGCCACCACTACGAACTCCATCTAGTTTTTAGGTATTTCGATGCTACCATCCGTGAAGTTGGCTACATTGTTTTCTTTGTTGATTGATAGGACACAACATCTTAGTGCAATCTTATCCATCATTGTTGTTGGAGAGGCTTCTATTGAAGGGGGAGGAGCCAGTTGCTTCGGTGTTGAGGGAATCCCTGAATCTCTTATCTAGTCGATAGAGTGTTGGACAAGAATGTGGAGAGTGAGTACTAATTAATGTAAGAGTATCTTGTTTTTGAAGTAGGGAGTATTGTATGAAAGGATACGTAAAAATATCGTAAATTTATCTTCATTCTTTACATGTTTTACATGTTATCCTACCCATTTACCACATGGGTAAATAGATACAATTGTGGATAAGGTAAATGTTTTTCAAAAAACCATAATTATCCTACTCGTTACCCGCAACTTTGTTTGTGTAAGTGTGTGCGTAAGAATTAGCTTATCCTACTTTACCCATTTACAACCTTAGTACACAAATATATTATCAATTTCCTAATGAATAAATGCATTTCTGGTACATCGATTTTTTTTGACCTAAATGCTTGCATGATTTTCCACTTTCTTCCAGTTGGCCCTATAAAATTGGCATGCTATTGCATGCTTGATTGCTTCTTCATGTAATTCCTATAGGACCTATCAACAAAAACATTGTTGTGGGTGTGTGACTTCTTTTCAACATGTTCAATTGACTATTTTTTAATCTGATTCCCATAGTCAGAAGCACAATAAAAATATAGTTTCTAAATCAGAAACATTCACATTATTGTGGGTCTATTGACGTGTTGAGAACCTATTCACTTACATTTTACTAGAGTAGTCAATGTGTCCTTTTTGTGTACTTATACGTATATGGGATACATCTCATATGCTTCTTTGATCAATGTAAACTATATCCTTCTTTGAGTTGATCATTTTATGTTTCTACTAACCAAAGTATCCAACATCTACCCACTGTTAGTTTTCTTTCTTTCTTTCTTTCTTTCTTTTTTCTTTGAGTGCTTAATTATTGTATTGGTTGTGTTCTTTTTAGCACCATAATAAATTTATTCTTTCTAAGGTTAGCATCCCAGGTACATCAACAACCCATGATTATTATATTGTCAATAAATTAGTTTTAGGTTGGTCGTAGGTCAGATAAGAACCTAAGATGGTATAGACTTCCCAACACATAAGCTAAATTGTTACAGTTGCAACCACAAAACTAGAGTTATTTTTGTAATGTTTAGAGTTGGTTTTGTAATGTCTAATTATGTACAAATCCAAATTGTATGATCTTTTAAACTTATTCTCATTGTTTACACCTATTCATATGAAAATTACTAATAACATTAATCTTCTGGCTAATGATGAAGTTTGTTCCATTTTTCATATTTTTTCATATTTTCCACATTTTTTCCTATTTGATTTGTTTGTTTTCACCCACTTTTATCCAATTTGGGACTTTATATATATATAGAAAATGTTACTTTTCAAATAGATATGCAATTTTCTGACCAATTCCTCTCCTCATAAGTCATTCTTAGAATTTCTACACTTGAATGATCCTGAATGCAATATTCTTATTTTTCCAATGAACATTCAATTTCCTTTTTTCTCACAAAAATACATATCTTGTTTGGATAATAATGAAGGATAATCATACATTCAAGTCTTTCCAACTTCCTTCTTATTCAATTTAATTTTAGTCACAGTCTATGTTTTTACTGATTCTATCTGATTTTCTCCAAAATATTCTTGAAAAACCATTAAAAATCAAGGAACATGATGTTTCCTACTTGGGTTGTCTAATGGATCACTGCCATCTGTTTTGTGACACAAGACATGATTTCCTCAATTTTTGCACACACCTTCATGACAGATTGCCTCATTCTACTACCACTTCCAGACTCTTCATTTGGAAGACCCCCATGTTGGTATGTATGCCCTGAGAGCCAATCATGGGATGATTGGTGGGATACATTAAGATTGATTTGATAAGCATCAAAGGCAAGCTTCCAATTATTTCTGCTTCAGTCATATGAGATAATGATAGAATATATTGAATGTCTAGAGAATGATAGTACTCAATGATGTATGCTTTTACGTTGAGGACCTGAACGATGAGATCATGCAGATGCTAAGAGTTTGTACATTCTTACTATGTCCCTAGTCGGATGTCATTGTGGATGTCAGATAGACAACAATGACACACAAGACTAGATTGTGGTGTTGGTTGATGATAGAATCTCATTAGTCACGATATGGATAAATCAAACCAAACACATAGGTACTTGTTAGAGAACAAGTATACCGGACAGACCCACCGTGAGTTTGACACATGGAACCATGTCATGGTAGTCACAGTGAGTTCTCATAGTGATGGTGGTGAGTGTGATTCTTTGACCTGAAATCACTACACTCAACACATGTCGTTGGGTACACTTTGACATGATCAAACGCAGTCCTGAAACATGGGTTGTTATAAAGGTGATGATTGGGTGGTTTTGACACATGGGGCTTTTGAGGGGTGAGTGATAGATATGGGATTTGTCCCTCCTGAGGGAGTTTGATATCCATGGCCACTTGATGAGTAGGATTGAGATAGGCATGTGCACACATGTGTGAATCAATACGCGATATTGATGGCATACATATCTCCTCCAATCTACTCTGAGATCAAGAAAGTGAATGAACATTGAAAGGATGACTGTTCCATGCATTGAGTTCATTCGAGATATCAGTGACAAAGGAATTATAAATTCACTATAACACCATTCACGGATTGTAGGATTCAAAATTGTTCTCCAACTTTCTATTTCACTTGGGTAGCACTGATGTGCGACTAGGTACCGCTCTTTGCTTGTGAAGTCATAAGTGTTATGGACTTTCACTGCCAACGTGAAATGAACCTGCAGGGTGACACACATAGGATTTAACTTGGAAGAGGATTTTATCCACAAACAATGTTTAGATTGATTACTAAAGGAGTTTAGTAGTTCAAAAAAACACTCAATTAATTGATAGCTCAAAATCATAGTGTTCAAGGTGTTGGACTAGATGATTAAGAGTATCAGATTGATTGAAACTACAATTGACTGATTTTGCATAGTCTGCTACCCCAACTGATCGGCTCATAGGATGAATCGATCGGCTCAGGTTGATGAACCGATCGGCTCAACTGGTGAGACGAACGACTCATGTGTCATGAAAAGATTGGCTCAATTTTTGAACCGGTCGATTCATATGACCAACCGAGATCGTTTGGAATGTCAGAAGACTATTTTGCAAATACAATTTGTTTCACTTGTTCAAATTCGATTTGGACAACGATTAATATTTGATTAATTGGAAACAAATATGAAAGTCAATTTGAGTTGGACCAGGATCATGAACCGATCAACTCAGAAGTGAACCGATTGGCTCAAGTGCCCCAACTGATCGGCGGAGGTGTGAATTGATTGGCTCAACTCCCCAACTGACTGTTTCATGCATGAAATGATCGGTTCAGGTGGCGCAATTGGTTATATTGTGGAAAATCTTGAACCCTTCTACTCCTGATTTAATCCCGCATTGCCCGGGGTAGAGAACCCTATCCCATGACCCTCCTATATATATAGGGGTATTGGGGGCTTCTCAAAGTACAACTCAAAATACCAGTGGCTCTGCAAAGTTGTCGTTCTCTCTGGTTGTGCTACCCAATAAGGGAGGCATAGCAAGGAAATACAACTGTAGAAAAGCAACTAGTTGCAGTAGAGTGTGTCAGTGACTATTATGCCGACAATAGGGTGTGACTCATTTTGATTCCTTATGGGACAAGGAGATCGGAGTTCCAGGTGGTCTGTGTGAACTACTTCAGAGGCAAGAGACTTCTTCCGCTCAGAGGATAGCTGTCAATCCCGACAGTCCCGATGAGACCAGGAGCTGCACAGACATTGTCCAAGACCGGAGGTGAAGATCGTGCAAGACATGAGGTAATGTCACCAAGAAAGCCTCGGGACAAGGTACACCTCTACAAACCATCCTTCCTATTGTATAGACGTTGACGCGATTCCTTTATTCTGGGTTTGGGAGTAGAAATTTTTTATTTGTGCTACCTTCTCTGTCTCCCCTAAAACCCAATAGTGGTATTAGAGCTACGTCAACTGATCTATACTTTAGGATTATCGATGTGATCGATTTTGGTTTGTCGCCTTTATTTATTGCATGCGATGTGAATAAAATTGGCTTTATGCATGTCCAATCCTAAATCCACAAATCCCAATATACATATATGATATGTAATATGAATGCACTTGATACACGTCGCCCTTAAATGAGTTTTGTGGTGGATGTATAGCGTGGTTATGACTAATAAACCCTATATATGTGTGCTTGGTTGAATTTGGTTGCTTGCATCTTGGTCTGCGCATTGATTCTCTACCTCCTTATTCCTGATGTACCTCGAGATAACTCAAGATTTCTTTCCTACCATTGCTCCCCCCCAAATGTAACTCGGGGTTTCCCAATTTAAATGTAAGTAGGATAGATCTTTTTATATTTCCTATTATGTCAAAGAATGGAGGACATCTGACGACGACTGAGACAATCAGTTCAAGGTGTGAACCGATCGGTTGGCGATCCAGACGATTGGCTCGAGGAGCGAGACGAGCGGGTGGCGACCTGAGGAGATGCACGATGACTAGGCGAACCGATTGGTTGCAGGAGCCAACCGATCGACTGGTGGCACCCAGACGACCGGCCAGGGTGAGAAGGTCATTCATGTGATGAGTTGATCAACTCAGACGACTATATCACTTCATCATGGACAGGTTGCATGTGATGTAGACCTAGATGACCGTGATTCCTCTTGGCTCAAGGAATCAGATTAGGATGGCCATAATCATCGCTTTTATCATTTCACATGTTTTATGTGGGATATAGCATGTATATGATACGTACTATGTATTGTGGTGATTGGATATGTATATGTACCTAGAAAAACCAAATCCCTCATTAAATATTAAAATTTTAGATGCCTTCCAAATGCGACACATGTGAAAAGCTTGATCGGCCAAGTGCAGGCACGCCCTAGCGTGGTACAAAGTCTATCTCGTGGAAGCGTGAAGGATGAATATGTGGGTCTGCCCTAGCAGGGTGCATATTCATCGTGTTGGCTTTGGGTCGGACGTAACAAGGTGACCTAGATAGGATCTAGCACCTTGAGGCATGGAGGTGATCATGGCAAGGAGTTGCATATGACATCTTTCAAGAGTTGCATATGATGCAATTGGCAAAAGTTTCCTACCTAAAAGATCTAAGTTGTGGTTGACAACCCTAGCTAGTCCATGACTCAGAGGATTTCAGGATCTTGACCCACTAGAAGGTTGTACGTTGCAATCTTCCGAATTGTTGGTGAGGGCTGTCAATTTGAACAAAAAAATAGTGGAAGCGATAATTAATTAAAGTCCTAATTATATCTTAAAACCTTTTCAAATCAATCAAGTCAAAAAGGAGTTTTTGGACTAAATTGCATATATTTCCTTTTGTAGTACAAATGACAACAAATAACAATCACTTTATTTGTGATCAGTCTTTGAGATCAAAAAATTAAATGGGAATAATTCCACGACTGGTTAGGACGTTGAGAAGTGTTCTCAATCAAAGAGCAAAAGCTCTAAGTCCTAGTTATACCAGAACCAGATGAACTCGATCCCACCACACCAATGGCTGAAAGTATGCTTATGGAAGCATACTGAGGATTACATTGATGTGGAATACTTAATGTTGTGTTCTATGAACTATGAGTTGAAGAGACAACATGAGACATATGTTGTCTCCAAGACACTGTCCTAGTATGTCATGACAGAAGGAGATCCAGTAAGGTTTTTAGACACTCAATGTGATTGGGTATGTGGAAAAACCTGACTAAGAAGGATTCCCTCAAAGCCAAGAGTTGGCTATTGGTATGATATTGCAAATGTTGTGAGAATCATACAGCTCATGATGAACTACAACATGAAAAACTTTGACAAGCGTTGACATAGTTGTTGTACATGTTAGGGATAGTAGAGGCAAAGATGAAGAAAGACAAATCCTAATCTTTGATGCCATCAATGAAGGGTAAGTCTTAAAGGAAAGGACAAGGGCAAAGCAAACAAGCGTTCTGATGCTAGCTAGCAATCCAAGCCGTCTTAGCCTCAAGGCATATGGGAGGGTGAATGAGGGAATTTCCCTCTATATCTGGAAGAACAAATGAAGAAGAAGGGGATGGAGATCTCCACCTAAGGTATCATGAAATGAACTACTTCTGAGGTATATGAAACCAAGATGAAGATCCGACATATGTGAAATGTAAGATCTACAAAGAAGTGATAGCCTTTATGAAAGGACCAAGAAAGGAGTACCCATCATTGGAGCAAGTATTGTTTCCATAGATAAGAGTACCTTTCAGTTTATTTCATTCTAAAGGGCACGGAATAGAGTTGAGAACTGTTGTTTCAATTTGCCAAAAGAAACACTTTATTGTTTCATCTTGTAGTGACAAGATGACTATCAATATAGTTGATGATCTTTGTGGCAATGCCTTGTTTATATTGTGTTACTTGGTATGCATAAGATAAAATGATATCTAAAAGTTATTAATAACTCACACAACGAATTAACATCATCATGAGAAATTCATTTCTAGTTTCCATATGATGGATAAATCTAGACTCTTTTGGTTAGAGAACCAGTAAGAGATATGAATCTCTTGAACATGATTAATCAATCTTCACTAGTGGTAGTGGGAGAATGATTATCCTATTAGATATAATACATGTGATGTATTTACATATCTATTGGAGTTAATGCTAATACATCAAGCGGTGTTTAGAGAAATACCAATATGAATATCTTGAAGTGTTCAAGAATATCATAGATGAAGTACGAATTTGGTAAAGTGTTAATTCTTGATGAGATCAATGAATGAAATACTTGAACCAAATGTTTGAGATCCTTACAAATGATTATGACAGTGTATCATAGTGAACTCATGATTAAGGCATAGTGATGTCTGAATCAAGAAGGAGTCATACTCTAAGGAGTTAGAGGATGATTATCAAATAACAAATTATTCTTAAATAAAGAATACCTCACACTAATAAAGGACATTAAGAATCATAAGGAGTTATGAGTTCTTATATCCTTGATAGATATACCTCGATTATCTATGTGATGAGTTGGTGTTATAACCTCATTTTCCAATATATGTAATGAGATTTGTAAATCTCTTCTAAATAAATAAATAAGACCAATGTGTGATTTCATGGTGTGTTTTGAATGAATTTCGTATATAATGGCCTTGCATGCTTTCTTGATGGGCCTTATTGGCCATTAAGCCCATTTGAAAGAAAAATAAAAAGAAATGAAAAAGGGAATTCCATTTAATAAAAGAATACAAGGGAATACTGGAATAATATAAGATAATGGTTGAAAGTGATATAAAGGCTAGAAAATAATTTTCCATAATAAGTTTTCGTATTATAAAATATCCTTGGGGTTCAAGGAACCCAAATGAATAGAATAATAGCCAAGGAAATAAAGAATATGTGGAAAATACCATTAAATAAGGGATAACTTGAAACTGAAGAAAAGGACTCGTTTCCTTGGGATAATGACTCCAATTTTTGTACAATGAGAGATAAACGTGTGAATGACTTTCCTTTAAAATTTGAGGCCAAATGTACTTATGGATTGGGAGTAATTGAATTTTCAAGTTATCTTTAAAATAGGGACTTTCCTTGTTTTATTGGGATTTCTTTTCCTTTTTCTGAGTCAACGTGGATAATGGTGACCGTTGGATATTAATCCAACGGATCAGGACTCTTCGTGAAAGTCCCAAGGGTCGGGGACTGTAGCGTAGCTTACAGGTGGGTTTTCCCCACCTCTTTCCTCGTCTCCTGGTGGATGGGCTATCTTGGAAATCTTTCCATTGTGACCAGGAGAAGATTCCGAGCCACCCATACCCCGATTTGGTAACCTTTGGGTGCTTCTAGACGAAACGCCCAATTGGGCAGGAGCAAGGTTCGGCGACGGGTTTGGAAACCCTAGAGGGAACCGTCCACACCCTATATATAGGGGTCCTCACGGTTCAATTCACCCTCACGATCCCAGGCGGCCACTCCTTTTGCACCAGATCGCTCCCGTGTGTCCGATTCACTTTGCTCCGGCGAGCCTCAGCCGCGGCGCCACCGCGCGTGTTATTTAGAAAGGAGCAGAAGGGGACGACGAGCAGGAAGCTTTAGATCAGGGATCACGGTGGGCCGACTTGAGATCTGACGATCTCAGGCAAAACGCGCGCCCTTAACTTGCTGAGTGGAGCGCTTCAACGCCACCCGCTAGATTACGATCCATCGTGGACCAGGACGCGATCCAACGGGTGACAAGCCACACATGCACGCGCCTCAGCTTTAGTGCAGGCCTCTGACGTGGAGCGTCGGATCAACGCGCGATCCACCGGTGCACTGATCGAACGGCCCAGGATTTTTGGTAAATCCTTCTCTCTATCAAATAATCAAGAAAAGTGTTTTCCTTGCTAAAATCACAGTAATTGCTAGGAATCTCGTATAGGGAAAAGTTATATATGAAAGTTGGGTAGAAAATTATAAGGAATCTGTTAAAAATAACTATAGCATCTAATTCCAGTTCGTTTTGCAAAAATACTTGAATGGTTAGTAAAATGCATTCTAAATTAATTGGAAACCCTAATTACATGGAAAAGATATTTCTTTGTAACCTAATGGGATTGAATAGAAGGATATTAACCTATTTATGAATAATATGAAGTTTTAATCCATTTTAATTGCAAATGTACCTAAATTAGGGTTTATGTCTAAAAAGGAGAGATAATGTACGTGAAAACCCTAATTTAGGATTAAAGAAAAAGGGAACCTTGTTATTCCAGTAATTTGTTATATAATGATCCTAAAATTGTTAGGAATATTAAAAGGAGGTAATTTAAAGGTTTTAGGGGAATTTGATGAATTAGGGTTCATAGCAATTGAAAATGAAAGCAAAACCCTAACTTTCAAGAAAACCCTAAAATTGGATAGAAACCCTAAGGGGCATAATGATGTTGGAAAACTATTAATAAAAGTAAATTTGTACTTTTATTTCAGGGTTTCTGTGCCTTTGCTTTCTTACTTGGATATTCTATTTCTTCATTCTTGATTTTGTATCTGAAACTGCAATATGAGGTATGTGGTTACGCTTATGGCTATACCGCTTAGTTTTTCGAGGTTTTACCGATGTTTCCCTAAATGTGTGAAATAACTGTTGGATGATTTAATTCCTACCTCTATAAAGTGACTATGGCTATCACAATGATTATATATGTATGACTAGCTAGATCCGAGTCCACCCCTATGGCTATGTCAAGGCTAAGGATAACCTAGAGCAAGGTCTAGGGTATCATGAGTCAGAAACTGGGCTACACATGTGTAGTGCCATGAGACTCTTAGCATACCATGAGTTAAGGAGTGGGCTATCCACGGGTAGTGCCATGTGACTCAGCCCTAGAAATTGATTCACCTATTAGGTGAAGTCATGAGGGGTAAAATGGGAATCTACCATAAGGGAGGTAGTATCCAGGTCCACTGCAGGGATAGCGCAGGGGATAGGGTACACATGGATCGCGTAGTTATACTTAAAACGTAATATTGTTTGCTAATTGATAATTGGATGCAATAATTGTTATGGATAATTGCACGATTAGTGAATCCCCCACATACCAGCTTTGGCTGACCGACGTTTTGTTTGTCGGCATTTTAGGTACAAAACAAAAAGGACAAACAGTAATCTGTCATATTGTGAAATACACTAATTAAAGTCCAAGGAGGATTAATTAGTTAGCCAGAGTTCTCGATAGAAGTATTAGTGTTCCAAATTTTCAAAGGTATGCAAAAGTTTTATTTATTATAGCTTTTCAGTTTAGTATAGTAGAATTTATTAATTGTTATCAATTAATTGCTGAACCTTGATCCGGAATTCATGTGTGCGGCTTCGACCTCTCGGTCTCCCTTAAGTGGGGGTTATCGGGAGGTGGGGTCGTAACATTTGATATCAGAGCCATGGTTCTCCACTTAATTGTTAATAATTATTAAATTTTACAACCTCCGTAGAACCCAAGGGAGTTATTAGAGGATTTTCCGAAAGACTGAGGTGTCTAGAAAAGGATCACTTCCGGGGGCTGGCAAAATTTTCCTCCGCACCGATAGTCGGAATACGAGGACTCCCGGAATGTGTGACTGCCTGGCCGATGTCCTAGGATTTGAATAGAAATAAGATACCTTTAGGATTTTCTCCTCTTATTCATCCCTTCTCATCACAATTTCTATTAAGGACTTAAGAGTTAGGGATTTCTCTCTCTTCCCCACCCTCATGTGGTATGGGAAAATAAGTTAAGGATTAAGGAATTCTCCATCAAATTAATAAAAGATATGTAATGAGATATACTGACATAAGTATAATTAGTTTAATGATAAACTAAAGATCTGTTTGTTATACTTATGTAGATGGCTCGTACACAGACTGTTGCTATCCCTGAGGGCTCTGGGAAACCAGCAAGGAGTGGTTGGCCTCCCCGTAAGGGAAAGGGGTCTTCTGAAAAGCAAAAGAGGAACCTTGATGGTGAATCCTCTAAGAAGAGAAAGAGGTCTGAAGAAGCCACTCATGAGGTCCCTAATCTTGATCTGATACCCTTCGGCAACCTTGATCAAGAGCAGGACCAAGGGTATGAAGAGCAGCATGTATACGAGGAAGAAGACCAGATGGAGGAAGATCAAGCTGGAAGTCCAGAACCGACTATGATGATCCACACCTCTGAGGCTTTGGGGATTGAGCAGCAGAAGAAGCTGGTAGAGGCCATTAATGCCTTGGCCCTCCATGACCTGGCCAGAGCTGAGAATGGTGAGCCGCATCCAGTTCGTCCTCGACTTGGAACCACCATCTTGGACTTCGTCAAGTTGAATATCGAGAAGTTATGGGGAGAGGACAAGACAGAGGTGGTCGACAAAGAGGAACCTTGGTTGCTTGCAGTCGAGAATGGATTCTGCATGCTTGAAGTTCAATCAGGCAAGAAGGTCCTCTTTGCTGCTCATCTCTTGGAAGGGGCAGCTAAGATATGGTGGGAAACCCACATCACTGGCAGAGACTTGACGGAGGAGCCCATGGCATGGGCTGATTTCAAGACGATCTTCACCGCCAGATTCGTCCCAGTCTCAGCTAAGAAGGAAAAGGAAAGGGAGTTCACCAACATGACCCAAGGAAACTCTTCTGTGGCAGACTTCGGGCGTAAGTTCCGGATCCTGGAATGCTTTGGGTACAAGATGGATGAAGAAAGAAGGGTGGATCACTTCATAGAGCGCCTTCACCCTGCCATCAGGCCCCATGTGATGGCAAGCAAGCCAAGAACTTTCACCGAAGCCTACAACACTGCTTTAGACATGGAGAGGACTGTGATGCCTGCCCCGTTTCCACCCAAGGGATACTTGGGTTTCACTGAAGGAGCCCAAGGCCCGACAAAAAACCACAAGAAGGGTCCAGGACGTCATCAAGCTAAAGGTAAACATGGAGGAAAAGGGAAACCTCATCAGGAGAACAACCGACCCCCTTGCCGCACCTGCGGGAAGGGTCACGTCGGTGAATGTTGCTATAAGAAGAAGACTTGCTTTCGTTGCCACCAAAAAGAACATCTGCAATCTGTCTGTCCTATGCCAGAGCCCAGAGGACAAGGACCTGTGGCAGCCCCACCAGCAGCGACACCACCTGTGGCAGCTCCACCTATAGCTGTAGCCTCACCTGTAGGAGAAAGAAGGCAAGCTCAGGTGTTTGCCATTGACAATGAGGAGGCTCAAGTTAATGCAAATTGGTTGATCGAGGGTAATAACCCTTAGAGTTTTCTTTTATGTTTTAAAGTTAAGCATGTAATGGTCTAATGCATGATGAAAAACAATGTAGGCATGCTTGAAGTTATGGGACATAATGTGAAAGCTTTATTTGACTCTGGATCTACTAATACTTTCATTTCGAGAAATCTTGCAACTATGCTTTGTTTGGATATCAAGGATCTAGGTTATGTCTTAGATGTTACAACCCCGAGTGGTCGAATCTTTACTTCTCTTTTGAAAACTCCGGTGATACCTGTAAAATATTGAGATCATGAGTTTCCTACAGATTTATCCTTCTTGACATGAATGATTTTGATGTAATCATTGGCATGGATTGGCTTTATACCTATCGGGCCAACATTGACTGTAGGGAGAAGAAAGTGATCATTAAGAGACCAGGTCACCCACCTTTTGTCATTAGGGGTAGGAAGGATGCCACGACCAGCCTGTATGTGTCGGCTTTGTGGGCAGAACAAATGATGAGTAAAGGATGTCAAGCCTTCTTAGCAGTAGTCACCGAGCCAGAACCCAAAGTACAACCCTTAGAGGAGATAGAGGTAGTATGAAGCTATGCAGATGTTTTCCCTGATGATTTAGCTGGGATACCTCTTGAGAGAGAGGTAGATTTTTCAATAGAGCTAGCTCCCGGTACAAACCCTATTTCCCGAGCACCCTATAGGATGGCCCCTGCTGAGTTGCTTGAGCTAAAGAAGCAATTGCAGGAATTGTTGGACAAGGGTTTTATCTACCCTAGCACATCACCATGGGGAGCACCAATTTTTTTTGTAAAGAAAAAGGATGGTTCGCTCCGAATGTGCATAGACTACCAGATGATCAACCAGGCTACCATTAAGAACAAATACCCTTTACCCCAGATAGATGACTTGTTTGACCAGTTGAAGTCGGCTCGAGTCTTTTCCAAGATCTATTTGAGATCAGGTTACCACCAGTTGAGAGTCAAGAGTGAGTATATCCCGAAAACTGCTTTTTCAGGACCTGGTATGGCCACTATGAGTTCGTGGTTATGCCTTTTGGGTTGTCCAATGCACCTAGTGTGTTCATGAACCTTATGAACAATGTGTTTCAACCCTTCCTTGACTTGTTTGTCATAGTGTTCATAGATGACATACTGGTTTATTCTGATGACCTAGATCAACACCGAGACCACCTAAGTAAGGTCCTTGATATCTTGAGAAAGCAGAAGTTCTACGGGAAATTCTCTAAATGTGAGTTTTGGATAGACCGAGTCATGTTCCTTGGACACATCATCTCGGGAGGAACGATCGCCGTAGATCCAGCTAAAGTGTCAGCAGTTCGAGATTGGCCAGCACCAAAGAACCCCTCCGAGATACGAAGCTTCTTGTGGTTGGCAGGATATTATCAGCGCTTCATCGCTGATTTCTCAAAGACCGCCTTGCCTCTGACTATGTTGACTTGGAAAGATGTGAAGTTTGTGTGGTCTGATGTTTGTGAGGCTCGTTTCCAGGAGCTGAAAGAGAATTTGACCACTGCACCAGTTTTGACATTACCATCAGGCAATGAGGGTTTCATGATCTTCACCGATGCATCAAAGATGGGACTTGGCTGTGTGTTGGAACAGAATCGGCACGTGGTTGCATATGCCTCCCGACAGCTCAAGCCAAATGAGGTGAATTAACCGACACATGACCTGGAGTTAGCTGCTATCATTCATGCATTAATGATTTGGTGACATTATCTATATAGTGCCACTTTTGAGATCTTCACTGACCATAAGAGCCTGAAGTATCTTCTGATGCAAAAAGACTTGAATCTACGACAACGACGATGGATGGAGTACATGAAAGATTACGACTTCACCATTGCCTATCATCCAGGAAAGGCGAACGTCGTAGCTGATGCCTTAAGTCGAAAGCCGCTCAGGTGTGCAGCTGTTTTGTCTAGTCAGTGGAAGAGCTTAGAAGAATTGGTGGAATGGTCACCTCAACCGTTGGATGATCGAGTTCGGTTGGCCAATATCCAGATACAGTCTGAGTTACTGAGTGAAATTGTCGTAGCACAGTTGGCCAGTGGAGGACTTGACAAGATGAAAGGCTTGATGCAGAAGCCTCAGACTCATCTTTCTTTGGGAGTAGATGGAGGAATCCGATTTGAGAATCGTATATGGGTTCCTGAAGACTCACCACTGAAAGAACGTATCTTACTAGAGGCACATGGTTCTAAGTACACGGTACACCCATGGACTACAAAGATGTTTAAGGACATGCAGAGGTTTTTCTGGTGGCCAGGGATGAAAAGAGACATTGCAGCTTATGTAGCCAGTTGTCTTACGTGCCAAATGGTGAAGGCTAAACACCAATGACCCGGTGGACTTTTACAGTCTATAGAGATTCCAGAGTGGAAATGGGAGCAGATCACCATGGATTTTGTGGTGGGTCTACCCCGGACCAAGAAAGGTCATGATGCGATATGGGTTGTGGTAGATCGTCTTACAAAGTCAGCACACTTCCTTGCCTTAAAGACCACTGCCAAGGTGTCAGATTTAGCTGAGCTGTATATCAGAGAGATAGTACGCTTGCATGGCGTACCTGGTTCCATCATTTCCGATAGAGACCCAAAGTTTACTTCCAAGTTGTGGAAGCAGGTTCAAGAGGAACTAGGAACAAGGTTAAAGTTTAGTACCGCCTATCACCCCCAGACAGATGGTCAGTCAGAAAGGACGATTCAGACCTTAGAGGATCTGCTACGAGCTTGTGTGATCGATTGGGGTGGATCATGGGAGCAGTACCTGCCTTTAGCTGAGTTTTCCTACAATAATAGTTACCAAGCTAGTATCGGGATGCCTCCATATGAAGCTCTGTATGGGAGACCGTGTCAGTCACCACTTCACTGGGATGAAGTTGGTGAAAGGACCTTATTGAGGTCAGAGGAACTCCAAGTGTATGCTGATAAAGTCGCTTTAATCAGGCAAAGGCTAAAGAGAGCCCAAGACAGATAGAAGTCGTATGCTGATGCGAAGCGGACTGATGTGCATTTCGTTGTGGGAGAACATGTCTTTCTAAAGTTGAGTCCCCGATACGTGGGTCCGTTTGAAGTATTAGAACGGATTGGTGAAGCCGCATATCGTTTGGCGTTACCCCCTCAATACAGTATGAGGCATGATGTGTTTCATGTGTCCAATCTGAAGTGATATGTGCAAGATCCAAGCCATGTGCTGAGCATTGAACCAATTAAGCTTCAAGGAAAGCTGTCTTATCCTGAGTTGCCTTTGCGGATTCTAGATACCAAGGTAAAAGAGCTCAGAAATAAGAATATAGAGATGGTAAAGGTTCTTTGGAAGCACCATGGAGAGGATGAGGCCACATGGGAGCTAAAGACGGACATGGAAAAGGCATATCCAAATTTGTTTGTTTGATTGTTGAATTTTGAGGACAAAATTCCTATAAGGAGGGGAGGATGTTATAACCTCATTTTCTAATATATGTAATGAGATTTGTAAATCTCTTCTAAATAAATAAATAAGACCAATGTGTGATTTCATGGTGTGTTTTGAATGAATTTTGTATATAATGGCCTTGCATGCTTTCTTGATGGGCCTTATTGGCCATTAAGCCCATTTTAAAGAAAAATAAAAAGAAATGAAAAAGGGAATTCCATTTAATAAAAGAATACAAGGGAATAATGGAATAATATAAGATAATGGTTGAAAGTGATAAAAAGGCTATAAAATAATTTTCCATAATAAGTTTTCGTATTATAAAAGATCCTTGGGGTTCAAGGAACCCAAATGAATAGAATAATAGCCAAGGAAATAAAGAATATGTGGAAAATACCATTAAATAAGGGATAACTTGAAACTGAAGAAAAGGACTCGTTTCCTTAGCATAATGACTCTAATTTTTTATACAATGAGAGATAAACGTGTGAATGACTTTCCTTCAAAATTTGAGGCCAAAAGGACTTATGGATTGGGAGTATTTGAATTTTCAAGTTATCTTTAAAATAGGGACTTTCCTTGTTTTATTGGGATTTCTTTTCCTTTTTCTGAGTCAACGTGGATAATGGTGACCATTGGATATTAATCCAACGGATCAGGACTCTTCGTCAAAGTCCCAAGGGTCGGGGACTGTAGTGCAGCTTACAGGTGGGCTTTCCCCACCTCTTTCCTCGTCTCCTGATGGATGGGCTATCTTGGAAATCTTTCCATTGTGATCAGGAGAAGATTCCGAGCCACCCATTCCCCGATTTGGTAACCTTTGGGTGCTTCTAGATGAAACGCCCAATTGGGCAGGAGCAAGGTTCGGCGACGGGTTTGGAAACCCTAGAGGGAACCCTCCACACCCTATATATAGGGGTCCTCACGGTTCAATTCACCCTCACGATCCCAGGCGGCCACTCCTTTTGCACCAGATCGCTCCCGTGTGTCTGATTCACTTTGCTCCGGCGAGCCTCAGCCGCGACGCCGCCGCGCGTGTTATTTAGAAAGGAGCAGAAGGGGACGACGAGCAGGAAGCGTTAGATCGGGGATCACGGTGGGCCGACTTGAGATCTAACGATCTCAGGCAAAACGCACGCCCTTAACTTGCTGAGTGGAGCGCTTCAACGCCACCCGCTAGATTATGATCCATCGTGGACCAGGACGCGATCCAACGGGTGACAAGCCACACCTGCGCGTGCCTGAGCTTTAGTGCAGGCCTCTGATGCGGAGCGTCGGATCAACGCATGATCCACCGGCGCACTGATCGAACGGCCCAGGATTTTTGGTAAATCCTTCTCTCTATCAAATAATCAAGAAAAGTGTTTTCCTTGCTAAAATCACAGTAATTGATAGGAATCTCGTATAGGGAAAAGTTATATATGAAAGTTGGGTAGAAAATTATAAGGAATCTGTTCAAAATAACTATAGCATCTAATTCCAGTTCTTTTTGCAAAAGTACTTGAATGGTTAGTAAAATGCATTCTAAATTAATTGGAAACCCTAATTACATGGAAAAGATATTTCTTTGTAACCTAATGGGTTGAATAGAAGGATATTAACCTGTTTATTAATAATATGAAGTTTTAATCCGTTTTAATTGCAAATGTGCCTAAATTAGGGTTTATGTCTAAAAAGGAGAGATAAAGTACGTGAAAACCCTAATTTAGGATTAAAGAAAAAGGGAACCTTGTTATTCCAGTAATTTGTTATATAATGATCCTAAAATTGTTAGGAATATTAAAAGGAGGTAAGTTAAAGGTTTTAGGGGAATTTGATGAATTAGGGTTCATAGAAATTGAAAATGAAAGCAAAACCCTAACTTTCAAGAAAACCCTAAAATTGGATAGAAACCCTAATGGGCATAATGATGTTGGATAAATATTAATAAAAGTAATTTTGTACTTTTATTTCAGGGTTTCTGTGCCTTTGCTTGCTTACTTGGATATTCTATTTCTTCATTCTTGATTCTGTATCTGAAACTGCAATAAGAGGTATGTGGTTACGCTTATGGCTATACCGCTTAGTTTTCCGAGGTTTTACCGATGTTTCCCTAAATGTGTGAAATAACTGTTGGATGATTTAATTCCTGCCTCTATAAAGTGACTATGGCTATCACAATGATTATATATGTATGACTAGATAGATCCGAGTCCACCCCTATGGCTATGTCAAGGCTAAGGATAACCTAGAGCAAGGTCTAGGGTATCATGAGTCAAAAACTGGGCTACACATGTGTAGTGCCATGAGACTCTTAGCATACCATGAGTTAAGGAGTGGGCTATCCACGGGTAGTGCCATGTGACTCAGCCCTAGAAATTGATTCACCTATTAGGTGAAGTCATGAGGGGTAAAATGGGAATCTACCATAAGGGAGGTAGTATCCAGGTCTACTGCAGGGACAACGCAGGGGATAGGGTACACATGGATCGCGTAGTTATACTTAAAACGTAATATTGTTTGTTAATTGATAATTGGATGCAATAATTGTTATGGATAATTGCACGATTAGTGAATCCCCGACATACCAGCTTTGGCTGACCGACGTTTTGTTTGTCGGCATTTCAGGTACAAAACAAAAAGGACAAACAATAATCCGTCATATTGTGAAATACACTAATTAAAGTCCAAGGAGGATTAATTAGTTAGCCAGAGTTCTGGATAGAAGTATTAGTGTTCCAAATTTTCAAAGGTATGCAAAAGTTTTATTTATTAGAGCTTTTTAGTTTCGTATAGTAGAATTTATTAATTGTTATCAATTAATTGCTGAACCTTGATCCGGAATTTATGTGTGCGGCTTCGACCTCTCAGTCTCCCTTAAGTGGGGGTTATCGGGAGGTGGGGTCGTAACAGTTGGTCATATGATGAGTAAACTATCTAGATGAATATGAGGAACCGGATTTTGAGTTATGGTTTATGACCACTACATCCTAAATGAATTCCATGTGAACCATAAGGTATGACCTTGATGGTAGCACCCATTGGGATGATATCCATAAGTGCGGATGAGTCTTAATCATTAAGACACATGGATAAACATTTTGAGAAGGATGATGCTTGTTAATTGCAACTTAATGACTAAGATATTTGTCATACAAATACTAAAACCGCATTCCTATGAGAAATAAAACAAGGATGTGTACGTGACACAACCTATATGGTTTATGAATCTGTTAATGCAAATGAACTCTATAAGTTACAATGGAATAATCAATGTGATTGATTGAGTACAAGCAACTCAAAACTGTGATCTTTACTTTGATAATATAGTCAAAGGGTTTGACTAATATGAAAAAGATAAAGAAGGGATCTGTGATTTAGTGGGAGCATATTCACATTCCACATGTTGATGTGAAATGGAAATGTTCTAGAATGGAAATCCGAAGTGGAAAATATCTTTAAAGAATATAGAGACGTTTCCTATGTGATAGGAATAGAGATCTATAGAGATAGTTCTCGAAAACCTCTTGACCTGGAAAGAAACAGCATACATTGGAAATCTATACTGAAGTGTTTAGTGTGCACAGATTCAGTGGGGGAAAACTTGTCCATGTTACATGGAGTTAGTATCCCAAGGCCAAGTGTCTAATTATTATGAAGAATGGGAACACTAAGAATAGATATGGATCTACCATGTATGTAATCATCCCATTATATTGTATGTATAGGACATAGCAAGAATAAAATGCATTCATCATCTTGTATGTAGGACATGACAATATGATGTGCTCATCCTGATAACTCGTATGTGGGACATGACGAGTGCATGTCTGTCTAGTTCCAGTAAGGGTTACTGGAATACCATAAGAACTTGATAAGTACTTGAGAAGTACTATTTCTATGGAAATAAGGAAGGGTTCACTGTAAAGAGTTACACTAATGCGAACTTCCGAAAAGGACAGAAAATTAATCACAAAATATATATGGGATATATAAAAGTGAATGATTATTGATAATTGGAAACATTTCAATAAAGATTTTTAAAAGGAAAAGTCGTGTATCCGTGTGTTAGAGAACATTAATGGATTCTATATGGATCTGGAAGTTCATAGAGATGAACTTATAGATATTCTGGTCATTAATGACAAGTTAGGAGTGCTTGGTCATGCAATGTGGCTACAGGTTAGCAAAGGAATACTAGATCACATATTATGGCAACTCCATCTCATACATGTGACGTACAGCGAAGAGATGAGAGACATGCAGTTAATACTGACTTTGGAAAGATGTTGTCATAACTCACTATGTTAGCACTAAAGCACATTAGCATGTGGGACTAGTTTGAGGATCACTATGAATATGATTCAAGGGTGATTGGCTCGCAGTGCATGTGGGAGTCTGTTGGTATGTATGCCCTGAGAGCCAATCATGGGATGATTGGTGGGATACATTAAGATTGATTTGATAAGCATCAAAGGCAAGCTTCCAAATCTTTCTGGTATAGTCATATCAGATAATGATAGAATAGATTGAATGTCTAGAGAATGACAATACTCAATGACGTATGCTTTCAGGTTGAGGACCTGAACGATGAGATCATATGGATGCTAATAGTTTGTACATTCTTATTATGTCCCTAGTCAGATGTCATTGTGGAAGGTAGATAGACAACAATGACACCCAAGACTAGATTGTGGTGTTGGTTGATGACAGAATCTCATTAGTCATGATATGGAGATATCCAACCAAACACATAGGTACTTGTTAGAGAACAAGTATACCGGACAGACCCACCGTGAGTTTGATACAAGGAACCATGACATGGTATTCACAGTTAGTTCTCATAGTGATGGTGGTGAGTGTGATTCTTTGACCTGAAATCACTACAATCAACACATGTTGTTGGGTACACTTTGACATCATCAAACGCAGTCTTGAAACATGGGTTGTTATAAAGGTGATGATTGGGTGGCTTTGACATATGGGGCTTTTGAGGGGTGAGTGATAGATATGGGATTTGTCCCTCCTGAGGGAGTTTGATATCCATGGCCACTTGATGAGTAGGATTGAGATAGGTGTGCGCACACATGTGTGAATCAATATGTGATATTGATGGCATACATAGCTCCTGCAATCTACTCTGAGATCAAGAAAGTGAATGAAAGTTGAAAGGATGATTGTTCCATGCCTTGAGTTCATTTGGGATATCAGTGACAAAGGAATTATACATTCACTGTAATACCATTCACGGATTGTAGGATTGAAAGTTGTTCTCCAACTTTCTATTTCACTTGGGTAGCACTAATGTGCGACTATGCACCGCTTTTTTCTTGTGAAGTAATAAGTGTTATGGACTTTCATTGCTAACGTGAAATGGACCTACATGGTCACACACATAAGATTTAACTAGGAAGAGGATTTTATCCACAAACAATGTTTAGCTTGATTAATAAAGGAGTTTAGTAGTTCAATTAAACACTCAATTAATTGATAGCTCAAAATCATAGTGTTCAAGGTGTTGGACCAGATGATTAAGAGTATCAGATTGATTGAAACTACAGTTGACTGATTTTGCATAGTCTACTGCCCCAACTGATCAGCTCATAGGCTGAACCGATCGACTCAGGTTGATGAACCGATCAGCTCAACTAGTGAGACGATCGGCTAATGTGTCATGAAACAATCAGCTCAATTTTTAAGCCGGTCGATTCATATGACCAACCGAGATCATTTGGAAAGTTAAACGACTATTTTGTAAATACAATTAGTTTGACTTGTACAAATTCATTTTGGAAAAGGATTCATATTTGATTAATTGGAAACAAATATGAAAGTCAATTTGAGTTGAACTAGGATCATGAACCGATCGGCTCAGACGTGAACCGATCGGCTCAGACGTGAACCGATCTGCTCAGATGCCCCAACCGATCGGTTGAGGCATGAACTGATCGGTTGAGGTGTGAACCGATCGGTTGAGGCATGAACTGATCGGATCAACTCCCCAACCGACCGTTTCATGCATGAAACGATCGGTTCAGGTGGCGCAGTTTGTTGTTTTATGGAAAATCTCAAACCCTTTTACTCCTGCTTTAATCCCGCATTGCTCGGGGTAGAGAACCATGTCCCACGAACCTCCTATATATATAGGGGTATTGGGGGCTTCTCAAAGTACAACTTAGAATGCTAGTTTCTTTGCAAAGTTGTCGTTCTCTCTGGTTTTGATAACTGAGAGAGCCCGAGCAAGTGCTACCCGATAAGGGAGGCACAATAAGGGAAAGACAACTGTAGAAAAGTAATTGGTTGCATGAGAGTGTGTCAGTGACTAGTACACCGATAGGAGGGTGGGACTCCTTCTGATTCCTTGTGGGACAAGGAGATCGGAGTTCTAGGTGGTCCGTGTGGACTACTTCAGAGGCGGGAGACTTCTGCCACTAGAAGGACAACTGTCAATCCCGACAGTTGCGGTGAGACCAGGAGCTGCATAGACACTGTCCAAGATTGGAGGTGAAGACCGCACAAGCCGCGAGGTAACGTCACTGAGCAAGCCTCGGGACAAGGTACACCTCTACAAACCATCCTTCCTATTGTATAGAGGTTGACATGATTCCTTTATTCTGGGTTTGGGAGAAGAAATTTTTTGTTTTTGCTGCCTTCTCTGTCTCCCCTAAAACCCAACACCCCAACCCTAAATATATCCTGTAGATACGCTCCCCGTATTCAACTTACTCTAGGCCCCTTTTGACCTATCTAAAGCTAGAGGAGAAACTATCTCCCTCATTATTACATGTATTGTTTGTGTTCAGAGGATCCAAAAGCTAGCTGGTTCTCCCCGAAATGCGTTGAGGCGACCTCCCTTGAAGTATCAACTAATGGAGGTGTAGTCATATAACCGACCCCTCCTCTAATACCACCTATTTCTTTTGTACTGTTAGGTTGTACATCACTAATCATGCATATCTAAACTATGGATCCTTAATCATTCTCAACTTCTATCTCTTTCTTGTGATTAGATTTAACCATTCATGACTGCATTTTTTTGTCTAAATGAATCATACAATTATCATGTGATCTTCTTCATATAACTTGATTTGAATACAAAAATTAAAAATTGAAAATTACTTCTATTGTATCTCTTTTTATCATCCTCTACTTTTTCCTACGCATTGGTCCTAACCACTAGGGAAGAATCTTTAGTGTAAGAAATTTGAGGCGAAGACCCCCACACCAAAAAAATTAGGTCCATTGGCACAATGATATACTACTACAGAAATAGCATTCAGTGTCGCTTTTCTGGGCGTCAGTTATTAAGGAACACGGACGCCTTATATTAAAGGCGTCGGTTATTTAGAAGAACCGACGTCTATATTCAAAGACCAGCCAAACACGGGTACCGCTTTGTATACAGCGTCGGTTGTTTATACAAAACCGACGCATCATGTCATCCAATTTTCGAGCGAAAAAAATAATGTCACTTTCGGCGTCGAGTCTGTAGTTAAAACACCGACGCTTATGTGCGATGGAAATTTGCACAAAAAGTGTCCTTTTCCGCGTCGGTCGTCCTTTAATCACCGACGCTGAATGTGGTTCCCGCCAAACATTTTCACAAAAATATCGTCCAAATGGACGTCGGATGTTGCGAACGACCGACGGTAAAGATGTTTAGGCGTCGGTTGTTGTAAACAACCGACGCTATTGGGGAACTTCATAACCTTCGATCGCCCGACTCTTCCCCTTTCTTATGTTTCATTGCTACCCTATTTCCCTATTGCGGCGATTTCTCCGGCGATTTCTCTGCTGCTGGTACTAGTTTTTCTCCGGCGCTTCTCTCCGGTGCCCCATCTCCGGCGTCCCCTCTCCGGCGCCCCTCTCCGACGCGTTTCTTCTCTGGCACCCCTGCTGCCCACCCTGCTGCTCCAACCGCCTGCGCCGCCGCCACGCCTGACAACCGGCACCGCCGCAACGCCTGGTGCCCACCTGCCTGCCACGCCTGAGAACCGGCGCCGCCGTACCCCCTTCTCCTTCTCCTCCGCCTGGCCGCTGCCTGCCTGCTGCGGCTGACGCTCCTACTCGTCGGAGTCACTGCCGCTGGTTCTGGAGCTCGTCGGCCACCACCCACGTACTCAACCAGCTCGACCTCACCCTACTCTTCTTGCCCAGGTACCTGCAGACCTACCCAGGCGCGAAATTGGTTCTTTATGTGCTGACCTAATCTGCTTGCCTAATCTGCTTGCACGAAATTGGCTCCCTACTCTGCTTGCTTAATGTGCCTAATCTGCTTTAAGTGGTCCTAATATCATAACATGATAGTTTTATTATATGATTTGTGGCACTTTAGGGTGTATATACATGCAAATTATATAAGTGATAGATGTTGGATGTTTGTCAAGGTTTCTTGAAGATTGAATAAGTGATAGATGCTGGATGTTTATTTATTTCCTCTATCCATGTTGCCTATAGTTTATAACATTGCATTGTGAATTATTGCATGTTTGAAACTATGAAATTCTTGATTTATTAGATGATATTCAAGAAAACCCTAGTTTGATGAGCATGTTGTTAATCATGTTAATTATGATTCTTCTATATATTCTGATGTCATTATATAATTATGTGATCCCAACATATTAAATTGAATTAGAATGATTTCATGAATTATAGGGTTTATATAAGAATGACAACACATGTATTTGTTGGCCTAGAAACCCGTCCAAGATTTACTCAGTAGGAGTAAATCTTGGATAGTCCCCAGTTTGGGACTGTTCTTGAACACCTAATCTCACTTAGGATGTAAGTGTATAATGTGTATTGGGTTTTCGAGAAAATTTCGGTAGCATTTCCCCGTTTGTTCTCTAAGTACATATGTACTTAGAGACCAACGGGGAAATGCTACCGAAATTTTCTTGAAAACCAAATACACATTATACACTTACATCCTAAGTGAGATTAGGTGTTCAAGGATGGGATAGGTGGTACACATTTATTATATATAAGATTGACATCAAATGTGTTTGTTGGCCTAGAAACCCTCCAAGATTGACTAATATATACTTGTTTCCTAATATATACTTGTTTAAAAGGTTAACTGATGTTATACAACTTTTTCTGAAAATATATAACATCGTTATATGTACTTACACTTTGTTAATACTAATATTGTGCAGTCTCTGTCTTCCCATAACAATGACTATGAATTGGGCCTCTATGTCAATGTTAACGTTCCCTATTGAAGAACAATTGGACATCATCCTAGATGATCGTTCCTTAAACCAATTGGTCATACCCAAACATTGGCATTTTCTAAAAGGAAGACACTACATGCCTGGTAAAGTGACCCTAACTTTTGGAAATTATTCACATGTAATCGAGGTTGAGTATGATTTGGCAGGAAATCTTGTATCAAAATCCGGTTGGCGTGATTGGATTGGAGAGCTGCATGTGGTCCGTTGGAATAGGCTTTTTCTCTGTCCAGTTGGCGATAATTCCATCAAAGTTTGGATAACCAAAAGCAACTGCGAGACCCCCGATCATCTTCTGCGGTATGAGCGCACGGCGTCGCATATCAGCTCAGACAAATCTAAATCTGAGGCCCCTATCAGTTCATATTCGTCTAAATACAGTGAGGAGCTTCGTGACACAGCTTCATCATCAAAAAGAAGTTACTGATGCATGCGGGACCATGTTGGTGTAGTATTTAGTTGTCTATCTATCTAGACTTGTCTGTAGTAATAGTTTTTTTAATTATGCGCATGTTTAGGGGTACACCAACCCCTTTGTTTAGTTATTGTTATAACTAAAGTGTGTGTTCCCATGAATGGAACTGTAAGTTGCTACATGAATGCTTATAACTGAAGTGTGTGTTCCCATGAATGTTCCCATTTACATGATTACACTACTATTTTCTCATATTGTCTTGCCTCAAAAAAAAATTCTTTTATTGTTTAGTCTATTTTAATACGACATACTTGCTTATATCTTTCTTAATGATGAACTGTAATACGACATACTTGCTTATATACTTGTTTCCTAATATATACTTGCTTTCCTAATATATACTTGCTTTCTCTGATCATAGAATGGATAGATCATGGATGTCCATTCATAATCGTTGCACCCCAGAGTTTATATCTGGTCTTGATCAGTTTATTAGATTTGCCGAGGAACATAGGAAAAAACCTACAGATAGGTTCTACTGTCCATGTAGGCATTACGGTAACAACTTGAAACTCAACACTGGTGAGGAAATCAAAAGTCATGTCATGTGCAACGGGATTGTACAAGGCTATACAAAATGGCACTGGCATGGAGAGATTTCAAAATCGAATCCAGTAGATGTCAATAGCAGTGCTTGGGTGGAAGAAGAAATTGCCTCCGATGACGTAAATGTGAACGAACCAGTTCCAGCAGACATTGTTGATGCGATGCTGGATAGTTGTAGGGTAGAGCACACCGATCCACCTCCTATCTTTACAAACATTGTGCATGATGCTGAGATACCGTTATACACAGGCTGTGCTAAGTTTACGAAGCTTAGCGCTGTGCTGAGATTGTATAAGTTGAAAGCTAACAATAGATGGAGCGACAAAAGCTTCACTGAATTGTTGACTTTGTTGAAAGAAATTCTTCCTGAAGGAAACGAGCTGCCAATCTCAACATACCAGGTAAAGAAAATGTTGTGCCCAATGGGAATGGAGGCCAAAAAGATACACGCATGCCCGAATGATTGTGTATTATTTCAAAAGGACTATGTAGATTTGAAAGATTGTCCAAAATGTGGTGCGTCACGATATAAATTGACGACTTCGGGGGAGTCCAAAACTGGTTCTCCTGCCAAGGTGTTGTGGTATCTACCTATAACATCACGGTTTCAACACTTGTTTGCAAATCCGAAAGATGCGAAGAATTTGAGGTGGCATGCAGATGTTAAGAAAAATAATGATGGGATCCTACGACATGCGTCTGATTCCCCACAGTGGAAGAAGATTGATGTATTCTTCCCTGAATTTGGTGAAGAAGTCAGGAATCTAAGACTTGGGCTTTGTACAGACGGGATGAATCCGTACGGGACATTGAGCAGCCAACATAGCACTTGGCCAGTCATGCTTGTTATATACAATTTTCCTCCTTGGATGTGTATGAAAAATAAGTACGTTATGTTGTCATTGTTGATATCGGGCCCTAAACAACCCGGAAATGATATCGATGTTTATCTTGAACCTTTGATTGATGACTTAAAGAAACTTTGGGCTGAAGGTGTGATGACCTATGATGCTTCAGCAAGAGAGACATTTCGTTTGCATGCTATGTTGTTTTGCACTATTAATGACTTTCCGGCATATGGGAATTTGTCTGGATATAGTGTCAAAGGAGCTAAAGCGTGTCCTATATGTGAAGAAAACACTGATTCAATAAGACTAAAATATGGCGGCAAGACTGTATATCTTGGTCATCGAAGATTTCTTTCAAAATTCCATCCGTATCGTAGGAAGCGCAAAGCATTCAATGGATGGAATGATGAACGGAGTGCACCTAAACCTATACCAGGGGATGTTGTTTATGAAAGAGTAAAAGACATTGTCAATGAATTTGGTAAGAAATCACAATGTAGTATGGCCACACGGAGTGACAATTCTTCATTCAAAAAGAAGTCAATATTTTGGGATCTTCCTTATTGGAGTTCTTTGTCAGTCAGGCATTGTATCGATGTAATGCACGTTGAGAAAAATGTCTGTGATAGCATCATTGGTACTCTATTAAATATACCAGGTAAGACTAAAGATGGGATAAAATCCAGACTGGACCTACGTGAAATGGGAATAAGGTCAGAATTAACAGAATTACGTGAAATGGGTAATAAAAGAACATACTTACCTCCCGCTTGTTACACGTTGTCTAGAAAGGAGAAGAAAACTTTTTGTGAATGCTTGGTAAATGTTAAGGTGCCACATGGTTACTCATCCAACATCCGTAGATTGGTATCAATGAATGATCTGAAGTTGATAGGTCTTAAATCTCATGATTGTCACACTCTAATGCAACAAATATTGTCCGTGGAAATTCGATCTATATTGCCGAAGCATGTAAGGTTTGCAATTACCAGACTTTGTTTCTTTTTCAACAGTCTATGCAGCAAAGTTATTGACCCTGATACTCTCGATAATTTGCAAAGAGAAGTGGTTGTTACCCTATGTCAGCTTGAGATGTATTTCCCTCCTTCGTTCTTTGATATCATGGTACATCTTGTTGTCCACTTGACTAGGGAAGTGAAAATCTTGGGACCGGTTTTCTTGCATTGGATGTATCCCTTTGAACGATACATGAGCGTTTTTAAAGGTGATGTTCGAAACCGTTATCGTCCTGAAGGGAGTATTATTGAAGGTTATGTGGCGAGAGAGGTTATGGATTTCTGCAATGACTTTCTCAGTGGTAATGACACTCCTGATAATGACAAGAATATTGAGGAGGGCAAAGGAATTTTGGGATCACGGGTGAAAGTAATCAGCCGTGAGTAGTTGGAACAAGCTCACTTGTATATTTTACATAATATGGACGAAGTGAGTGTTTATATCGAGGAACATACCAATTTCATAAAGAGACAACATCCTCGAGCAAGTTCAATGTGGCTTGCTAGAGAGCATAATAAGACTTTTACTAAGTGGTTTGAAGATAAAGTCTTACATCAACTATCTCAAACACCAAATGATATTACGGAAACTATCAAATGTCTCGCCTTTAAACCAAAACCGAATGTTATGTCTTATGAAGGGTTTGACATTAATGGATTCACATATTACACAAAGCGCCAAGATGATAAGAGTGTCGTCCAAAATAGTGGGGTCACTCTTCAAGCGTCAACTATGTACTTTGCAAGTGCAAAGGATAAGAGTCCACGTGAAGCTAAAATGTCATATTACGGTGTCATTGAAGACATTTGGGAGTTTGACTACATAGATTTCAATATTCCGCTCTTTAAATGTAATTGGGTTGATAACACCAAAGGAGTTATAGTGGATGAATTGGGTTTCACTTTGGTGAACTTTGAAATGATTGGCGAGAAGGCTGAACCATTCATATTGGCATCACAGGCAAAACAAATATTCTATATCGATGATCCTGCAAATGATAAATGGTCGGTTGTTCTTCATGGTAAAAGACAGTTCATTGAAGATCCTATAGATGAAGAAGAGTACTATGATAAGTATGATGACTCCAGTCCATTCTCAGTTGGGTTGCCAACTCCACAAAATATTGAAGCTAATGATGACTTATATGTGTGCGGAGATCACAATGAAGGATTGTTAATTGATAAAAGATCACAATTTTAGAGACATGTATGTTTATACAAATGGTAAATGTTTTCCTTTTTCTAATTTATACAAATGCTAAATGTTTTCCTTTTTCTAGTTGATACAAATGCTAAATGTTTGCCTTTTTTATGACATTTTTAGATGGCTGACCATGATGAGAATGATGTTCATGATGAGCATGTTGTCCATGACGAGCATGGCGAGGATACCAATGTAAGTTCTAAAAACATATCCTGTATTTCTATAAAATTCATTATCTTCTAGTTATGTCATATATCCTATATTTCTATATTGGCCTAATTCAGTGTGTTTATTTTTTTCAAATTTTAGGTTGATGATGCACATGTACCCACTGAAGCACTGGAGCAACTTGATGCGTAGAGAGGACATTCCAACTCGAGATATCATCTACCGTTTCCTCCTCCTCCGCAGTAATATCCTCATCTCTAAACGTTTCTCGTAGGATTCTGAACCCCTCCCTTCCCTCTACTACATCGAAGCCATGCCGCAGTTGAACCCTTTCGCCGAGCCCTACCCGGCCAAGCAGGCGTCGCCTGAAGCACCACCGTCGTCGTCGTCTCCACCTCCATCGCAACTTGCTGTGCTAGTCTTGATAGTTTATCACCCCACATGCCTTCCTCCTCAGTTCCTGCCGCTAGACGACCACACAATGGATCCAAGAGGATTGCAGGCGTTCGCCAAAGACTATAGGCTGAGTTAACTCAATAGTTAACTCAGCCTATAGTCTTTGGCAAACGCCTGCATATCCTCTTGGATCCATTGTGTGGTTGTCTAGCGGCATGAACTGGGGAGGAAGTCATGTGGGGTCATAAACTGTGAGATATAATTGGGATGTTGATAGTGATGATGAATGATACTTTGTAAATGAATGTTTCTGAATGTTAAAACATGTATTTGAATGATTCTATATGTGTGAACGTGACAATTGAATTGATGTCTGAATGTATCTACTTGTGTGAATCTTTTTATGTTAATTTTGCAGGTTTGTGGCCTGTTTGTAGGCTGATATCAATGGATGTCGTAAACCTGCAGTTCAGAAAACTGAACTGCAGGTTCTCATCCTGCTGACCAGCCACAGCAGGCCTGCAAACAGATTTATAAAAAAAAAATAGATATAGGCGTCGGTTATTTACCGATAACCGTCAGCACAGACTTACAGCGTCGGTTTGTTGTTGAACACCGACGCCAAAAGTGTTCGCGCTACAGGAAATGGGAGTCATCTAGGACACTTTTCTGCGTCGGTTTTTTAGTATATAACCGACGCAGAAAGCGTCCTAGATGACGCCGTTTTCTGTGGCGCGAACCCTTTTGGCGTCGGTGTTTTATAATAAACCGACGCCTTTATATTAAATAGGCGTCGGTTTTTTAACCGACGCTGAAGTGTCCAACCTTTTAGCGGCGCCCACATAGGCGTCGTTCAGAAACTGACGCCAAAGGGGGTTAAACAACCGACACTAAAAGGCACTTCTGTAGTAGTGTATGGGAAAGTCACAACCAGTTCCATCCCTAAATGTTTGCAAACAGAAACAATGTTTTTATTGTTTTCTTACATTTTGTGTTGTTTTAATCAACCTAAAATCGTTGTATCTCAAGAATGCTAAGAAACTATACTATGTTGATATTGTGTGAGATGGGGATGCTAAAACTTCCTCACTCATAACTACATCACCAAATAAAATTTTGGGTTACCCTTTCCACCATTCTGTTTGATGTTTGGATGATAGAGTCAACCATTCATCTACTCTAGATTCAAAATGTTTATCATGTCTTTTTCTCAACTTACAAAAAAAAAACTACTCCAATCTCCTTTTCTATCATTTACCTATGTGATATCTAGATTAATTTCCACACCTAATGTATGTAAAGGATACATAATACCTTTTTTGGTAGGGTGCGATAGATTGGCAACCCACTGGGGACATCTAAGGATCTAAGTTGATTATCATGTTTCTTTTTTTCCTTGATGTTTTTGTTTGTTTTAGTTTTTTATGTTATATATACTTTTTTGTTTCTTTTTCTATTGTTCGATGTGCTTGTTGATGAGGGTTCAGGGGCATGGCAAGTTCACTTCTATATTTTTGTCTCCTCTATCTAATTGGATCTCCGTATAGTTTTGTTTTTTCATTGCTATGATTTTATCCTCTTTCATTTTTCATCTTCTTTTTTGCCTTTCTCTCTTCTTAGGTTCCTTACATTGTCTTAAAGTTTCAGATTTCTTTCCCTTGTTAGGGTTTCAAATCCGATTCCTTTTTTTAATTTCTTCTCTCTTAATTTTCTTTTTTAAATAAAAATAATAAAAATATAATAAACAAGAATATAATAAATAAAAGTATATAAATATAAGAAAATATATGTATGTATATGTATATAAAAATCTATGGGAAAACATGAAAGGATGATAAAAGATATAGTTGTGAGTGACATTCTTTCATATTTGTCAGAATGCTTGACTTATTTTAAGGAAGGGAATGCTCATCCACATATGTTTTATTTATTCCTTTGTCTCTACTTTTCTTACATGTAATGGGTAATTCTCACATTGGACCTCAAGATGTAGCTCAGGGGTGTAAGTAAAGGTATACACACAACATTTAGTTGGACTTCGAATGACCTCGAGGATAACCTTTGTCTCCTAGCAATCACGACTAATCAAAGTCTCCATGGTCACAAGATGTGTATTAGGAGTAATACCCGTATATGTTAAACCCTAATCAGTTATGCAATGAATTCCATTATGCCATAGAAAAGTTAATGTGAGACTGCTTACCTTTCTTAAATGGTTGAACATGCTTAGTTACCATAATTTAATTCCTAGAACTATAATCTAACCTTGTGATATCATTTGGAATCATAAGACAAGCTTAAGTATCTAGTTTGGTCCAGTTTGAACAATGTTTGTTCAAGTTATGCTTTTGTACATTTTGGACTTTTCTACAATTTACGCAATTTGGAGGTTTTTCTTACAATTTATCACTTTCATTATGGTCTTTGGAAGTTCTCTCATAAATCTTGAGCTTGTTCATCCATGGGGTGCCTAGTTGAACCTTGGTTTGCATGTGTTTTCCTCAAGGGTATTTTATGGTTTACCCCTTTATGGATGAGCTACCTTTAGGAGCTATCAAGCAAATGGTTTATTTGCTTTGCTTTCAAAATCAACAAATGAGGGCTAAGAATGTCTCCGTGGTGTGGGTCAGCTGCTTGTGTGGCTGCTTGTATATCCTTAATAGTTTTAGGCCATGGATGCATGGAGAGCTTTCAGACACCTCATACTTCTTCTCTTTCATTATCCTTCAATCTTTATATATCTAGTTTTCAATTCCCAAATGAATGTTTTTCCCTCTACCACTTCCTTCCTACTATGAACCTCATTCCCTCCTTGTTTATCTATGGAGGACCTGTCCAAGGTAGAAGAAGAAGGTGAATTTCTTGATTGAAGCATGTAGGGTTTTTTTTTGCTTCCTTCAGGGTTTCTAAAGTTCCTTTTTGGTGATCTTGACCTGATTTAGTAAGTTTCACCTTCTCTTTCCCATATCTTTTTCTATTCTTCTTCCCCCTATCTTTCTCCAGGATAGAACGTTGTTGTTTTGTGGTAGAAGTTGCTCTAAAGCTCTAAAACCCTACCTTTCTTGCTCCTTATGCTTAGGGTTTGCTTCTTTGACGGAGAAAGGTGTTAGATGGGTGAGTTCAGACCTTATGTTTGGATTTTCTACCCTACCTGATCGAGTTTCTTCTTTTTGGGATTTTATCTTCTCATTAGAGGCAAGTTTTATAACTTGCTCCACATTTATTGCTTACCATAAACTTTCTAGCTCATGTTGTTGCTTTAAAATGATGATCCATGCACTAAAAATCTATGTTTGACTTGGATTTTGATTTTGATGATGTTCTGTATTCTGATTTCAGTTCTAGATGAACTTGTAATAATGTGTCCATTCCTCCTAATATATAAGATGACTTGGATCAGGTTGGTTTGACAACCGGTGGTGATATGCACCCATCAACCAATGGTCAATTTTAGGGTTTAAAGCTGATTTCTTCTATAAACACATGACCCAATGATGGTACCATTGCAACAACTACTGGTGTTGTATTCATGACAACTAATGGTGGTAACTAAAGTGTCAGCTGACATTCTCCCCTCAGGTTAGGTTTTGGCCTAATTAGAATCTTAATGATCAACAACTAAATACCCTAATGATGTTATCAATCAATGGTGACATTAACTTGATATCCGATTATGATTAATGAATATAGTGTTGATCTAACAACCTATGGTGACTTAATGGTCACTATTGATGGTGGATCAGGTCTCCACAACTTATGGTGAGTTAAGCATGTAGCTGTAGCATCAATTAAGCCTTAAACCAATGGTTTCTTGGGTCATTTGATGCAATGGTTGGACCTATACTCTGATTGATGGTATTAATACATGAACTTGACCCAATGATTAAGATCTAATGATTCTTCATCGAATAATTTTTCAATGATGCCTAATGTAATATCATGGTCCTAATAATGTGATTTATATGGTTTCCTTTATAAGATCTACTTAAGAAGCTCATTTATTGACAACTTGTTTTAAATAAATAATCTCTTGTGGGTTTTACCCTACTCTCAATGGAATTTTTTATGTTGTTAATCAAGGGATGTCTAGGGTTAAATGATGACTCTTTCTAGATCACAACTCAATGACTTCATAGGTAGTTTATCGAAGGTTTTTGACTTATGTAAACAACCACTAGTCTTACCTTCTAAACAATCCAATTTTTTGGGTTGATGCTTATGGTTTGTACGGTTTGAGTGATGTTGAAACCTAATGGACGTTTACCTTAATAATATAGTATTACCTATTCCCTCATATGATTAGAATTGATAATAAATATTTAGTTAATGGGAAACCCTAATGAAGTATATTTCGTTATACTTAGCCCTAATATAACCAAGTGATGGTAATTGATTATGAACAACCCCTTTAATTATGAATAGAATCATGTAGTACTCTCTTTTGTGGTTGAACTCTAGTATGATGTGACCTTATGGTTACACATTGAGTTATGTGTGGATCCATATGTGAGAATGGTATGGAATGTGATGGTGATACTTCCCTTTTGCATCCATGATCAAATGGGGATTCCATGAGTTAGGGTCTGTGTATGTGTGTTGATTAGTCATATTAAAATATTTATCTTGTTGAACCTAACTCTAATGCAAATAGATAAATATGAGTATTCATGTTTAACCTTCTTATATGATGTCATGATGATGGAAAAATTTCCTTAATATGATCATAACCATAATGTGTTAATTGGTAGTTATCATAGCCACTTGGTTGATACTTTCCCATGCTAAACATGTGCATTTCAAATATGATGAGGGTTAATCATATCTAGATTCTTTTCATGTTGATGTAATAAACGAATGTTGTTAGTGTTAATATAACCATGATATGATTGTTTATGAATATCTCCCAGCTCATTAATGCACTATTGTGTTTCCCGATGTATTATATGTAACTGATGATGTTGAGCCTTTTTATAAGTCATGGGAAGATAATGATGATCTTATAGAGAATAGTATGATGGTCTTAAAGACTTTTAGGCATGCTTGATCCCTGAATGAGGTGTAATCCTCTTGCATTGATAAGGATTGATACCTTGGGATATTGTGAAAAGGATTTATATCCTGTGATAGTGAGATGACAAGTGTAGTCTCTTGAATGGAAATGAATAGTACCATGTGATGATGATGCGATGACAAGTACAGTCTTTTAATTCACAAGTGAATAGTGACCTATGCTGTTGAGATGATAAATTATGTCTCATACATTTTATATCTTTTGAAGTTGTTATATAGAAATGTTTGCTAGAGATGAATTAGGGTTTGGTTGTCCACTTGTTTGATGCAGCCTTAATTCACCTAATTGGAAATAAATAATCAAGTGAAACCCTAATAATGTAGTGTCATGTGCCATAGATCCATCTAATTGTCATAACTTGTAGTTGGGGAAACAAGTATTCCTAAGGGAAACTCAGAGCGCATATTGTTGAGTATGTGGGGTGTTTTCCATACTGAATCCAAGTGTGTAGGGAGGATGCATGCAGTCATTCCTAGACCTCAGTTTAAGAATGGGTGTGGTTGAGTTCCATTGATTATATATGTGATGAGATTAGAGGACAACTGTGGTTGTACCTCGCATGGTAGGGTATGTTTACCCACCACTTTTCACTAGTGTGGTGACCTGTACCAAGGACGGACTAGGATGTTAGTAGATTAACATTATGTATCACTTTCACGGTCCTGTACTGACTGAGGGAGAATAAGATCATAGGAGTCTGGATCTTCGAAGATATTTCATGGCATTGATTTTGACTTAGCAGTGGTTAGTTGGATTTTGATTGGTATCCTCAAATTCCTCAGGGCATAATAAATGATGTAAGACAACCATGTAACATATCTATTTAGGGTTATACACAACGCTTCATATTGGATGATAATCATTGTTTGATTTGTTTTCACTGATATCATGTATAGTACAATAAGAGATAATAGTGACGTGATTTATTATCACACTAACAAATTTACTCAGGGTAGAAATCTCAGAGTTTTTACCAAAACCTCATGCAATAATACCACCTGCAAGGGGATGGGTCTTATCACAGTACAGTTAAGGATCGAATCCCAAGGGACAATGTTTTTAAGAATCATTGCTAGTCTAGTCCAGTTCAAGTAAGGCTAATATTTAGAACAAAGATTGTGTTTAGTTTAATTAAATTATGTGCAGGAAAGTAAAAAGTATAATTAATGTTGATCCAGATTAATGATATGGAATCGCTGGGAAGGTCCCAGGTTTCACCGCTACTACATATGCAAACACATCCAAAAATCAAACATCCAGGCAAGATATAACTATCCAAATAGAACTGCTGCGAACCCTCCCGGAGGGATGTTTTGGTTTGCGTAAGCATCACCTTAGGCATCAGATGTCTCGTCACCATCTGGATCATGCACTTACAGTTTTGAAGATATATATATCCAACTGAGGATGTAGCCCCCCTATACATGCATTAGGCACACAGAAGCGTCACAATGGGCTAGATGGTTTGTCCCCTCACAGATCATACACTTACGACTGCAAGGAATCCCTTTCTATTTCTAGTCAAGGAGTCAACTATGCTAATCGATAAGCAAGCATGCGATTAATCTACAAATAATCATCGGCGATTAACAACAAAGATACATATATCCAACTGAAGTTGTGGCCATCCCTGAGGGATGTTTAGGCCACAGAAGCGTCATCGTAGACTAGATAGATCATCCCCTCACGGATCATACACTTACAACCTCAAGGAATCCCATTCTATTTCTAGTTTGGGAGTCAACCTCGTTAATCGACATTCGACCGTACATATAGAAGATCTCGCAACATTGGGAAGAACAAGATAAAATCAAGCACATAATCAATCTACAAACATTAAAGATTAACAACAAAATGAAAATTTATATACATTGCCATGGAATGTTTAATAAGAGAACATGCTTGCATGGGTAGCAGGGCTAATACATGCACCCCAGCGAAAAGGAACTACTCGCTCATGATGCAAGAAACAAGAACAATAAGAGAGAGGGAAGAATCTGCCATGAGCATGATGCAGGTGTCATGCCGATGCAGGTGTTGCTGATGCAGGTGTTGCGATCAGTGGAGGCGGAAGTGCGATGGAGGGCGTAGCTCAAGACTTTCTTTCGGTCTTGAGGTAGTGTCCGCTACATAGTCTTGAGATCCTATGGTTTACTGCCACATGGTCTTGTAGACCATTTGTCGTTGATCGGTCTTGAAGACCATTTGCCGCTGATCGGTCTTCAAGACCATTTGCCGCCGATCGGTCTTGAAGACCGTTTGCCGTCGATCGTTCTTGAAGACCGTTTGCCATCGACCGGTTTGGAGGGTAGAGGGTGCACGATGTCGGCTTTAGGAATGTGGTGCGGGCGACGAAGATGGCAGGGAGAAGACTGAGTGGGGCTTGTGGTGATGGAGGCCTAGGGTTTGCTGGTGCAAGATTAGGGTTACTGTGGTTGATGATGATGGTAGGAGGGCTTCTTTGTAGTTTCTGGATGTGCGTTTCATACAGTCTCACGAAGAGGCTGCTCATATGGTCTTGAGAGTTTGAGGCTTCACACGGTCTTGAGACCGTGTGGCCTCACACGGTCTTGAGACCGTATGGCCTCACACGGTCTTGAGACCGTATGGAAAGGCAAAACTGTTAGGAGGGGAAAGGTGCGAGAACATGAGGCCCTGATTTCTTGGGTGAAACCGATTGGTCTAGAACATTAGGGTCATGACTGTTAGGGTCAATTGGTGATGGTGGTGATGATGGTGGTTGAGTTGGAGAGGGTAGAAGGATGATGTTGGTGAAGATGGAGGTGGAAAGGGTTAAATGGAGGTGGTATTGATGGTTAAGTTGATGAAGATAAATGTGTAATAAGCTCGTGGTTTCGAGACCAATTTATCAAGATTGATTGAGCAGACTGAATAGGCAAACTGTTTGGTCGAGACTGATTGATCAAACTATTTAGTCAAAATTGATTGATTAGGACCAAGGCTGAGAGGCTTGAGTGAAGGTGACTTCCAGTTGATGGTTGAACCTCATCATGTCATGTATAACATCAATATAAACCTAGTTAATACTCTTGATAATTAAATCAATTACACAATTTTGCATATTGTGAAATTTAGGAGATGAAATCGGATGTATTTAGTTGTATTGAGCCCAAGATGGCGATTGAATTTCATGATGAATATGCATTCATCAAAACACCCCGAACTTAAACGTTGCTCGTCCCCGAGTAACACAAAGTCTGAAATAGTCGCCAACTAAATACTTTCAAATCATGTGATTGCCTCTTCTTCACATCACAATTGTTTTCTTTCAGCTCAGTATGACTAAGCATCTCAACTTCCTAGGACCACTGAACACATCTTACCATATCTTTATTCCCGAGTTTGTTTTCTAACATCACTTCCTCCTCACTTTTTCCAATAATAAGCATTTCTAAGAGTTTTGTAAGAGTCTAGAGATACCCACAGAACAACAAGTGTGCACCTAATCTGACACTGGTGTTTTTCAGGGTAGTGGAGGCATTCATTGTGCCAATAGGTAGAAAAGGGAGTGAAGGGTGGTATGGAAGGAAGAAGTAAATCTCTCCTCTATTCGACTTGAGATTTTTATTATATGATTTTTAATTTCATTTATTGCATTTTTTGTGCAAATCTCTCCTCTATTCAACTCGAGATTGCATTTTTTTGTGTGCTCTTTGGCATCTTTTCTTGGTGGTACGCCCCTATTAATTTGCGAGAGATATGGAAGAAGCAGATATAGATAGAGGTGGTGCGCCACCCCGAAATTATGGTTTGGAACTATTTTAGCTATTTTTATTTCTTTTTGATGGATGGAGGGGTACGAAGATGGTAGAAGAAGTGTATAAGAGAGTTTAGATCAAAATGCAACTTGATTTACAATTCAGTGCACCGGGTCGTTCTCTTTATCATGCTCTGCTCAAATAATGACTTGTTGGGGATCCGATGGGGATTCCATGTTATTGTTCCACTTATGAGTTAGGAAGCATGACATGTTTGATCCCTATCAGTTTGACAGACACTTGCCATTTTTTGCATAAGGACCATGATGTTAGGATTCATAAGCTTCACAAGATGATTTCAATCAATAGGCTAGTTTTTAAAAAATGGCCCTTTTTGAGGATCTGCTTCGAATAAGGAGGGTATAATGATTCGAAATGCATAGCTTGAGAAACTAGCCAGCTAAGCAATTGAAACGAAAAGTGTCAAAACTTCATCAAGTTTCTGTGCAATTTCTTTGAAAACTTTAAAAATTTTGAAAATTTTGATAAAAATGCAACGATGAAATCTTAAGTCTGAAATGGATGGGTGTAGGTGGAAAGTGAAATACGTACCACCCACCCTCCACCCTGAACTTAGATATTTGCTCATCTCGAGCAGACTCTAAATCCGACATGGAGGGGAAAATTCACACTGGTTGGACCACCAGATGTGGTTGCGTTCCAATCAGTGTGCGTCCTCCATCTGAAAATCTCAAAAATGAAAACTAATTAGATTCAAGATAGCATCTCGCGATGCAAATTTTATTTAGTGCAAAATTATCTAAATGTAAAACAAAATTAAGGAAAATTTCTAATTCAAAATTAGAAGTAAAATGAATTTATTGATCGGGTTGCCTCCCGATAAGCGCCTTTTTTTTACGTCGATGGTTCGACTTGATTCCTTCAACTTTATGGTGGATATGTTGGATTGGTGAGTTCCAGTGTTACTTTTGTGCCTGTGTCAGCTGAGCTGAAATATCACTTCAAGCGTTGACCAATTTCCACAAATTCCCCTGACTTTTCACTCCATAAAGAGAAAGCACCATGTGGGTACATGCTCTTGATAATGTAAGGTTCAAACCTGTGAGAACGGAGTTTCCCTAGAAATAACTTTAGTCTTGAGTTGAACTGTAGAACTTGGTCTCCTACTTGTATGTCCTTTCTTTTCATATGACCATTGTGCCAAAGTTTCGTGCATTCTTTATAGATTCATGCATTCTCATAAGTTGTCATCCGGAGTTCTTCCAGCTCCTGGAGTTGCAGAATCCTAGATTGGCCTGCTTTCTTCATATCAAAATTCAGTTGTTTTATTGCCTACCATGCTTTGTGTTCGAGTTCAACAGGAAGGTGGCAAGACTTTCCATATATTAATCGAAATGGTGTAGTTCCAAGGGTAGTCTTAAAAGCAGTTTGGTAGGCCCACAATGCATCATTGATTTTTACTGACCAATCTTTTCGATTGTGGCCTACTGTCTTCTCTAAGATAGCCTTGAGTTGACGGTTAGAAACCTCAACATGCCCACTTTTTTGTGGATGATAGGGGGAGGCTACTTTGTGTGTTACACCATATTTCCTCAGCAATGCTTCAAAGCTTCTTTCAAGAAAATGAGAACCTCCGTCGGAAATCACAGTCCTTGGGACTCTAAAATGGGAGAAAATAATAACTTTGTACATCTTAATGACGGGTTTGGAATCGCTAGCGATGGTTGGTATGGATTCAACCCATTTTGATATGTAATCCACCACCACTAGGATGTAGGAAAATCTCATCTCTCTTTGTTATATTACCCGTTCTTTGGCACTTGTCACATGATAAAACAAAGTTGTTGGAATCTTTGGATTTGGTTGGCCAAAAGAATCCACATTGCAAAATCTTCAAAGCTGTTTTCTTAGAAGTCATATGGCCTCCAACTGGGCCTGAGTGACATTGCTCTAAAATGAGTTGAGCTTCTTCTTCAGCGATACAACGTCTGTAGAGGCCATCAACACAGAGCTTGAAGAGGTATGGCTCATCCCAGTGATATTGTTTCACATCATGCTTGAATTTCTTCAATGCATTTCCGGTGCATTCTAGATGGATGACACCAACGACGAGGTAGTTCACATAGTTCGAGTACCAAGGGGTAGCTTTAGAAACTTTCTTTAGTTGGTCATCCGGAGGAGAATCATTAATTGGGATCTTCCCAGTTTCCAAGGTGTGGATGTGACTTAGGTGGTCTGCTACAACATTCTCTATTCCCTTCTTATCTCTTATCTCAAGATCAAATTCTTGCAATAGGAGAATCCATCTAATTAACCTAGGTTTAGCATCTTTCTTCACCAGGAGGTAACTAAAAGTGGCATGGTCCGTGTAGATAATGACTTGAGAACCAATGAGGTAAGATCTGAACTTGTCGAAGGCATACACTACTGCAAGAAGTTCTTTCTCAGTAGTTGCATAGTTCCTCTGAGCTTCATCGAGGGTCTTTGATGCATAGTAGATCACATAATGTTTGTTTTCTATACATTGGCCTAAGAAAGCACCCACAACATAATCACTGGCATCACACATAATTTCAAATGGGTGATCCCAATCGGGAGCTCTAATGATGGGTGTTGTTATAAGGGCTTCTTTCAGGTTATTAAAACTTTTGACACATTATTCATCAAAATGGAACTCATCATCCTTTAGCAAAAAATTCATCATCGCCTTGGTTATCTTGGAGAAATCCTTTATAAATCATTTGTAAAAGCCTACATGACTAAGGAATGTGCGAACCTCTCTTACATTCATCGGGATAGTGAGATTGGAAATCACTTTGATTTTCGCTCTGTCAAATTTGATACCTCTACTACCGACTCTATGGCGAAGGACAATTCCTTCCTTTACCTTAAAGTGACACTTCTCACAGTTCAACACAAGATGTGCTTCTTTACACAATTTAAGGATAAGGGAGAAGTGTTTAAGGCACGAGTCGTATGAATCTCAATATACTAAAAAATCATCCATAAAAATTTCCATGATAGTTTCAGTGAGACCAGCAAATATAGCTGCCATGCACCGTTGGAAAGTTGGAGGTGCATTGCAGAGTCTGAACGACATCCTTCTAAAGGCATATGTTCCAAATGGGCAAGTAAAGGTTGTTTTCTCTTGGTCATCTGGATGTATAGGTATTTGATAGAATCCAGAGTAACCGTCAAGATAGTAGAAATATTCTTGATGGGCCAACCGCTCTAAGACTTGATCAAGAAAAGGCATCGGGAAATGATCCTTTCGTGTCGCCTTGTTCAACATCCTGTAATCAATAAACATCCTCCACCCAGTGACTATTCGAGTGGGGATAAGTTCATTGTCTTCATTTTGTATCACAATAGTTCATCCCTTCTTTGGGACAACATGCACGGGACTTACCCATGGTGAGTTAGATATCAGATATATGATTCCAGTAGTGAGTAGTTTAATGACTTCACGATAGACTACTTCCTTCATGTTTGGATTAAGCTTCCTTTGGTGTTCAATGATTGTCTTGTGATCTTTCGTCTTGGGGATGTTGTGCATGCAAAACACTTGACTGACCCCAGTGAGATCACTCATCTTGTAAGTGATGGCTTTTCTTCTTTCCCTTAATTCCATCAGTAGTTTATCCTCTTGTTCTGTCGTTAGATCTGAATTTATGATAACGGGGCAGACCTTGAGGTCATCTAGAAACACATACTTCAATCCCTCGGGTAGGGGTTTCATTTCAGGAGCGTGTGGTTTCTCACCTATTTCTTCAGTAAAATCCATTGCTTTGAGTTCGTCAATTTTGGCTTCCGGGTATTCTTCAGCAGTATTGAGGTGGAGCACACAATCTTTTATTTGTTCATCAATGGAGTTATCAGCAGATGGGTTTGTTAGAGCCACTTCTAACAGATCACCTTGTTCATAATCCTCTTGCATAAGTAGTGTCATCTGCTCTATGCACTCAATCAAGTAGACTTCTTGCATACTTGGTCTTCGCATACTTTCAAAAACTTTGAACTCTAGGGTTTCTTTTCCTAATCTGAGAAGCAAGGTTCCTGCTTCAACATCAATTACAGCTCTTGTAGTGGCAAGGAATGGACGTCCAAAGATAAGAGGGTATGTAGTGTCTTCCTTTATGTCCATGATGATGAAGTCACATGGAACATATGAATCTTTGCCTACCTTGACAGGTACATCCTCAATGATTCCCAAGGGAAGGGTTACCGTGTTATCTGCAAGTTGTATGGTCATACCAGTCGGGAGTAGTTCAGCAAACCCTAGCCTTTTGCAAAGGTTGAGAAGCATGATAGAGATGCTAGCGCCAAGATATGTCAATCCCTTCTTACATGATGAATCACTGATATTGCATGAAATCCCAAAAGATCCTGGATCTTTCTGCTTCTTTGGCATGTTACTCTAAATGATGTCTGAAGTAGTTGTTGCTAACTTGACTATCTCATATTCTTCAATTATATATTTCCTGGTGAGAAGTGACTTAAGGTACTTTGTCCAGGATGGTATCTCAGCCAGTGCATCTAGAAAAGGTATATCAACATGAAGCTTTTTCATGGCTTCCTTGAACCTATTGAAACGAGTATCAAGATTGGTTTTCCTTAAACGAGCAGGGAAAGGTGGACGAGGTTTGTACACTAGTACATCTGGCTCTAGTATTTCTTTCTCGGTATCAGTAGGTTTTTCAAAACTTTCCTCATTTGTCTTATTAGTTGTTGCTGGCCCTTTTGGTTGAGACTCATGTGTTTTAGAGTCTTGAACAATCATCGGTTCATTCTCGTTTGTAATAACCACATGTGTCTTGACTGGAGGATCAGAAAGTCTTTTCTAGACCTGGTGGTGACAACCTTTAGCTGCTCAGGGTGTTTAGGGTTATTTTCTGGTTGGCCAGCAAAGGCACTGCTAGGTGGTTTCATACTAGCTACAAGTTGAGCTAGTTGAGATTCATTAGCCTTCTGATGGGCTTGCTAGTTAGCTATCAAGGTTTGTTGTGACTGCAACATCTTTTCAATGGTCGTTAGCTTATCATCAGGGGAGATAGTACCAGCTTGTTGCCCTTGGTGTGGGTTTTGGTATGGGACTTCATTGGGATTATGGAACTGAGAGTTATTCTGGTAGTTGTTGTAGTTCCTATTCTAAAAGTTACCCCTATAATTCCCTTGGTTCCCAAAATTTTTCTATGGATTATACTGGAATCCTGATGGGCCTCATTGCTGATTATTTGAACCAAGTTGTCATGCGTTTTCTGCTCCTGAAGGATTTCCATATTGAAAACCAGGATGGTTCCTATTCTGATTCAGATTGTAATATCCTTGACCAGGGATGGTGTTGACAACATTAAGATTTTCCATTTGACCATTATCTCCTTGTCCACAAGAGTTTTTTAGAACAACATCGTAGAGAACATTGCATGCTATAGTGGAATGATCAGTACCTTTACATGCTTCACATAATAGTGAAGCTGACTTGATATGTTCTTATTGTTGATGGGGTGAACGTCCTCTTCCAAATGCAGAAAGAGATGATTCGATCTTGTCTTTCTTAGCAACTAAGAGTTTGAGGGTCTCAACGATTGAATTATATACAGGAATAACTTCAACCATAGCTACCTTCAATATGCCTTTACCTACAGACCTACCCCAATTAGCTTGATTTTCTGCTCCAAGGGTGACAACCTTCCATGCGCTATCATAACTTTGACGCATGAAGTTTCCTCTAGATGAGGAGTCTAAGAACCTCTTGATATCGTCATCCACACCCCTATAGAAAATTTCGATGAGTTGGTTCTTAGGAATGGCATGGTTTGGACACTTGCATAGAAGCTCCTTGTATCTTTCCCATGCTTCAGCAAGGGATTCTCCAGGGAGCTGAGTGAATTGAATTATACGTCCCTTGATTTCATATGTGAGAGGAGGGTAGAATTTTTCCAGAAAAACATTTTGAAGTTGTTCCCAAGTGGTGATGGGTTCACATTGCAATGACTTGTACCAACTTACAGTTTTATCTGTAAGAGAATACTTGAAGAGACGGAGTCAGATGGCATCATTTGATACTCCATTTTTCTTTGTCATAGCACATAGATCGATAAACCTCAAAAGATGTTCCTGACCATCTTCTCCTTGCTTACCATAGAATGGGTTGTTTTAAAGCAAGGTGATCCAATGTGCCCGGATCTCAAAATTTGGAGCGTTGATGTGAGGAGGTTGTACTAGGTGATGAACGTCAGTAGCTTTAGGGATGGACAACTCTCTAAGGTCCTTCTACAGTTCTACTGCTTGTGCTACTGCTTGAGCTGCTCAGATCTCTATTTCAACTACAGCTCTGGCTTCTTGCATAAGCCTATCTCTTTGTGAAGAAAGAGCTTGAGCAACCCTTCGGGCTATTTCCTCCTCTTGAGCCATCCTTGCTTGGTTCTCTCTGTTGTGACGACGAAAAGTTCTGTCTATCTCAGGATCAAAGCTAGCAGTGAGATCGGGACTGTTTGAGCGGTGCATGCACTAGTCTTCGTTGGTACCTGGGATGGAAAGATTTTTCAAAAGTGAGATTGATGGAGTAGAATCGAGTTCTAGTGAGTGATCACTTGTATCAAAAGAAAAAGAAAATCCTAGATTATCCTCAAAAGAACTAGATTTGACTAACTAATTTCGTTGTCCCCGACAATGGTGCCAAAATTTGATGTGGTTTATTATCACACTAACAAATTCACTCGGGGTTGAAATCCCAAAGTTTTTAGCAAAACCTCATGCAATAATACCGCTTGCAAGTGGATGGGTCTTATCGTAGTATAGTTAAGGATCGATTCCCAAGGGACAACATTTTTTAGAATTGTTTCTAGTCTAGTCCAGTTCAAGTAAGGCTAATATTTTGAAGAATGATTGAGTTGAGTTTAATTAAACTAAGTGCAGGTAAGTAATGAGTAGAATGAAAGTTGATTTAGATTAATGATATGGAATCATTGGGAAGGTCGCAGGTTTCACCACCACTACACATCAAAACACATCCAAACATCAAACATCAAAGCAAGATATAACTATCCAAATAGAACTACTATGAACCCTACCAGAGGGATGTTTAGGTTTGCATAAGCATCACCTTAGGCATCAAATGTCTCGTCGCCATCCAGATCATGCACTTACAGTTAGGAAGATACAAATATCCAACTGAGGTTGTAGGCCCCCTATACAAGCATTAGGCACATAGAAGCGTCATCATGGGCTAGATGAGTCATCCCCTCACAGATCATACACTTGCGACCTCAAGGAATCCCTTTCTATTTCTAGTCAAGGAGTCAACTACGCTAATCGACAAGCAAGAAGGCGATTAATCTACAAGCAATGATCGAAGATTAACAACGAAGATACATATATCCAACTGAAGTTGTGGCCCTCTCTAAGGGATGTTTAGGCCACGGAAGTGTCACCGTAGCCTAGATGGCTCATCCCCTCACGGATCACACACTTACGACCTCAAGGAATTGCATTATATTTCTAGTTTGGGAGTCAACCTCATTAATCAATATTCTACCCTACATATAGAAGTCCTCCCAACATTGGGAAGAACAAGATAAAAGCAAGCAGGTAATCAATCTAATTAACAACGAAATAAAAATTTGTATACATTACCATAGAATTTTTAACAAGAGAACATGCTTGCATGGGTAGAAGGGCTAATCCCTGTACCCCAGTGAAAAGGAACTACTCTCTCATGATGCGAGAAACAAGAAGAACAAGAGAGAGGGAAGAATCATCCATGAGCATGATGTAGAAGTTAGTCGTAGCTCGATGAAGATGATGTGGTCTTCTACGTCATGTCGGAGTAGATCTGGATGAGGAGGAAGAACCACCAAGGCAGACCAAACAGATCTTCTTCTCCACCTTCTTTCTCATCTTGACCTCCTTGCTCGCATTAGGAGAAGTAGGTGAAGTGGCAATGGAGTGGATGTTTGTGGACTGAACATGTGTTCAGGCAGCTTATCAGCATCCTCGGTTCGATGCCCCAAATGAGGACCCTACTGGTCCTATTTATAGGCTCAGATGGGGTCTTGACATTTTGGACCCTATTGCAAATTTCACATTTTGAACTTCTAATATTTCCTCACGGGCTTGAGTTTAAACGGTTTGGGAACTGTCAAGTCTTCTCACGGTATGGTCTTAACAGTTTGGAATGTTTGCCTCCAATCGGTCTTTTCCACTTGATTTGGAAACTGATAGCACATCTATGCGGTCCTCACTTGTCTCGAATCAATCCTCACATCTGATCGGTCTTGGGACCTCCATGCCCTAACGGTCTTGGTCATGCGTTCTAGTGATATTGTCCAAACAGTGTCTTGCAATCATGCGCTCACGGTCTCACAGACTCAGCAACCTTCACGGTCTCACTATCATGCAAACGATCTTACCTATGGGTTTGGGTCTCTGTCCAAATGGTCTTGCAAGACCGTTCTCTTGTTGCTTACATGATTCGGCCTCACGGTTTGTGGCTATCGGTTTTGGCTTCTACATGGTTTTGATCGTTCTTGCCTTCTCGTGATCTGGAGTTCTTAACGGTCTCATGACCTTGTGGTCTCTGCTGGCCGAACGGTCTTGATACTTAGTGCACCTCATAGTCTCGCTATGGCTTAGGTGGAGAGGAGGTCGAGTGGAGCCCGCGGTGGAGGAAGCTCTCGTGTTGACAGTGGTGTCGTGTTGATGCAGATGTTGCGATCAGTAGAGGCGGAAGTGGGATGGAGGGCATAGCTCAAGACTTTCATGCGGTCTTGAGGTGGTGTCCACTACACGATCTTGAGAGCCTTTGGTTTGCTGCCATACGGTCTTGCAGACCGTTTGCCGCTGATCGGTCTTGAAGACTGTTTGCTGCTGATCGATCTTGAAGACCGTTTGCCGTCGATCGGTCTTGAAGACCATTTGTCGTCGATCCGTTTGGTGGGGAGAGGGCGCGCGATGACAGCTTCAGGAATAATGTGTGGGTGATGATGATGGCAGGTAGCAGACCGAGTGGGGCTTGTGGCGATGGAGGCCTAGGGTTTGTTGTTGGGGGATTAGGGTTTCTGTGGTTGAAGATGATGGTAGGAGGGTTTGTTAGTTGTTTCTGGACGTGTGTTTCATATAGTCTCACGAAGAGGCTACTCATACGGTCTTGAGACCGTGAGGCTTCACACGGTTTTGAGACCGTGTGGCCTCACACGGTCTTGAAACCGTATGGAAAGGCAAAATCGTTAGGAGGGGAAAGATGCGAGAACATGAGGCCCTGATTGCTTGGGTGAAACCGATTGGTCTAGACTGTTAGGGTCATGATCGTTAGGGTCAATTGGCGTCGGTGGTGATGATGGTGGTTGTGTATGGCGAGGATAGAAGGATCATGTTGGTGAAGATGGAGGTGGAAAGAGTTAAATGGAGGTGGTATTGATGGTGAAGTTGATGAACATAAAGGTGTAATAAGCTCGTGGTTTCATGACCAATTTATCAAGATCGATTGAGCAGACCGAATGGGCAAACCATTTGTTCAAGACCGATTGATTAAACTATTTGGTCAAAATCGATTGATTAGGAACAAGGCTGGGAGGCTTGAGTGAAGGTGAGTTCCAGTTGATGGTTGAACCTCATCATGTCCAGTATAAAATCAATATAAACCTAGTTAATACTCTTGATAATTAAATCAATTATGCAATTTTGCATATTGTGAAATTTAGGAGATGATATCATATGTATTTAGTCAAATTGAGACTAAGATGGCGATTGAATTTCATGATGAATATGCATACATCAAATAGATATGCTTATGTTGTAGTTATGCTCATGTTGTAAACATTCTTATGTTGTCAAATATACTGACACTCATGGTTAAGATGATGTTGCTAGCTATGTTTAATATTGCTAGCCATGCTTATGTAACTAGAAATGCTTAAACTGCTAATCATGCCTATGCAGTTAATTATGTTATGATGTTAGTTCTACTTATGATATGGTATTGTTTCCTTTATTTGAGATGCCAATATTGATATCCATGTCATGTTACTAGACATATTTATATTGTCGGGGATGCTTATGCTACTAGATTTCTTATTCTATTAGCAAGTAATATAATGATAGTTAGATTAATGATGAAATTTGAGTAGATATCTATCTAGAGAAATGGGTTTATTTTTTACATATACATTCATTGATAATCATACTAGTTTCTAAGATTATTTTCTTAATTTATTTAGCATACTTGAACTATTCAATCTATTGATTATTTAATACTCCAACTACTCAATTATCTACTATTTAAAATGTTGAAAGCAATATGCATTGTTGGAGGTTATATCTCTTGCTGGGACATGGGTTTCACCCGTATGGTTCACCACATCTTTTTAGGTAATCGACAGTGATGACAAAAGTCCATGCAAGTATAGAGGAAATACATAAATGGATCTTTAAGAATGTTGATTAGATGTCTAGTGTGTCCTAGAGTCATCCCTTTACTCTCAAGTCTGGGCAGGAAAAGTTCGTATATGGTATTTCAAACAAATCAGACTTTTGTTATCATGTTAATGCTTGTTTGTGTGGAATATACGAATATTGTTCTCCTATGTATATATGTTGTGGCTAAGGTGATAGAACAATTTGTATCAAATTCTTGGCATAGTATGGATACAAAAAAGATGTTCGAATCTTATGCAAAAGTTTCTCAGCGGGTGTTGATGTTGAAATTAGTTTTAATTTACCCATATTTTTGGGTATATGGTTAATTAGTGATCAATTGTGTTTTATGTTTTGAGTAATCTTTTTTAGTGTAACATGTTCTCACAAGTTTGTATCAAAGCATTAAGCTCACTGAGTCTATAGGGACACTAGGACTTAAGACTAGGATGACATTTAAGTAAGGAAAATGACATGAAAATATAGTGTATACTACCTAATATCACCACTTGGATGCTTTGGCCAGGTATACAATTATTGAAGAAAAGATAAGTATGGAACTCTTAGAGTGTTATTTTTCTAATTACTCTGATCAAATAGTGATTTTGAGACAACCTTAAGAGCATAATGAATCATAAATCATGGTGCAGATAACCCAATATTACCTCAAGAGAAGATGAGAATTTCATCATTATCTATCAAAACTTGAATGTTTGGTAACTACAAGAGAAAGATACAACACCATGAAATCTAAATCTAAATACAAATAAGAAAAATAGGAGTTCTGAAGATGTGATTCAATAAGATAATAAACTAAAAGACAAATAAGTCTGTACTTATAAAGTGAATCAAGGTATAAAATCCACATAAGATGGAGAGTACTCCTATAATCAATATAAAATGAGAATATGAATGGGAACAATGACAAAGGAATAAGGTAGAACCTGAGTTAATCTCAAACTAACCTATGTGTGTAAGAAAGTGTTAATGTAAAATTAGCATGGCATGTGAAATAAATTAAGGGAGATGATCCATGTATAATGAAGAAAATGTGGAATATGATGATTTACCTATTGATAAGTGGTTGAAAAACATAATAAAATAAGAGAATATACCCAAGTGTGATAAATAGTCATCAAGAAAGGAGTAATGAGATATGTTAATAATGATGATTCCTATGCTAATGGCAAGGAACCCAAAATGAAAAAGGTAAAATGATACATAAGAAACTGTAACCGGAATAATGAAAATAGAATTTGTTACCTTTTTGCTAGTGACCATTGAACAATGTTGCTATGATGTGGGAAGTATGTCTCCCTTTCTATCTTTCATTTCTAGGGTAGAGATTTCAAGTGGATCATTGCCACTTGGTATGTGTGGATTCATTCTAAACATGAGGGTGGATAGCTTATTATAGAAAAAGGTTGCTTGGACTATGGTTTTAAGATCATAAAGTTAGTGATGAGTTTGCTTTTGTGCCTTCCAATAATTAGGAAGACTCCTTTTATATGTCTTGAGATTTGTTATGTTGTTAAAAGTAGATGAGATAAGGATGTGGGTTCCTTATAGCACATGAGGTGGATACCAAGGTAATGAATCCTAATATCCAAGATGTATAAACAATATGGGAAGTATGTGAAAGTTGGAGATGTTTATTAAATAAACATTCCAAGTATTCATCTTCCTTAGAGAGAGAGAGAGAGAGTTGATGATGACCCTGTAAATGTTGTTTGGAAGCAAAAACAAAAGTGATTCTATAATGTTGTGTATGGCTCAGTGATAGCTGGGCAATACCACTATCAAGGATAGATGGTTTTTTGATCAGTGGACATGTGTTACAATGTTCCTTTGAGATAAAATATCCTTTACACATAAGAGTTAAAATGGATGATATAAGTTACATGACCATGGTGAGTTTAGGGTTATGTCCTTTAGACTAACTAATGTACCAATAGAATTTATAAATAGGAGGAACAAAGTGTTCAGGTCATGTCTTACAAGTTGTAGCAAACTTTGAATGATGACATCTCAAGGTATTTCGGAGATGGTCAACAACTTTGATAAACCTTTAGAATGTTGAAGTAATTGTACTTATGTGTGACAAGTCTTTCAAGAATGAGTTGGGGGTTGACTAAAGTATCCTCTTGGAGTTATGATACCTTTGTTAATTATGTTATGTGAATCCTAATAGGATGAAGACAATGTCATTTCTCTAAATCTAACAATGTCAATCAGGAAGTTATATTTGTTAATAGTTATAGACAAGTGTATGATTCTTCAACCAAACACATGGTCATTCCACCATTGAGATGATTGGAGAATCCTCTAAAAACATATTCCTTATAGTTCTTGAAAATTAGGGGATGGCTACCTGGTTGATTGAGTTGTTAATTACAAAAACCATCAAAGGAGCATAGAGATGAAACCTTGTAAAGTTACATATGATAAGATATACATGATGTTCTTTGTTTGGTAAGAGCCAGTAAGTATGACCTCTGAGTGATGTGTGATACAACTGATAGAATAGTTTAGGATGATTGCAGAGCCCAAAAGTTGAAAGGTACTACCAGACATGTACATGTGGTATAACAACTCCTATGTTGAACCAAGGTGACACATGCAGAAGTTGAGGGAGAAGAATATGACCTCTATGAGAATAATGTGACATAATCATGAGATGAAAGTTACCAAGAAGAAGATTGGGGATGAGGTGCATGAGAAGTATTCATCTTTGTTTACCTTGGATTTTGGGGGTGAAATCCCTATTAGGGATTAATGGTTGTGAGACCCCTTACCTTGCTTAAATGGTTGAATATGCCTAATTACCATAATTGAATTCTTAGAAATGTATTATTACCTTGTGATATTGTAACGACCCCGCCTCCCGGTAACCCCCAATTAAGGGAGACCAAAAGGTCAGAGCCATTATCCCAATTTCTCGGATCAATGGTTCGAAAAATAATCATTAATAATTACTAAATTCTACCAAAACTATACTTAAAATCTGGAATAAAACAAAACTTTGCATACCTTTTAAAATCTTATATTTCTAGACTTCTATCCACAATTGGAGTCTATTCTAACTAATCCTACTTGTACTTTAATTTCTTAATTTCACAATATGCCACTTTACTATTTGTCCTATTCAATTTGTACCTAAAACGCAGACAAACAAAATGTCAGTCAACATAAATGAATATGTCGGTATGTGGGGGAAACAATAATTAGGCAGTTATCTGTAACAACAAATTGCAAGCAATTATGGTTTAGCAAGCAAACTCTACATCTTAAACATAACTACTCAATCCATACATACCCTAACCTCTACGCTTGTCCCTGCAGGGGACATGGATACTACCTCTCATATGGTAGAACCCAACTAATCCCCATGGTCCTACCTAACAGGTAGATAAATACCTAGGGTTGAAGAGTCGCATGGCACTAGACATAGGTAGCCCAATCCCTAACTCATGATATGTTGAAGAGTTGCATGGCACTACCCATAGGTAGCCCAATCACTGACTCATAATAACATGATGGTCCTACCTAATAGGTAGACCATGTACTAGGTCATCCTTTTCATCATTAGCAAAGCCACAGAGGAGGACTAGCATCTCAGCTAGTTACGTATACATATTTCAGGTGATAATCATAGTCACTTTATAGTTGCATGAAAAAAAGTCATCCAAGCAGTTATTTTCAGGCAACTGATAAAACATTAGGGAATAGCCGTGAAACTAAAGCGATTAACGGTAAGAGTAACCACATACCTAATCTAGAGGTAACTTGATGTCCAAGCAAGAATAATAAAGAACAATCAATCAAGCAACTAATAATATCCTGAAATTAATGCATAACATCCAAGTTTCATTGTTTTATCCAAATCATTCTCAAGAAAGACTTGGATTCTACCTAAGGATTTATAGGCCAACTTTTGGGTTTTAGCCTCCATAAAGAATTTATAACATTTAATGCTCTTTTAGTTTGCAAACCCTAATTTTAACATCATTGGCATACTTGAAAGTCAATTAAGTCTAATATGCCTCTTTTACACTAACTACTATCTTTTCCCTTTTAAGTCATGTCAAGATCATTAGGCCCAATTATCATCTTTGGTTTCTTTCAAATTGACAACACATAGTCCAACTCATATATGAACCCTACTTATCACGAATTCCACATTTATCCATTAGAAAACCCTAATTACCATATTATGGGTATTTATCCACAATTAGAAACTTTCATACTCAAAATAGCTCAGAATCATCATATCTTAGTTTTATTCATGGATTTGAACAATTAAAGCCATTAAGAGTCATAATTACCAAGATTAGGGTTTCAAGGCCCATTAAAGCATATTCGTGTACATAGAACCTTAAATTAATCAAACTATTCATAAAGATCATCCTTTTAGATCTAATGTGCCCTTTTGTAATCAACAGGTTAATATCAACTTTAAACATCCATATAACCCTTCCCAATTCATTAATCATCAAAGATTGGGGTTTTTCATGAATTGAACCATTAAACATAGCATATTTACATACTCTTTCAATTTCAAGCAAAATTAGGCATTCCTTACATTTTTCTAATAAAAAAGCACTACTTATTTGTATTTTTTGGCCAAAGAACCTATTTTTAGCGAATTATGCAAGATTCATCAATTTTCTTGACTATTTGATAGAGAGGGCTATTTATCAAAATTATTGGGCCGCTTGATCGGTGGTCCACTGATCCACCTGTGGATCGGATGCCCCACGTTGCTCGCCCCCACTAGCCTACTAAATTAGCTGGCTGATACCTGAACCGTTGGATCTTCTTCGCGAGACCACGATGGTCCTCAATCGTACGGCTGCTGCTACTCATCTTCTTATTTCTTCTAAACCTTGCTTGTGGTGGCTCTATGGTGGCACCGTGGCAGAGGCTCATTGACCACGCTTCTTCTTACTAGTTCAGGGCATGAGGGAGGTAGGGAACAAGTTGGTCAAGTTCGTCAGGGTGAGAGGAGTTGAGAGGGAGGGCTATTTATAAGATTTAGGGGCTCTTATAGGGTTCCCCCAACTCGCCGCCACCCTTGCTCTCATCCAAATTAGGCATTTATTCTAGAATGAATGAAACCACCCAAAACCTAAGCTAGTTGGGTGTCGAATCCTCACCCAAACCCAAAGGAACAATTTCCTCAGGTGCACACACATCATATCATGAGAAAATTAGAGTGGAAAAACATCATCCAGCCACTAGTTTCCCAGTTCAGCTAGAACTGGACGATGAGCAGCTCTCATTGGATCAAGATCCAACGGCTCTCATATCTTGCGTTCAACCAAAAAGGAAAACAAATTCCTATTTTCAAGATAATTCCTCATTATCTAATATAACATGGAAAAATCATAACTCCTAAACCATGGCTCTGTTTTATCCCAAATTTTAAGGGAAACTTAATAATGACTTAATATACCCCTCTAAAAAATTTGGGCTCATTATCTAAAATAAAACGTTCATTTTCTTTAGGTGAAAGATATTACTCAATTAGGCTTATTTCTCACGTCTTTTCTCTTTCTTCACTTATTATCTTGCAACTTGGACTTCTTGGAACCCAAGAAATCCTATGATTTCAAAACCCTTTTTGATGGATTCTTATTATCCTTCTAGATGCATCCACATCCTTTATTTCTCATTATCTTACTTATTTCTTTTATTAAAATATTTATTTTTAAGAATTTCTCTTTATCTTTTATTTTCTTTGTCCTCTTTTCCTATTTCTTTTATTAGAAATCACATATAAACAAAATTAACTCAATTGTGGACATTCATGCCACCTTCTAGAGATTTCTATATAATTATCATAAATACTTTGCTTAATATTCATTATCTTGTATCTTTTTCTAATATTTGGACATTTCTTCTTTTCTTCTCTTTTATATCCATTATTGGATTAATCTAATAATAAGCATGGAAAAATTCTTATCAAAAGGGAGATTTGCAAAGAAATCCCTTCTTTGAAGCAAAGCATACAACCTTTTCAATTAATTTCATATTCATAAAAACATTACATTTCAATTATGGAAACATATGCAAAATTGAGGTTGTAACATCCTTCCCCTCTTATAGGAATTTTGCCCTCAAAATTCCACCAAACATATAAAAAATTCAGGATAAGACTTTTCTATATTCGTCATTGGATCCCATGTGGATTCATCCTCTCCTTGGTTCTTCCAAAGAACCTTTATCATCTCATATTCTTTACTCCTGAGATCTCTCTCACCTTGGTATCTCGTACCCTTATAGGTGACAGGGTAAGTTAGCCTCCCTTGGGAGCTCACTAGGTTCATTGCTCAGCCCATGGCTCAGGTACCTCACATAGTACTCTAGATCGGACTTGTGGAACACATCATACATCACGTTATCCTGAGGGGTAAGGCTAAACATAACCATCTCCACCAATCCATCCCAAATGGACCCATGTATCGGGGACTCAACTTTCTCAGCTATAGCTCAGAGGGGATGGATTTTCATATCACATATTCTCCCACAGTGAACTGCATGTCAGTCTACTTTACATCAGCTTACGACTCATGTTGCCCTTGGGCTCTCTTTCAGCCATTGCATGATCAAAGCAACTTCACCTGCACACACTGTGGCCTTTTTCTAACCTTCATGAGGTCCCTTCACCCACATCATCTTAATGAAGGGGTAAGCGACACAACCTCCCTTATAGAGCTTCTTACATCCTGATACTGGCTATGGTCGCTAACATCACAACTTTCATTAGACAAGAACTGTCTCCATGTATCACCCTGAATGAGCACACACACTCTCATCATACCCTCTAGTCTGGATCATACTAACCATCAGTTAGGGGTGATAAGCTGTACTAGCACTGAGTTCATCATGTACTTACTTCCACCACATGGAAGTGAATCTTTAGGTCATACTCTTGAACCTTTGAACTCGCATCATGGTGTAGTTGAACCATCTATCTTACATGTAGTTCAGTCGAATCTATCCCTTGATAGTACTCTCTCTTTCTCTTTAGACTATGTCATCTAGGTAAGGTGATCTACCATAACCCATGTTGCACCTTGATCTTCTTCGGTCCATGGGAGAATTACCATGACATCCATAGTGATGAACTCACATTCCCTCTCAGGGACTTTTATCCTCTATATCCACTCAATGGGTTATTGGTGTTCGTCCATTACCTCCTGACATGCATGGCGACAAGCCATATGCAACTCCATACACTTCTTAGGCATCCAAAGTACTACTACCACTTATTATATTAGTAGTACTATGGTGTATGGTGAACTTAAAATCATGATCTCTTGTATGCCATGATTCCTCAAGGTTGATTGCCTAAAACACTCTAGTCATGGGTTTCATCACCTTCTTTTCCAGAGAAGTGCATCTGAGGTTCTACCACCATCCTTCTATCACAACATGCCTAAGGCTGGCTAACCAAGAAATCACTAAATCGATTATCATATCTCATTATATATGAGTGTTAGCCAAACATATCTCACCACTTAGGGTTGACCTAACTACCAAGACTAGGCAACTACATCTCAACAAGGGCATCCATTACCACCTTTCATCTTTATATGTTAGGTAATTTTGAAGACATGCACGTCCATGTATTCCACTTATTATCTCATCTCGAACTTTAAGTCTATCTTCATCAAGAAAACTCAGAGCTCATCCTCTTGGTTATCACACTCAACCTTGTATAGCTCATAAATTCCACATAGCTCATGATAAGAACATCCTTATAAGATGACTACCTTAGTTCTCTTAGTGTTTGTAAACCATACACACAATGTACACTCCATAAGGGTATTCTATTATCTCTATCCTCATACATCATAGAAATGTTTCCACTCACAACATCTTTATCCTTGGTGTATGGCATGCATATTGCCCTATCTCTCACCCCCATAATGAGAGGAAATAAGCATTTGGTTGTGGTCCAAATTCAGTGTTCTTCGCATTCCAAGAGTAGAGATGGTGCATCCCACATTGCTGGTACTCCTTCCACTCTAGGTTGAAACGTGCAACACATGTCCCTACATCATGAACATCTCGATATCAAGGTTACTTCCATGGAAAACTGGTCTCAAACCCACTTGGGCCATCATACTATCCTTGGTCATCTCCTCTAGGTCTATAGGGTGCCAGCACTTTTGGGGTCATCCGTCTTCCCTTATGCATCCAGAGAGTGCCTTCCTCATCTGCCCTTTGGGTCCCATGAGTTCATGAAGGTGATCAATCTCCTAACCCATGGCCCTCAGACAATGATAGTTGTTACCTCCCTATCCTATGGTCATGTGCTACTAGGGAATTAGGCAACCCTACTCCCATCAGTCTTATCCCTACCTGACCCTAGGATAGACTTAGGATCCTACCATAGTACATATCTAGCGTGAAACCTTACCCAAGTCTCCATCATCTCTCTCGACATTTGTGGTCTGACTTACATCTTTTCATAGGGATCATGAAAACGTACCTACCCTGTTTAGGCCCCATCCACGTGCACTTAGAGATGATTATCTATGGGTCTATAGGTTTATTATCATACTATGTACTCTCCATTTATCTTCTCAAGATCCTATGAGACCTCTTTAGGTTACCTCAAACCCAAAAAAAGCTAATTCATACCCTACAAAAGGGTCCTCTCCCAGGACGGGAGAAATGATCTCTTGATAGCATCAAAGGTCACAAACATCCTTATGCCTAGGGTTTACATCCACATGAGCATATTTAACTCTAGCAAGCTACTAAGGCACATACCTAACAAGCATATCATTTACTATACAATGCTAGGTCTCCATGATAGGTCCTACTTGTGCTTGTTCCTCAACATTGGACCATCATCGTACATACACATGTCACCAACCTATAAGTAGGAGGTTCATCAAACATATACCTTAATCCAAGGGGTTTCCCATTCCTCTAAACATGTGGTGTGCCATGCTCAAATCTATAGAAACTCAAACCTCATCATGAACATCAGGTGCACCAGGTACTACTACTTCCCCTCTTAGGTCTAGGAACCCTAGGTTCACCTCTTATGCAACAGCCATCCCGGTGCATGCTCAACGTTCCAACCATGAACCAAACATGTACGAGGTATAACAAGCACATTCTTATAGTTCTTCCATATAAACAACACCTCAGATTCGAGTCCTCCTCAAGGACAACCAACTAGGTATAAGACCTTACAACTTGTTTCTATACCTCTTCAGGGTCTAAGGAACTCTTCTTCCTATCCTTAGAAGGTAAGCACCTATATCATCTGCACATTGGTACCAGCAGCCTCATCTTTCTTCTAGGGTTTGGTTCCTCTAAAGGCAACCAAGATACCAAAAGCCTCCATGGGTCATGCACGAGGCAACCACAACCATCCACTTAGGTCGCAACATACCCAACTTCTCAGGGTTCCTCATATCCCAGAGTCTAAGCTTCCAACCTTCGTATTTGGGTCTTTCTCTCTCTCTCTAGAGCTAACCCTACAAACAACCTTTCCACTAGAGGTTCTCTCTCTAAAAGGGTGGATCAAGCTCATATGCATACATCTACATGGGTGAAACCTACGTTTCCTCGAGATTGTCTATGGGTCTTTATGTTTAGCTCATAATCTATCCAACTTGCCCTTTTGGCCTGGGTTTTGAACTACTTCTAGCAATATTGACGTACTCAAGGTGCATACTATACCATGCTAAAATTAGCCCATAGGGTTTCAATAGGGTCATCACTAACACCATCAATTAAGGATTTATCCTTCACCCTATCATGCACGACCCTTTCCAGGTTGGGTCACCCAAACTGTACTAAGCCAACCAACCGCACATAGCTCATACTTCTCATAGGTATTCAAAACCAACATCATGTCAACCCACAAACAAGGTCGACCATGACATCCATCTCATCATGCCATCTCTCTCTCTAACCACAACTTAGGGTTAGGGTTAGGGTTAGCATCATCCTCAGAGGATGTGCTAGGTATCTACCTTTAATGGAGGTCTCTTCCTCCAAGACCAACTCTACTTCATCCTGCTGACAAGAAGGTCTAACCTCAGGTCTCACCTGAGGGCATGACAACACATGTCATATGACCTAAGCATGCAACTATTCTTTAGTTTATGCTTAAACTATTAAGCTTATGTCCTTAACTTCTTATTTACATGCTTTTTCATTAATTTGGTGGAGGATTTCATAACCTTATCATACATACCCTAAGGGTGAGGAAGAGAGAGAAAAACCCTAAACCTTAGAATCTTAACAGAATTACAGTTGAGAAGGAATGAAAATAGATGAGAGAGTCCTAAAAGTATTTTATTTTGATTCAGATCGTAAGACATTGGCCAGGCAGTCACATAGATCCGGGAGTCCTCATATTCTGACTAGCGATGTGGAGGAAAATATTGCCAGCCCCAGACGTGATCCTTTTCTAGACACCTTTGTCTTTCAGAAAATCCTCTAATAACTCCCTCGGTTCTATGTAATTTGTAAAATTTAATAATTACTAAATATTAAATGAGTAACCAATGTTTTGATACCAAATGTAACGACCCCGCCTCCCGGTAACCCCCAATTAAGGGAGACCAAAAGGTCAGAGTCGTTATCCCAATTTCCCGGATCAATGGTTCGACAAATAATCATTACTAATTACTAAATTCTACCAAAACTATACTGAAAAATTGGAATAAAATAAAAATGTGCATACCTTTTAAAATCTTGGATTTCTAGAATTTTATCCACAACTAGATTCTATTCTAACTAATCCTCCTTGTACTTTAATTTCTTAATTTCACAATATGCCACTTTACTATTTGTCCTTTTCAATTTTTACCTAAAATGCCGACAAACAAAACATCGGTCAACATAAATGAATATGTCGGTATGTGGGCAAAACAATAATCAGGAAATTATTTGTAACAACATATTGCAAGCAATTATGGTTTAGCAAACAAACTTTACATCATAAACATAACTACTCAATCCATACATACCCTAACCTCTGTGCTTGTCCCTGCAGTGGACATTGATGCTACCTCTCATATGGTAGATCCTAACTAACCCCCATGATCCTACCTAATAGTTAGATCAATACCTAGGGTTGAAGAGTCTCATGGCACTACCGATAGGTAGCCCAATCCTTAACTCATGATATGCTAAAGAGTTGCATGGCACTACCCATAGGTAGCCCAATCACTGACTCATGATAACCTGATGGTCCTACCTAATAGGTAGACCATGTACTAGGTCATCCTTTTCATCATTAGCAAAGCCACAGAGGAGGACTAGGATCTGAGCTAGTTAGTTGTACATATTTTAGGTGATAATCATAGTCACTTTATAGTTGCACGAAAAAAAAAAGTCATCCAAGAAGTTATTTTCAGGCAACCGATAAAACATTTGGGAATCACCGTGAAACTAAAGTGATTAACCATAAGCGTAACCACATACCTAATCTGGAGGTAACTTGATGTCCAAGTAAGAATAATAAAAAACAATCAATCAAGCAACCAACAATATCCTGAAATTAATGCATAACTTCCAAGTGTCATTATTTTATCCAAATCATTCTCAAGATAGACTTGGATTCTACCTAAGGATTTCTAAGACAACTTTAGGGTTTTAGCCTCCATAACACATTTATAACATTTAATGCTCTATTAGTTTGCAAACCCTAATTTTAACATCATAGGCATACTTGAAAGTCAATTAAGTCTAATATGCCTCTTTTACACTAACTACTATCTTTAACCTTTTAAGTCATGTCAAGATCATTAGGCCCAATTATCATCTTTGGTTTCTTTCAAATTGACAACTCATAGTCCAAGTCATATATGAACCCTATTTATCACTAATTCCACATTTATCCATTAGAAAACCCTAATTACCATATTATGGGTATTTATCTACAATTAGAAAGTTTCATACTCAGAATAGCTTAGAATCATCATATCTCATCTTTATTCATGGATTTTAACAATTAAAGCCATTTAAAAGTCATAATTACCAAGATTAGGGTTTCAATGCCCATTAAAGCATATTCATGTACATAGAACCTTAAATTAATCAAACTACACATAAAAATCATCCTTTTAGATCTAATGTGTCCTTTTGTAATCAACAAGTTAATATAAACTTTAAACATCCATACAACCCTTCTCAATTCATTAATCATCAAAGATTAGGGTTTTTCATTAATTAATCCATTAAAGATAACATATTTACATACTTTTTGAATTGCAAGAAGAATTAGGCATCAATTACATTTTCATTGCATTCCTTGCATTTTTTGATCAAAAAGCACTAGTTATTTGTATTTTTCGGCCAAAGAACCTATTTTTAGTGAATTATGCAAGATTCATCAGTTTTCTTGAATATTTATTAGAGAGGGCTATTAATCGAAATTATTGGGCCACTCGATCGGTGGTCCACTGATCCACCTATGGATTGGAGGCACCGCGTCGCTCACCCCCACTAGCCTGCTAAATTAGCCCGTCGATACCTAAACCACTAGATCTTCTTCGCGAGACCACGGTGGTCTTCAATCCTACGACCGCTGCTACTCGTCTTCTTCTTTTTTCCAAACCTTGCCCGTGGTGGAGGCTCGCCGGCCATGTTGCTTCTTGCTAGTTCAGGGCACGAGGGAGGTAGGGAACAGGTCGGTCAAGTTCATCAGGGTGAGAGGAGTTTAGAGGGAGGGCTATTTATATGATTTAGGGACTCTTCTAGGGTTCCCCCAACTCGTCGCTGCCCTTGCTCTCATCCCAATTGGGCGTTTCTTCTAAAATGAATGAAACCACCCAAAATCTAAGCTGGTTGGGTGTGAAATCCTCGCCCAAACAAAAAGGAGCAATTTCCTAGGTAACACACCATCCAACTGCATGTTTCCTAGTTCGTCTAGAACTGGACAATGAGTGGCTCTCGTTGGATCAAGATCCAAAGACTCTCATCTCTTGCATTCAACCAAAAAGGAAAATGAATTCCTATTTTCAAGATAATTCATCATTATTTAATATAACTTGGAAAAAGCATAACTCCTAAACCATGGCTCCATTTTATCCCAAATTTTGAGGGAAACTTAATAAATACTTAATTTACCTCTCTGCCAAATTTAGGCTCATTATCTAAAAGAAAACATGCCTTTTTTTAGGTGCAAGATATTACTCAATTAGGCTTATTTCTCACCTCTTTTCTCTTTCTTCACTTATTATCTTGAAACTTGGACTCCTTGGAACCCAAGAAATCCTAAGATTTCGAAATCCTTTTGAAGGATTCTTATTATCCTTCTAGATGCATCCACATCTTTAATTTCTCATTATCTTACTCATTTCTTTTATTAAAAGATTTCTTTTTAAGAATTTCTCTTTATCTTTTATTTCCTTTTTCCTAGTTTCCTATTTATTTTATTAGAAATCACATATAAACGAAATTTAGTCAATGGTGGCCATTAATGCCACCTTCTAGAGATTTCTATATAATTCTCATCAATACTTTGCTTAATATTCATTATCTTGTATCTTTTTCTAATACTTGGACTTTTCTTCTTTTCTTCTCTTTTATATCCATTATTGGATTAATCTAATAGTAGGAACCACAAATTTCCTATCAAAAGGGAGATTTGCAAAGAAATCCCTTCTTTGAAGCAAAGCATACAACCTTTTCAATTAAGTCCATATTCATAAAAACATTACATTTCAATTATGAAAACATATGCAAAATTGAGGTTGTAACAGATATGATTTGGAATCATAAGACAAGCTTATGTTTTAGGTTTTCTCCAATTTGATTAAATGTTTGTGCAAATTATGCAATTTTATGTACATTTTGGAATTTTCTACAATTTACCCAATTGGAAGGTTTACCTTGAAATTTATCACTTTCATTATGTTCTTTCGATGTTCTCTCATCATCCTTGAGCTTGTTGATCCCTGGGGCACCTAGTTGATCCTCGGTTTGGAGGTGTTTTCCTCAAGTATATTTTAGGATTTACCTCGTTATGGATGAGCTACCTTTAGGAGCTATCAAGAAAATGGTTTATTTGCTTTGCTTGAAAAATCAAAAAATGAGGGCTAAGCAGGTCTCTATGGATGGTGGGTCAGCTGCTTATGTGCCTTCTTGTATATCCTTAATGGTTTAAGGCCATGGATGCATGAAGAGCTTTTAGACACCTCATGCTTCTTCTCTTTCCTTATCCTTGAAGCTTTATATATCTACTTTTAAGCTCCCAAACAAAAGTTTTTCCATCTACCACTTCCCTCCTGCTAAGAAACTCTTTCCCTATCTTTTCATATGTGGAGGACCTATCCAAGGTAGAAGAAGAAGGAGAACTTTATGGTGGAAGCGTGTAGGGTTTTGTTTTGGTTCCTTTAGGGTTTCTAAAGTTCCTTCTTGGTGATCTTGACCTAATTAATTTGTAAGTTTCACCTTCTCATTCCCATTTTTTTTCTGTTCTTCTTCCCCCTATCTTTCTCTAGGTCGAAACCTTGCTGTTCCATGGTAGAATTTGCTCTACAACTCTAAACACCTACCTTTCTTGCTCCTTATGCTTATGGTTTGCTTCTTTGATGGAGAAAGGTGTTAGATGAATGCGTTCAGAGCTTATGTTTGGATTTTCTACCCTACCTACTTGACTTTTCCTCTATTTGGGATTTTATCTTCTCATTAGAGGCAAATTGTATAATTTTCTCCATGTTTATTGCTTACCATAAGCATGCTAGCTCATTCTCTTCCCTTAAAATGATGATCCATACACTAAAAAGTTATGCTTGACTTGAATTTTGATTTTTATGATGTTCCATGTTCTGATTTTAGTTTTAGATGAACTTGTAATCATGTGTACATTCCTCCTAAGATATAAGATGACTTAGATCAGGTTGGTTTGACAACTGGTGGTGCTAAGAACCCATCAACCAATGGTCAAATTTAGGGTTTAAAGCTAATTTCTTCTATAAACACATGGCACAATGATGATACCATTACAACAATCGATGGTGTTGTCTTCAGACAGCTGATGGTGATGACCAAGGGTGTCAACTGAGTTTTGTTGGATCTAAGGGCTCTAGAGAGGGGTGAATAGAGCTACAAAATTTCTCACAAAATGGATTAGACCTTCAAATTTTATCAAGTTTACAACAATAGCTTAATTGCAATTTGAAGTCCTATCTAACAAGCATAGCAAGGATGAGAGAGATTGATAGCAAGCACTTGACAAAAGGATGTAGAGTGGTTCCACACTTCAAACTAGAAGTGAGTCAGTCCACTACCTAGAGAGGTGAACTTCTAGGACTTTGCAAGTGCTTTTCTCTATATTATCACCAATAAGAGTTACAACACAAGACCACCAAAGGACTTACCCATCCAATCACAAGGATATATCCACCTTACCAAAGGACTTACCCACTTAGCTTGAGTCTTCAGACTGCACCAAGGTCTTACCCACTCAAGCTCAAGTCTTCCGCCTTGAAGGACTTTGCTTCTCCTCTTGGATCTTCAACCTTTGGCTTCGCCTTCACCTGGAGAAGATCACCACCTCTTCATCAACCTAGAAGAGGACTAGCTACAGCTCCATCTTCACTCGATGGAGCTTGCTTCACATTTTCTTCATGTCGGGAGGGGATAGGGAAGTAGGAAAAGATGAGGGATTTACAAGCACAAGGGTGGAGCTCTCTTACAAAACACCTTACTCACTCACAAATTACGAAATGAAGTGTAAACTAGAGGAAGAAAGTGGCTCCAGGAGTAGTTGCACACTCAACTATTGCAAGGACCTTGAATATATTGAATGAGAAAACTTGAAATGAACTCTAATGGGTCCTATTTATAGTTTGGGGTGATCCCTTGAGTTGGGGAACACCTAGGAACGAAATATAGCCATTTTTGCATAAGGCAACAAATCTATTTTCTCCCAAACAAGTCACCAATGATTATAATCACTTTTTTTGCATTTTCTATATAGTGTATTTAGTCGAATTTCAATAAAGGTAACTCGACCAATCGACTAAAAGACAAAGCCAAATTTAAAACTATTGGTCGAGTTTGTTCTGGGGAACTCGACCGATGAGATAAAATTTTGTTTGCTCAAAGAGTTGGTTGATTGAGTTTTGTGAATGCACAACTCGATCGATCAGCCATCTTCAAAAAATCAACCATATGATCGGTAAAGATTGTAACTTGACTGATCAATAGCCTATGATCGATTTTCTAAATTGGCTATAAAGTGATTAAAACTTGGTTTTAAGTGTCCCACATATGTTTCTCATCGTAGTTACAAGTCATATCATCAATACAAGTGATTACACAATTCTTCTAAGGTCATTTGAAGTGATTTCCTTATTAGCACACTTGCATTGCATTTGACTTGAACTTGGACAAGCTAGGGCTTGTGCAATTTGATCCTTTTCATGTACCTAAAGCCTAAAATCAATCTTGAACAAACATATTAGATACATATGAATGGAATGGTTGAGTCATTATCAAAATATGGACAATGTATAACCTTTAGGTCAACATTCTCCCCCTTTCTGACAATTACAAACAATTCCTCAAACATATTGAAAACGATATTCAAGTTATACATTTTCTTGTGAATTGTAATGGGTTTCAAGATTTGAGCAATGTGAATTGCTCCCCCTCAATCTATGCTTATTTTAACCTGAATGGTTAGTCTATCTACACAAATAAATATAACACATACATTCTATATGGTCCTTTCACAAGTCACATGATAAAGCATATAATGAACAAGAAAAGGATCACATAGGCAATAAAAGAAATATGGTTGAGATTCAAAACATTGAAATTCTATCCCCCTTTTGAAATTATCAAAATGGAAGGGGGGTAGAAGTGCATAAAAGAATGTCTTCTCCAAGAACAACAAAGCATATATCCAAAACATGCAATCTCAAAATCATACACCAAATAGAGACAAGAGAAACAAGCTAGCTAAGTCATAATCAAAATATGGTGAAACATGGCACCAACTCATAAGATATAATGGATCAAAAAGTAAGAGTGCACAAAATATAGATTACAACCCATAATGCAGGCTCTCATAAAAACAACTACAAGTGAAAATGATGAAAACTAGGATGATAAAATAGTACAACTTGGATCATGTGCTGAAATGTTTCTATTACAAAATAGCCTAGAAAGATAAATATAATCAGCAAACTAGACTAAAAACTAAGAACATCTAAACATCTAAGCTATCTATATCAACAACATCATCATCCTCAACATCAGGCTCATAGTCATCATCTCTGTCTGAAGGTGCAGCAACATCGCCCTCATCACCAGAGTCACTAGCAGAGCCACTAGAGCCATCATCATTGTCAGATGCAGCATCATCATCCTCACCAACACCAGCAGTCTCGTCATCATCTTGGTCTGGCATCTCTTCATCAACAGAAGGTTCGAAGCGATGACCAATCCAATGAGTATTCTACTCATCCCGAGTCATACCAAGAGCATAGAGCTCATTGGCCTGTGGGAAGGAAGGAGTAGAATCGCCAAGGCTGGCAAACAGAGTGACGAAGGGGCCAACATGTAGAGGCAGGATGACTGGAGTTGATCCACCAGCAGCAGAGGGGATGTGAGAAGCAGCGGAAGGTGCGGGTGTAGGTGGAAAGGCATGGCAAAAGTGATTGTATGCATAGGATGCATAATCACTTCCTGGGTATGGTTGATAGGCAAGGTATGGGTGAGAATAGGATAAGTTCATGTTAGACATGACTGAACATAAATCATGATGCAGGTGCTCTTGGACCTGGTGGTTTTATACCTGTTGATGTATCATATAACCCATGAGGGCTTCATTGGACACACAAAACGTGGCACAGGTAGGTCAGGTAGGCTGAGGAGGTGGAGGAGATCAGGAAAAGGTCAAGGAAGGTGTAGTTGAGGCAAAGGTAGAGGCAGAGGCATAGAGTGAGGCACCAAGTGTGGTGGAGGAAAGGATAGACACATACTTTTGGATAGTGGTCTCACTAATACATACTCCCTTCCTAGTAGGCCTGTAATGGAAGTCATGGAAGCAAGATTTCTTACTAGCAACTTGAAAAACACCACATATCAGGGCATGATAGGGGGTGGGTGCCATGGGTATTCTTGTCTAAGTCGAAGAAAGTCATATGGTGGAGGATGTATCTAGAACACTTGACTCCGACATTCTCTAAGAGGCAATATATGATTACTGTAGTTTTTTCTGCAATATCTGTTTGGTTTTTCTTAGGAGGGACGTTGTAGTTGACCAATAAGGCAAGGATGCACCTCTTAAGATACAAGCTCGAGGAGGGTAGGGTGGTCTTCTTCTTGTAGGGGAACTGAGGTTTTTTCAAGTAATGATGGATGTTAGGAAGAGTGGGATCATATTTCTTATAGAAAGCCTTAGGGTCAAGAAGGGCAAAATACTCGACGTAATCCTTATGCCAGATGTCAGTCTCATCTGTACCAGAGAAGAAGATGTTTAAGGTATCCTTCGAGACTTGGAATTTCTTCCTGGCTACCATAGACGTTAGGATCACTTGAGTATTGGGGGGGGGGTACAAGGGTGTCGTAATTCCAACACATGCTTGCGTAGAATTCATGAACTACTTTCGTGCTAGTCATGGAATTGTGGAAGCACACACGTTCTACACCCAGGGCAGATAGATGGTGAATGTGTAACAGCTTCTCCACTTGATCGATGACCTCTTGGCATCTAGGAATAGGCTCAAAGAGGGTGTAAAAAGGGAAAGGACTCCGTTGGAGAAGGTCCTTATACCTATTAACAACCTCATTTGAGACAAAGACAGTATAATCAAAGGGGATCAAGTGGGAAGATGAAGAGGTGGATGGTGCATTTCTAGGGGCAGATCTCTTCCTTCTATTTGAAACCATGGAAGTGAAATAGAGATGAAATAGGAAGCAAAAGAATAAAACACACCACCAAAAATGTTCACACACCTAGGTTTAGCAAGGAAGAAGGTCAAGGATGGTCTACCTAGGATAGATAAGGGCTAGGTTGAGGAAGGGGAGGTCAAGGGTGGAGAGCTTAGGGCTAAGGGGGGTGGAATTGGTCGACTTTTATCTAGTTGAGAGGGAGAATAATCGGCCGAACCCAACTTAAGTGTGCTCTTTTTGTGAACTCGGAAACTCGACCGATTGGCTTTTTAAAAAAAGCTCTCGAACATCGATCGGTCATGTTTACCCTAGGGTAACTCAACCGGAGGTCAACCTGACCTAAAACCATCAAACTTAATTTCCAGCCATTTGAATGATAATTAAATTTATTTTTCAAGTCTGTTATGTATATTGAAAATACTTAGGAACATATCACTCATCATTGGGTACTATTTTGTGATAAAACATGTGTTTGCAAAAAATACCCAAAAGTAAGAGAAAAACAAGGCAGAAATCAACATGAAAACCGATTTTAAGCATATTAGCAAACAAAGATGACCAAATTGAAATCAAGACATATAGGATAGATAACAACTCACTAGAAGGTATATCAGATTCATTCAAAGCAGTTATAACCAATTTTGATCTAATAAATTTAAATTTCTCTTTAGCTAGAGGTTTAGTGAAAATGTCTGCCAACTAATTTTTCATGTCCACATGCGTGATATAGATATCCTTCTTGGAAATGTGATCATGAAGAAAGTGATGGAGAACCTCTATATGTTTACCTCTACTATCAAATATAGGATTGTAAGACAAGTTAATTGCACTAGTATTATAACAATATATAGGAGAAGCATCAAAATGAATGTTAAAGTCTTGGATCATTTGCTTCATCCATAGGACCTGGGTACAACAACTTCTGGCTGCAATGTACTCAGCCTCGATGGTTGATAATGCCATTGTATTCTATTTCTTGGAGAATCAAGACACCAAGCATGGTACTAATAGGAAACAAGTGCCACTTGTTCACTTTCTATCAATCAAGCAACCTTCATAATCGGCATCACTAAAAGCAGTAAGAGTAAAGTCCCTTGACTTGGGATACGATAGTCAAAAGTTTAGAGTTTTGGCTAATTACCTTAGAATCCTCTTAATAGCTATAAGATGTGATTTCTTAAGATTTGATTGAAAGTGAACACACAAGCCAACACTAAACATTATATCAGGTCTAGAGGCAGTCAAGTAAAGTACACTTCCAATCATACCTCTATAGAGCTTCTCATCTACCTTCTCACCTTTGTCATCTTTATCAAGTTTGGTAGTGTTTAACATGGGTGTGTCCATTGGATTGGTGTTCTCCATCCCAAAGCGCTTAAGTAGTTCATTTGTGTACTTGACTTGGTTGATGAAGTTCCCATATTTTGTTTTCTTGATTTGAAAGCTGAGGAAGAATGTGGGTTCACCCATCATACTCATCTCAAATTCACTCTGTATAAGATCACTAAATTCTTCCCAAAGATCAAGGATAGTTCCGCCAAATATGATATCATCAACATATATTTGTATGATAAGAAAATTGTTTGAAGTGTGTTTTAGAAATGAGGTAGAATCCACTTTGCTCATGATATAGCCATGATCTAACAAAAAGTTCTTTAATTTCTCATACCAAGCATGTGGTGCTTGTTTGAGTCCATAGAGAGCTTTTTGCAACAAATAAACATGGTTAGGTAGACTATCATGTTCAAATCCCATAGGTTGTGAAACATACACTTCCTCCTCAATAGTACCATTCAAAAATGCACTTTTAACATCTATTTGATACAAAAGAAAGTTTTTATAACTAGCAAAGGCAAGAGACATATGAATGGACTCAAGTCTAGCTACAAGTGCATATGTTTCATCAAAGTCAATACCTTCCTATGGATTGTAGCCTTGAGCCACTAACTTTGCTTTGTTTCTTACCACTTTGCCTCTTTCATCATGCTTGTTTCGGTAGACCCATTTGGTGCCAATGATCTTTCTATCACTTGGTCTTGGCACAAGGGGTCCAAACCTTTTTCTTCTCAAATTGTTCTAGCTCTTCTTTCATAGCTAGGATCCATTCTTCATCCCCAAAAGCTTCATTGACATTCTTAGGATCGAGTTGTGAGATGAAAGTGTTGTTGATTGTTATTTATTGAGTGCAACACGTGTCTTCAGTTTTTCAAATGGATCACCTAAAATCAATTCCTTTGGATGATTGTTTGCAAACTGGGGGGTTGGATCCTTCTTTTCATCATCTTTGACTTTTTCTTGAGTAGCCACCTCTTTTCCCTTTTTAGTGATGTTGAGATCTTTAAGAATAGGAATTACTTCACCTGCACCATCATCATTTAGAACAATATATTTAGGAATAGAGGGGTTATATCAATAACTTTACATTAATGTATTCTTCTACTTTAGCAAGATCAACATTAAAAACTCTATCAGCCTTGCTAGTAGTGCCATAGCCAATAAAGAAAGCCTTGTATGATTTTAGATCAAACTTGTCGAGAGAATCTTTCATATTCAAAACAGAACAATGACATCCAAAAACATGGAAATACTTGATAGAAGGCTTCCTACCATGCCATAGCTCATAGGGGGTTTTCTTCAGCGAAGGATGAGTAAAAACCCAATTTTGCACAAAATATGAGGTACTGACAGCTTCAACCCAAAAATTCTTAGGAGTATCATACTCTAGAAGCATGGTCCTAGCCATCTCATGTAAGGACCTATTCTTCCTCTTTACAACCCTATTTTGTTGAGGTGTTCAAGGCGAAGAGAAGTTATGTGCATAACTCGATTCAAGACAAAAAGGCTCAAAAAACTCATTTTCAAATTCTCCCCCATGGTCACTACGGATGGAAACAATGTGGAAAGAAGCTTCATTCTCAACTCATTTACAAAAGCTCGAGAAAACATCGAGCGTATCACTCTTGGAAATGAGAAAGAAGTTCCAAGTATATCTAGAGAAATCATCAACAATAACAAGGCATTACTTGAAACCACAAAGCGATTGAGTTCTCATTGGTCCAAATAGATCAATGTGAAGAAGATCAAGAGCTTTCTTAGTACTAAGGACTCCTTTGGATTTAAAGGAGGACTTGGTATGCTTTCCATGGGTACAAGGTTGTCATTCCTCATCCTTTTTAAATTTCAATTTAGAACGTCCCTTCACCAAGTCCTTTTTGCTCAATTTCTTCAACTGATGCATGTTTACATGACCAAGGTAGCGGTGCCAAAGAGAAATATCATTCGATTTGACTACTAGGAATATACCAACAATAGTCTTAATAAAGTCAAGAACAATAACATAACTATTACCACTTCTAGTTCCCTTATATATAACTTGATCTGTAAGGGAAAGAAGAATCAAGTATTCAAAAGAAGTAAAATAGCACAAGGTAACCATTATCACAAAGTTGACTAACACAAATTAAGTTGTGGTGTAGGCCATCCACAAAAAGAACATTCTTGATACACAAGCATTCACCTACATCACGTTCACCTTTGACTTTACCTTTTTTGTTGTCCCCAAAGGTGACATATCCTCCTTTCTTTTGGGTGAAATTGTTTAAATGGCTTATGTCACCGGTCATGTGCGTTGTGCAGCCACTATCAACAATCCATCTACCCTTTTCCTACAAGAAAGGAGAATGTCGGTTCCCAACTTAAACTTTGGCATCCGGAGTTAGCTTGGGGACCCATTTCATCTTTGGGTTGGTCCCCTTGGACTTGTAAGAACTATAAGTGGAGTAATGATCATCACATTTGCAATAAGAACAAACCATAGGATTCTAAGTGCCAAAAGACTCTCCTATAAAAAAAGAGGTCTCCTTGCTCTTCTTCTTATCTTTGGTTTTTCTCTTTCCCTTTGATGCTCCCCCTTCAAATTCCAAACCACTAGTACCACTTTGTTTGGTAGAATGGTCAAGGATTTCATTTAGGGAGTTCTTTCCTTTGAGGAATTTCTGTAGGGATGTTGTCAATCTATGGTTATCATCATTTAAAGAAACTATAGTAGAAGATAAACTAGATATGTCATCCTACAATGCACAAGATCGGCCTCAAGACATAAAGCTTTAGTAAGATATAAACCCTTTTCAAGAGAGATAGAAGCAACATTAACACCAGGCAACAAAGCTCTAGAAGATAGATTATTTACTTAACTAAGCAACCTAGAATTTCCAGATTCTATCATTTGAATATCTTTGAGATAGACATCTCTCTCTTCTATATGAGCATCAATAAGAAACATAAATACAACATTTTCAGTTTTAAGAAAATCAAGTTCTTTAAGGAAATTTTGGTTTTCTTCCTTAAGATTCTCAATGATCTTAACGTGGATACCATTCTCAACTTCAACCTAATTGTATTCGATTTCAAGATCAAGGTATTTCCCTTGCAAATTATCAATACTCTCAAGGTTTGTCTTTTCACTCAATTCAAGAAGTTCAAGCTTAGCATAAAGATCATCAATAATTTTCCCTAACCATTTTCTTTTAGATTTACACTTAGAAAAAGATGAACGAGTAGCAATAAGCATGTCAATAACAACTTCTAATTCATGCAAGCTTACCTCACTTAACTCGCCAATATCTTCACTTGTAGAGGCCTTGAGAGAAAGGTGGCACTCTACATCTTCTTTGGAGCTTGAGCTGCTTGGAGATGAGGCTTCCCAAGCTGCATGAGCTACATTCTTGTATATCTTCTCCTTCTTATCCTTCCTCTTGTATTTGCACTCCTTCTTGTATTCCTCTTCCTTCTTCGAGCTACCCTTGTAATGTGACTTTCTTGACTTGGGGCATTCACTCTTGTTGTGCCCCTTTTAGCCACACTTGTAGCATCTCGAAGTAGAAGAGGAGGAGTCTTCTTTTACCTTGAAGTGTTTTCCCTTTATGTAGTTGTCTTCATGCTCACTAGGACCTTTATCTAGAAGTCTGGCAAGCAAGTTTGTATTGAAGGATGAAAGCCTCCACTTGTGCTTTGAAATCACTATCTTTGATCTTCTGGGCTTCCTTCCCTTCTTGCTTTGCTTCTTCTTCTTTCTTGTCAAGTCTAGGCTCATGAGCTTGAAGATTGCCAATGAGTTCTTTAGTTGGGATGTCACCAAGGGTCCTCACTTCTTCAATGGAGGTGACCTTTGACTCCCATCTCTTTGGTAGAGTCCTCAAGATCTTGGAGTTTATTACACCTCTATCCAAAGTGTTTCCCAAAGCAGCCAACCCATTGATGATGACATTTAGTCTTGAGTACATCTCTACAATCCCTTCTTTCTTACCTATCTTGAAGTTCTCTAGAAGACTATTAAACATGTAGATCTTTACCTCCTTGACTTAATTTGTGCCTTCATAGGTACTACACAGCTTGTCCCAAATCTCATAGGCGGTGTCCTAAGATGAGATCCAGTTGAACTCCGTAGGTGTGAGGGCTGCGTAGAGGATGCTAATGGCCTTAGCATTGAGTTGAGCTTCTTTGAGTGCATCTTCACTCCATGTAGCTACAACTTCTATTAGCTCCTTGTAAGGCATGACAATCACCTTCCACATGTCAAAGTTCATCCCTTGAATGTAGAATTGCATATGCCTCTTCCAATAGAGGAAGCTGGTGTCATCAAAGACCGAAGGACGCATGGAGAAGCCTCCCTCTAGGTTGAGAGAACCAAGTAGGTTGTCGCCCATCTTCTCATCTCGTGGGAGATTGTTCGAGAAGAACCTCTACTCTAATACCACTTGTTGGATCTAAGGGATCTACAGGGGGGTGAATAGAGTTACACAATTTCTCACAAAATAGATTAGACCTTCAAATTTTATCAAGTTTACAACAATATCTCAATTGCAATTTAATGTCCTATCTAAAAACATAGCAAGGATGAGAGATATTGATAGAAAGCACTTGACAAAAGGATGTAGAGTGGTTCCACACTTCAAACTAGAAGTGAGTCAGTCCACTACCTAGAGAGGTAAACCTCTATGACTTTCCCAGTGCTTTTCTCTATATTATAACCAATAAAGGTTACAACACAAGACCATAAAAGGACTTACCCATCCAATCACAAGGAGATATCCACCTTACCAAAGGACTTACCCACTTAACTTGAGTCTTCAGCCTTCACCAAGGTCTTACCCACTCAAGATCAAGTCTTCCGTCTTGAAGGAATTTGCTTCTCCTCTTGGATCTTAACCTTTGCCTTCCCTTCACCTGGAGAAGATCACCACCACTTCATCAACCTTGAAGAGGACCAACTAAAACTCCTTCTTCACTCGATGGAGCTTGCTTCACCTTTTCAGGGAAGTAGGAGAAGATGAGAGCTTTACATGCAAAAGGGTGGAACTCTCTTACAATATGCCCAACTCACTCACAAACCACGAAATGAAGTGTAAACTAGAGAGAAAAAGGGGACCAATGAGTAGTAGCACACTCAACTATGGAAAGGACCTTGAATATCTTGAATGAGCAAACTTGGAATGAACTCTAAGGGGTCCTATTTATAGATGGGGGTTCTCCCTTGAGTTGGGGAACACTTAGGGCCGAAATATTACCATTTTTACACAAGGCAACTGATCTATTTTTGCCGAAACAAGTCACCAATAGTTATAATCACTTTTTCTACATTTTCCATACAGTGTATTCGATTGAGTTTCAATAAAGGTAACTCGACCGATCGACTAAAAGACAAAGCCAATTTTCAAACTATCATTCAAGTTTGTTCTGGGGAACTTGACCGATGAGCTAAAATTGAGTTTGCTCAAAGAGTCAGTCGGTCGAGTTCTGTATATGCACAACTCGACCGATCAGCCATCTTCTAAAAATCAATCATAGGATCAGTTGAGATTGTATCTTGACAGATCAACATCCTGTGATCGATTTTCTAAGTGATTGAAACTTGGTTTTAAGTGTCCCACATATTTTTCTCATATTATTTACAAGTCATATCATCAATACAGTGATTAGAAAGTTCTTCTAATGTTTTTTGAAGTGATTTCCTAATTAGCACACTTGCATTGCATTTGACTTGAACTTGGAAAAGCTAGGACTTGTGTAATTTGATCCTTTTCATGTACCTAAATCCTAAAATCAATCTTGAACAAACATAGTAGATACATATGAATGGAATGGTTGAGTCATTATCAAAATACGGACAATGTATAAAATTTAGGTCAACACGTTCACCCCTTAGGTTAGGTTTTGGCCTAATTAGAATCTTAATGATCAACAACTAAGTACCATATTGATGCTATCAATCAATGGTGACATTAGCTTGATATCCGATGATGAATATTGAATATAGTGTTGATCTAACAACCTATGGTGACTTAATGGTCACTATTGATGGTGTATCAGGTCTCCACAACTTATTGTGAGATAAGCATGTAGTTGTGGCATCAATTAAGCCTTAAACCAATGGTTTCTTCAGTCAGTTGATGCAATGGTTGGACCAATACTCCAATTGATGGTTTTAATATATGAAATTGACCCAATGGTTAATATATAATGATTCTTCATCCAATAAATTGGAATGATTCCTAATGTAATATTTGGTCCTAATAAAGTGATTTAGATGGTTTCCTTTTCGAGATCAACTAAACAAGTTCATTTATTGATGGCTTGTTTTAAATAAAAAATTGCTTGTGGGTTTTACCCTACTCTCAATGGAATTTTTGATGTTGTTAATCAAGGGATGTCTAGGGTTAAATGGTGACTCTTTCTAGAGAAAAACTCAATGACCTCATTGGTGGTGTATCTAAGATGTTTACTTATGTAAAAAACTAATAGTCTTACCTTCTAAAAAATCCAATGTTTTGGGATGATGCTTATGGTAAGTTTGTACGGTTTGAGTGATGTTGAAACCTAATGGAGGTTTTGTTGGGTTTTAGAGGAGATAGAGAAGGCAGCGGAAACAAAAAATTTCTTCTCTCCAAACCTAGAATAAAAGGAATCGCGTCAACATCTATACAATAGGAAGGATGGTTGGTAGAGGCGTACCTTATCCCGAGGCCTGCTTAGAGACGTTACCTCGCGGCTTGTGTGGTCGTCACCTCCGGTCTTAGACGGTGTCTGCTCAGCTCCTGGTCTCACCTGGACTGTCGGGATTGACAGTTGTCCTCCGAGCGACAGAAGTCTCCCGTCTCTATAGTAGTCTACACAGACCACTTGGAACTCCGATCACATTGTCACACAAGATACCGGAATGAGTCGTACCCTCCTGTCAGCGTACTAGTCACCGACACATTCTCCTACCACCAATCACTTTTCTGTAGTTGTCTTTCCCTTATTGTGCCTCCCTTATCGGGTATCACTTGCTCGGGCTCTCCTGGTTACCACAACCAGAGCAACTGGTGTTCTGAGTTGTACTTTGAGAATCCCCCAATACCCCTATATATAGGAGGGTCATGGGACACGGTTCTCCACCCCGGGCAATGCGGGATTAAAGTAGGAGTAGAAGGGTTTGAGATTTTCCACAAAACAACCAACTGCGCCAGTTGAACCGATCATTTCAAGCATGAACTGATCGGTTGGGGACCTGAGCCGATCGGTTCACACCTGAACCGATCAGTCGGGGCACATGCGCCGATCGGTTAACTTCTAAAACAATTGGTTCACTACCCTGTTCAGTTCCCGATTGACTTTTCCTCTTTTGTTTCGAATTGATCCAAATACCAATCCTTGTTCCAATCAAATTGGACAAGTGAAACAAAAAGAAAATTCTCACCAACCTGACTTTCCCAACTTGATCATTTGGACTAGTTGAGCCGATCATTTCAACCCTTGAATCGATCAGTTCAGTGTATCATGAGCCGATCGGTTCATCACTTGAGCCGATCGGTTGGGAGTGTAGACTGTGCAAAATTAATCAATTACAGTTTCAATCAATCTGATACTCTAATCAATCAGTCCAACACCTTGAACACTATGATACTGAGCTATCAATTGATTGAGTGTTTAATTGAACTACTAAACTCCTTTAGTAATCAATCTAAACATCATTTGTGGATAAACTCCTCTTCCAGGTTAAATCCTTTGTGTGTGACCCTACAGGTCCATTTCACATTGACAGTGAATGTCCATAACACTTATGACTTCAAAAGCAAAGAGCGGTGCCTAGTCGCACATCAGTGCTACCCAAGTGAAATAGAAAGTTGGAAAACAACTTTCAATCCTACAATTCATGAATGGTGTTACAGTGAATGTATAATTCCTTTGCCTCTAATGTCCTGAATGAACTCAAGGCATGGTACAATCATCCTTTAAACATTCATCCATTTCCTTGATCTCATAGCAGACTGGGTGAGATGTGTGTGACATAAATATCACATATTAATTCACACATGCATGTGCATGCCATTCTCAATCCTACTCATCAAGAGGCCATGGACATCAAACTCCCTTAGGAGGGACAAATCCCATATCTAACACTCACCCCTCAAAATCCCCTTGTGTCAAAGTCACCCAATCATCACCTTTATAACAACCCATGTTTTAGGACTGTGTTTGATGATGTCAAAGTGTACCCAACAAAATCTGTTGAGTGTAGTGATTTCAGGTCAATGAATCACACTCACCACCATCACTGTGTGAGTTGACTGTGACTACCAAATCATGGTTCCATGTGTCACTCTCACGGTGGGTCTGTCTGGTACACTTGTTCTCTAACAGGTACCTATGTGCTTGGTTTGATATCACTATATCATGACTAATGAGATTCTGTCATCAACCAATACACAATCTAGTGTTTAGTGTTATTGATGTCTATGGTTATTTCCACAATAACAACCGACTAGGGACTGAACAAGAAAGTATACTATTAACATCCATATGATCTCATCATTTAGGTCTTCAACCCAAAAGCATACGTCATCGAGTAGAACAATTCTTTAGACATCTATCATGTTACACTATCATCTCAGAAATAGTCAAAACATATAGATTGGAAATTACCTTTGTTATTATTCAAATCATTTACAAAGTATCCCATTACAATCATCACATGACTTGCTCTATGGGCATACATACCAACAGACTACCACTTGCACTTAGAGCCAGTCACCTAGGAACCTCAGTTGTTATGACCTAGCATGACCATCATGCTTCTGCTGAGAAAGGGCCTTCGTCAGTGGATCACCTACGTTGTCTTTAGTTGGTACTTTGAAAATCTTCACTTCTCCTCATTGTACGATCTCTCGTATGCGATGGAAGCGCCGTAGTATGTTCTTGGACCGCTGATGTGATCTGGGCTCCTTAGTTTGAGCAATAGCTCCATTAGTGTCACAATAAAGCTCAATTGCATCACAACTACTGGGAAGTACACCAAGTTCAGTGATAAACTTCCTGATCCACACAGCTTTCTTTGTTGCATGTGAAGCAGCGATATACTCGGCCTCTATAGTTGAATCGACAACTGTTTCTTGCTTGGAACTCTTCCAGCTCACAACTCCATTGTTTAGGCAAAATACAAATCTTGATTGTGATTTGTAATCATCTTTTTCGGTTTGGAAGCTTGCATCTGTGTAACCTCTTACAACCTGTTCTTCCTCACTGTCATATATAAGGAACTGATCCTTAGTCCTTTGCAAGTACTTGAGGATGTTCTTTACGGCTGCCCAGTGAGCATCCCCGGGATCTGACTGATACATGCTCGTCATGCTGGGGGCATAGGAGACATCTGGGAATTGGCATAATATATCATACATGATGGATCCGATGGATGATGCATATGGGATCCCATTCATACGCTCCCTCCCTTCACAATATTGGGGACATTGAGCTCTAGAGATGGTGACTCCATGTAGCATGGGGATGTGGCCTCTCTTTGTGTTCTCCATGTTGAACTGCTTCAACGCTTTGTCAATGTACGTGCTTTGACTTAGTCCGAGAAGCCTTTTAGATCTATCTCTATAGATCTTAATACCTATAATGTAGGATGCTTCTCCTAAGTCCTTCATTGAGAAAGTATTCCCAAGCCAAGTCTTTACCTTCTCTAAGGTTGTGACATCATTCCTCATCAATAGTATGTCATCCACATACAATATGAGGAATGTGGTTGTGCTCCCACTAACCTTCTTGTACACCCAAGGTTCATCTTCATTTTGAATAAAGCCAAACACTTTGACTTCTTCATCAAATTGAAGATTCCAACTCCGAGATGCTTGTTTCAATCCATAGATTGACCTTTGTAGCTTACACACTTTATTGGCATTCTTTGGATCTACAAAACCTTCAAGTTGTGTCATGTACACATCCTCATTTATATTCCCATTAAGGAATGCAATTTTAACATCCATTTGCCAAATCTCATAGTCATAGTATTCCTTAATAATAAGCATGATCTTGATGGACTTAATCATGGCAACTAGAGAGAAAGTTCTGCCATAGTCAACACCTTGAACTTATCAGAAACCCTTCGCAATCAATCTGCCTTTATAAGTTTGCACATTGCCATCCATGTCGGTCTTCTTCTTGAAGACCCACTTGCACCCTATGGGTTTTACCCCTTCGGGTGGTTCCACCAAAGTCTATACTTTGTTGGAGTACATGGATTCCATGTCGGATCTCATGGCTTCAAGCCATTTCTCAGAATCTGGTCCCTCCATAGCCTCTAGATAAGTAGTTGGATCATGATTTATGATCAATTGTTACAACCCCAATTTTGGGTTCATCTGATGAGAAATGTAAACTCTCATAGTGGACAAATAATGATGTAATTTAGTTTACAATAGCCTTGATGATTGTATTGTGGGCTTTATTGGCTATTGGGCCCAATATCAAGGAAATTCAATTAATTAATGAATAATTGAGAATTTGAGAAAAGAAAGATGTGGAAACCTCTAGAAGGCAAAAGAATGTAATCCAAAGATGGATTTCGTGGTTCTTGGGTTCCTTTGGTTCGAAGGAGTCCAAAGTTGCAAAAAGAAAGCAATTAGAAAAGAAAATATTAATCAAGTATTTCTTTAGTAAGAAATAAATTGAAAATAATGTTAAAATGTTGGAAATAAGTGGAAAAAGGTATAAGTGGGTTATCCTTGGTGGAATTTTGTATTCCAAGGATCCCTTATGTTAAAAGGAACTCCAATAAGGAAAACAGAAGAGAGATAAAGAGAAATCCTCAGAAAGAGATATGTTGATAAGAAATAAACAACATAATGAGAAATAATGCATAAAGATGCATCTCGAAGGATAATGAATATCCAATGAAAGGGATTTCGAGATAATAGAGGTTTCTTGGGATCCTAGGAGTCCCAATGAGGAAAGAGAAAGAGAAAATACCAATAATAGAAAAAGAGAATATAATATGATGCATAACTAATGAATTTTTTGGCATTATTAAAGAAGTGGTATTTTCTACTAAAGGAAAATATTATTTTCATGGTTAATGGATTAAAAACCAAGGATAAAGAGAATAAGGGAAAATGTTTTCAAATTCCAAAAACATCCAACAAATAAAGGATATTAAAAGGAAGAAAGAGGAGAGAGAAGATTTCTTCTTCATGATGGAATAGGATTCCAAGTTGAAGAAGCCTTGTTTTCTTTGCAGGCAAGCAATATGGGGCATGGATACCCCCCTATATAATGGATAGACCCTCTAGTTCAGGTCTAGGAAGGATATCACACATCCCTCACTTTCTTCTTCTTATTCATTGCATACAAACCCTAAGATAGAAGTGTAGCATGAATCCAGGGGGCAACAAGGACTCCTGGAACCATCACGATCGATGAGAGAGGTCCCACGATGCCAAAGAGATGCTCTGCCATCATCACCATGCCCGAGATCATGTCGGACAACAACAACATAACTGCAAGGCTTGCTGCTGGTCGTAGACATGCCCAAATCCAACCGGAGGTCTTAGCCGCGGGCCAAGGGCACCATGAGGTGCGTGGAGGTGCGACGGAGCTAAGGCAGCCAACCCCGGTGGCCCGACAAAGCCCAGGGAGGGCGGCGCAGGCTCACCTACTCCTTACCTGCCGCATCAGCCTAGGGTGCACTAGAGGTAGGAGACGGTGGGCTATGGACCGTTTTTCCCCTCCTGGGCGTAAAGGAATAGCAACTTATGGGAGGGCACCATAGTAATTTGGTTATAATTCCAAATGAGCCGCTTTGCATGGGATAGGCGACGTGGAGCGTCCCAATTGGCCCGAAGTAAGTCAATTTTGTAAAATTCATAGTTAATTATATGTAGCTCGGATTAGAATGCATAAAATATGAAACTTGCTCAGAAAGACAAGGGGAATCCAATAAAAATATAACTGAGGCCTGATTTCTCTTGAAATTCGAAAAGTAATGGAAGATATCAACTTTAATGTATTAATGTTTAAAGAACCCTATTTTGAGATGAATAATATATTTAGAAGGGTTTAATGGATGATTAAAGTTGGTATTAATGTGTTCATCATGAAAAGGAACATTAGGAAAAAAAGGATGAACTTTGCATATAATTAGTTAATTTAGAGTTTATGTGCATAGATAGGCTTTAATGGGCCTTAAAACCATAATGCTGGTAATTAGGACTACTAATGGCTTTAATTATTCGATTTCATGTATAGAACTGAGTTTTCATGGTTATAAGCTATTTCGAGCATTAAAGTTCTTAATTTGTGGATAAATAACCTTAATATAGAAATTAGGGTTTTTGAATGAATCAAGATGGGATTAATGACGAATAGAGTTCGTATGTGAATTCAATCCTAATGAAATATGAATTGACGATAAATGAGAGTAATGATCTTGTGATATATTAAAAGGATAAAAATAGTAGCTTTAATGTAAAAGAGGCTTAATGGACTTTTTTAATGATTAATTATGCCTTAAATCTGAAATTGAGGATTAGATGTTGATATAATTAGGGTTTGTGATCGATTGCATTAAATTAGGGTTAAAATAGTAAAAGATGAAGGGAAACCCTAATTGCAATGGAAACCCTAAAAGTGGACTAGAAACCCTAGAAACCGAGATAGATTTAATAGATCTTAATGACATGAGTAATAAAAGGAAATTGTATAATTGTTTCAGGATCTTATTGAATGCTTTCTTGCCTATTGTTGATTGGAATATTTCTCGCATCAACTTGACAGGTATGTGGTTACGCTTATGATTATCCCGCATTAGTTTCCGAGGATTTTATCGATGTTTACATCGTGGCTTGAATTAATTGTTGGATGAATTTAATTCATGCAAATTATAATGTGAATATGACTATCACAAAAGAGATGTGCCTACTAGCTCAGATCCTAATCCCCCTCTGTAGCTTAATCGGTTGACCTAGCACATGGCTACCGATGGGGTAGGCCCCTCAGGTCCTTGAATGACTTAGTATATGGCTACCAATGGGGTAGGTCCATCAAATCACTTTGAGTCAGAGATTGGACTACCTATGGGTAGTGCCATGCGACTCAAACTTAGAAATTGATCTACCTGTTAGGTAGGATCATGCAGGGTTTAATAAGGATCTACCTAGACAGAGGTAGTATCTCAGTCCACTGCAGGGACATCACAAAGATAGGGGATAGGATAGGATTGAGTAGTATGGTTTAAAATGTAATCTTGGCTGTTAAATGATAAGTGGCTGATTACTTTGTTATTACAGTTGCACGATTATTGTTTCCCCCACATACCAGCTTCTTGCTGACCGACATTTTGTTTGTCAGCATTTAGGTACAATGAAAAGAACAAACAATAATGTGGTATATGTGGAATTAAATGAGAATTAACATGCACAGGAGGATTAGTTAGATCAGTATCTTCATGGTTAGAAGTTTAGAAATCCCAGTTTCTAAAAGGTAAGCAAAGTTTTATTTTATATCTGTTTTCAGTTTAGTAGTAGAATTTCATATTTATTATTGATTATTTGTCGAACCTTTGATCCAGGTTATTAGATAACAACTCTGATCTCTTGGTCTCCCTTAAGTGGGGGTTGCCGGGAGATGGGGTCGTAACAATTGGTATCCGAGTGAAGGTTCCCCATTTAATCTTTAATAATTAGTTAATTTTACAAACTCCATAGAACCCAAGGGAGTTATTAGAGGATTGTCGGAAGGACTGAGGTGTCTAGAAAAGGATCACGTCTGGGGGCTGGCAATATTTTCCTCTACAACGCTAGTCGGAATACGAGGACTCTCAGATTGTGTGACTACCTGGCCGATGTCTTAGGATATGACTCAAAATAAGATACCTTTAGGACTCTCTCATCTTGTTCATCCCTTCTCAACTCAAATTCTATTAAGGAACTTAAGGATTAAGGTTTTCTCTCTTCTCCTCACCCTCTTGAGGTATGGGTAAGGTTAATAAGGTATAAGGAATCCTCCACCAAATTAATGAAAAGCATGAAAATAAGATGTCATGGACATACGCTTAATAGATTAAGCGCAAACTAAAGAATAGATACATCCTTAGGTCGTATGACATGAGTTGTCATTGCCCTCAGGAGAGACCTGAGGATAGACCTCCTTGTCAGGAGGATGAGTAAAGAAAGTTAGTCTTCGAGGTAGAGATCTCCATTAAAAGCAGAGACCTAGCACATCCTCTGAGGAGGATGTTAACCCTAACCCTAAGTGAAGGTTAGAGAGAGTGATGACATGAAGAGTTAGATGTCTTAGTAGACCAGGTGTTTGGATGGACATGCCTTTGGAGTTTGGATGACCTAGCACCTTTGGCAACCCAACCCTAGGAAGGGTCGTGCATGTTAGAGTGAAGGATAGCTCCTTCATTGATGAGGTTAGTAAAGAACCTTTAGAAACCTTATGGGATGTTGCAAGTAGGATATAGATTGCACCCAGAGTACATTAGTAGTATGAGTAGTAACTTAAAACTGAGGCCCGAAGGATAGGATGGATGGCTTATGAGATAAGCATAAGGGGCTATGGATAATCATGAGCAAACATAAGGTTGAGCATAGGCTTCACCCACATAGAGATATGCCTGTGAGCTTGATCCTTCATGGAGAGAGGACCTCTAGTAGTATGGTTGGATGTGGAGTTAGCTCTAGAGAGAGAAAGTAGAACCCCAACAAGGAGGTTGGAAGCCTAAAACCCCTAGAAATGAGGAACAGTGGGGAGTTGAGGATGATGCGACCTAAGTGAATGATAGTGGTTTCCTTATGATTGACCCTGGAGGCTGGTAATATCTCGGTTGCCTTTAGAAGAATCCAACCCTAGAGAGAGGATGATGCTTCTGGTACCTATGTGTCTATGGTATAAGTGTTTACCTACTGAGATGAGATAAAGAGTGCCTTAGACCCTGAGGGGGTTTAAGTAATCAGTTGTGAGGCATTATACCAAGTTGGTTGTCCTTGAGGAGGACTCAACTCTGAGGTGTTGCTCATATAAAAGGATCATGGGAGTACATGACATACCTTGGATATGTTTGATTCGTGGTTAAGAGATTACACATGCAGTTGGACACCCAAAGGTGAACCTAGGGTTCCTAGGCCTAAGAGGGGAAGCAGTGTATCCGATGCTCATGATGAGATTTGTGTCTCTATAGTTTCGAGCACAGTACTCCACAGGTGTAGAGGTAAAGGAATCCCTTAAGTTAAGGGTATGTTTGATGAACCCCTCACAACTATGTTGATATAATGTTGAGGAAAGAGAACACGTGTGACCTAGCATGGTTTGGTCTGCTTATGCCTGAGTAGCTTGCTATGGTTAAGGATACTCATGTGGATGTATACCCTAAACATAATAACGTTTGCGACTGTTGTTATCAAGGTATAGTTTTCTCCCATCATGGGAGAGGGACCCTTTTGTAGGCTGTATACCAGTTTTGTTGAGGTTTCATAGGATCTTGAGAAGCTAAGTGAACAGTACATGGCATGAGAATGAACCTATAGACCCATAGATAATCATTGATATTTGCATGTGGATGTGTTACCATGGAGGTAACATGTATGGGGCTTGACCAAGGTAAGTAGGTTGCCATGATCCCTATGAAAGGATGAAAGTCAGCCCATGAATGCAGGAAGAGAGATGATGAATGCTTGGGTAAGGTTCTAAGTTGGACATGTACTATAATAGAATCCTAAGTCTATCCTAGGGTCAGGTAGGGATGAGACTGATGGAAGAAGGACTTGCCTAATTCCCTAGTTGCACATGACCATAGGGTCGGGAGGTAACAACTATCATTGTCTGAGGGCCATGGGTTAGGAGATTGATCACATTCATGAACTCATGGGACCCAAAGGACAGATGAGTAGGGCACTCTCTAGATGCATAAGGGAAAAGGGATGACCACAAAAGTTTCATCACCCTATATACCAAGAGGAGATGACTAAGGATTGTGCTTGGACCAAGTAAGTTCGAGACCAGTTTTCCATGGAAGCAACTTTGATATCATGATGTTTGTGGTGTAGAGACATGTGTTGCACATTTCAACTTAGAATTGAAGGTGTACTGGCGATGTGGTATGTATCATCTCTACTCTTGGAACATGAAGAATTGTGTGTTTGGACGGCCGCCAAATGCTTATTTCCTCTTGTTATGAGAGGGAGAGATGGGACAGTACGCATGCCATACACCAAGGATAAAAGATGATGCGAGTTGGAACGTTGCTATAAGGAATGAGGACAGAGATGACAATGTGCCTTGGTGGAGTGAATGATGCATGGACAGGTACAAACGATAAAAGTATTAAGATAATCACCTTGTAAGGATGTTCCTAATAGAAGCTTTGTGAAATTTGCAAGTTGAACAAGGTCGAGTTTGATCACCATGAGTATGACCTCAGAGTTTTTTGAAGAAGACAAACTTAGAGTTTGAGATGAGATGATAAGTAGAATACATGGAGGTGTATGTCTTCAACATTACCTAATACCTAAGGAGGTGAAGTGGTACTGGATACTCTGGTTGAGATATTGCTTCCTAGTTTAGCTAGAGGCTAGAAGAAGTGGAGGTTGTTTGGATAACCCTATGTTTGGAAAGAAGATGTGTTTTGGCTAACACTCGGGTGTAACAAGATATGTGTAACAAGTTAATGGTTGTTTTGTTAGCCAGTTTAGTCTTTGATGTAGCAAATGGATGGTGATAGAACTTCAGATGTACTTATTTGGAAAGGAAGTGATGAAACCCTGATCAGAGTGGTTTAGGGTTCTGAGGTATCAAACTTGAGGAATCATGACATACAGGAGATCTTGGTTTTAAGATCACCAAGCACAGTGATACTACACAGATAGTAAGTAATAGTAGTACTTGGGATGCTTAATATGAAATTGCATGTAGCATGTGGCCATGCAAGTCAGGAGGTGAAGGACGAACACCAGTAACTCGGTGCATGGATTTAAAGTATAAAGAGTTCCTGAAAGGGAATGGGAGTTCCATCACTGTGGATGTTTTGGTAAGTCTCCCCTAGACTAATGAAGGTCAAGTTACAATATGGGTTATGGTAGATCTCCTTACCTAGATGACATGAGAAAAAAGTAGTACTGTCAAGGGACCGATTCAGTTGAACTATTTAAGAGAGAAAGATGGTTCAACCACATCATGATGCGAGTTCAAAAGTTCTTGGGTATGACCAAGGTTCACTTCCATGAGGTGGAAGTGGATACATGAAGAACTTGATGATAGCACAGTTTAACACCCCTAACTAATGGTTAGTATGATCCAGACTAGAGGGTCTGATGAGAGCAAGTGTGCTTGTTCAGGGTGATACAAAGAGACAATTCTTAAGATGTGATGTTAACCGCCATAGCCTTTATTGGGATGCAAGACGTTCTATAAGGAGGTTGTGTCGGTCACCACTTCATTATGATGATGTTAGTGAAGGAGGCCTCACGAAGTTTAGAAAAGAACCACAATGTGTGCAGATGTAGTCGCTTTGATCATGCAATGACTGAGAGAGAGCCTAGTGGTGACATGAGTCACGAGCTGATGCAAAGTAGAATGACATGCAGTTCACTGTGGGAGAATATGTAATGTGAAAATCTGACCCCTGAAAGCTACAACTGAGAAAGCTGAGTCCCCGATATATGGGTCCATTTGAGATGGATTGGTGGAGATGTTTGTGTTTAGCCTTGCCCCTCAGGATAACATGATGTGTAATGTGTGCCATGAGTCCGATCTAGAGCACTATGTGAGGTACCCAAGCCAGGTGTTGAGCCCTAAACCTATTCAACTTTTGAGAGGCTGAAATGTCCTGAGTCACCTATGATGTAAGAAAGAACTCATATGGAAGAATATGAGATGATGAAGGTTCTTGGGAAGCACCATGGAAAGGGTAAGGCCACATGGGAGACACGATGGACATAGGAAAGGTTTATCCTGATTTGTTTGTTTGCTTGGTGGAATTTTGAGGGCACAATTCCTATAAGAGGGGAAGGATGTTACAACCCCAATTTTGGGGACATCTGATGAGAAATGTAAACTCTCATAGTGGACAAATAATGATGTAATTTCGTTTACAATAGCCTTGATGATTGTATTCTGGGCTTTATTGGCTATTGGGCCCAATATCAAGGAAATTCAATTAATTAATGAATAATCGAGAATTTGAGAAAAGAAAGATGTGGAAACATCTAGAATGCAAAAGAATGTAATCCAAACGTAGATTTCCAAGTTGAAGAAGCCTTGTTTTCTTTTTGGGCAAGCGATCTGGGGCATGGATACCCCCCTATATAAAGGATAGACCATGTGGTTCGGGTTCGGGAAGGATCCCACACATTCCTCACTTTCTTCTTCTTATTCATTGCATACAAAACCTAAGATAGAAGTGTAGCACGAACACGGGGGGCAACAAGGACTCCTGGAACCATCACGATCGATGAGAGAGGTCCCACGATGCCAAAGAGATGCTCTGCCACCATCACCATGCACGAGATCATGTCGAACAACAGCAGCATGGCTGCAAGGCCTGCTGCTGGTCACGGACACGCCCAACTCAAATCAGATGTCTTAGCCATGGGCTAAGGGAACCATGAGGTGTGTGGAGGTGTGATGCAGCTAGGGGAGCCAACCCCAGTGGCCCAACGAAGCCCAGGGAGGGCGACGCAGCCTCACCTACTCCTTACCTGCTGCAGCAGCGCTAGGGCGCGCGAAAGGTAGGAGACGGTGGGCTCTGGACCATTTTGCCCCTCCTGGGCGTGAAGGAATAGCAACTTACATGAGAGTCCCATAGTAATTTGGTTATAATTCCAAACGAGCCGCTTTGCATGGGATATGTGACATGGCGCGTCCTGATTGGCCCGAAGTAAGTCAATTTTGTAAAATTCGTAGTTAATTATTCGTAGCTCATATTAGAACGCATAAAATATGAAAGTTTCTCAGAACGACGAGGGGAATCCATTAAAAATATTTCTGAAGACGGATTTCTCTTCAAATTCGAAAAGTAATGGAGGATATCAACTTTAATGTATTAATGTTTAAAGAACCCTATTTTGAGATGAATAATATATTTAGAAGGGTTTAATGGATGATTAAAGTTGGTATTAACCTGTTAATCATGAAAAGTAGCACTAGGAACAACATGGATGAACTTTTCATATAATTAGTTAATTTAGAGTTTATGTGCATAAATAGGCTTTAATGGGCCTTGAAACCCTAATGCTGGTAATTAGGACTACTAATGGCTTTAATTATTTGATTTCATGTATAGAACTGAGTTTTCATGGTTATACTATTTCAAGCATTAAAGTTCTTAATTTGTGGATAAATAACCTTAATATAGAACTTAGGGTTTTTGAATGAATCACGATGGGATTAATGACGAATAGAGTTTGTATGTGAATTCAATTATAATCAACTATGAATTTATGATAAATGAGTGTAATAATCTTGTCATATATTCAAAGGATAAAAATAGTAGCTTTAATGTAAAAGAGGCTTAATGGACTTATTTAATGATTAATTATCCCTTAAATCTAAAATTGAGTATTAGATGTTGATATAATTAGGGTTTGTGATCGATTGCGTTAAATTAGGGTTTAAAATAGTAAAAGATGAAGGGAAGCCCTAATTGCAATGGAAACCCTAAAAGTGGACTAGAAACCCTAGAAAGCGAGCTAGATTTATAGATCTTAATGACATGAGTAATAAAAGGAAATTGTATAATTGTTTCAGGATCTTATTGAATGCTTGCTTGCCTATTGTTGATTGGAATATTTCTCGCATCAACATGACAGGTATGTGGTTCTGCTTATGATTATCCCGCATTAGTTTTTCGAGGATTTTATTGATGTTTAAATTGTGGCTTGAAATAATTGTTGGATGAATTTAATTCATGCAAATTATAATGTGAATATGACTATCACAAAAGAGATTTGCCTACTAGCTCAGATCCTAGTCCCCCTCTGTAGCTTAGTGGGTTGACCTAGTACATGGCTACCAATTGGGGTAGGCCCATCAGGTCATTGAATGACTTAGTATATGCCTACCAATGGGTTAGGTCCATCAAGTTACTTTGAGCCAGAGAATGGACTACATATGGGTAGTGCCATGCGACTCAACCTTAGAAATTGATCTACCTATTAGGTAGGATCATGCGGGGTTTAATAAGGATCTACCTAGAGAGAGGTAGTATCTCAGTCCACTGTAGGGACAACACAGAGATAGGGGATAAGAAAGGATTAAGTAGTATGGTTTAAACGTAATCTTGGCTATTAAATGATAATTGGCTAATTACATTGTTATTATAGTTGCACGATTATTGTTTCCCCCACATACCAGCTTCTTGCTGACCGATGTTTTGTTTGTCGACGTTTAGGTACAATGAAAAGAACAAATAGTAAAGTGACATATGTGGAATTAAATGAGAATTAACGTGCACGGGAGGATTAGTTAGATCAGTATCTTCATGGTTAGAAGTTTAGAAATCCCAGTTTTTAAAAGGTAAGAAAAGTTTTATTTTATACCAGTTTTTAGTTTAGTAGTAGAATTTCATAATTATTATTGATTGTTTGTCAAACCTTTGATCTGGGTTATTAGATAACAGCTTTGATCTCTTGGTCTCCCTTAAGTGGGGGTTACCGGGAGATGGGATCTCTACATCAACTCACCGCCTTCCTGAGTCACAAGGTATCCAAACCTTTCAGGTTCAAGGCGTGTCCTACTAGATCTATGAGGTCCTTGTGTAATTTGAGGAGACTGAGATTCCACAACACCTTGTGAATCTCTATGTTCCTCTTAGACATCTATTGGTTCAATGTTTTCTTGTTGGGCTTGAACCTCTTCAAGCTCTATTTTCCTCCCACTATTTACTTTGGAAATAAATTCCTTTTCTAGGAATACAACTGTCTTAGCAACAAACACTTATTGTCAGTAGGGTGGTATAAATAGTATCCCCTTATTTCCTTGGGGTATCCAACAAAATAACATTTATCAGACTTGGGTCCAAGCTTATCAGGAAACATTTTCCTGACGTAAGCCTCACAACCCCAAATCTTAATAAACGACAAATTGGGACGCTTCTCATGCCATATCTCATATGGTGTCTTTTGAACAGATTTAGATGGTACTCAGTTAAGTGTAAACGTAGCGGTTTCAAGAGCATAACCCCAGAAGGAAATCAGAAGATCAGCAAAACTCATCATTGATCGCACCATATCTAGTAAAGTATGATTCCTTCTTTTAGACACACCATTATGATGTGGTGTTCCAGGAAGAGTCCATTGTGATACAATACCACGGGCTCGCATAAGGTCCTCAAACTCTTTAATAATTTTACCAAGTTGGTTTTATACTTCATTCATGAAATCCTTGAACCTTTCAAGGGTTTCTGACTTATGTTTCATCAGGTACACATAGCCATACCTACTGAAGTCATCAGTGAATGTAATGAAGTATTGATACCCACCTCTGGCATTAGTTCTAAAAGGCCCATATACATCAGTATGTATGAGTCCTAATAGATCACTAGGTCTCTCACCTTTACCTGAAAAGGAGTCTTGGTCATCTTACCCAGCAAACAAGATTCACATGTCTCTATTAATTCATAATTAAAAGACTCAAGATAACCATCTTTATGGAGTCTAGAAATGTGTTTCTTATTTATGTGCCCTAGATGACAATGCCAAAGATATGTTTTGTTTGAGTTGTTGAGTTTTTACCATTTGGTGTTTACATTGTATACACTTGTCTCTAGATCTATCAAGTATAGACCATAATACATTGGGGCACTACCATAAAAGATCCCATCTTTTGAAATAGAACACTTTCCATTCTTAATAAGAAATTCAAAACCATCCTTTCCAAACAAGAGATGAAAATGATATTCCTATTTATGGCAGGTACATAATAGCAGTTCTTCAACTCTATTATTAGCCCACTAGGTAGAGTTAACTCATAGGTTACTACGGAACTGGCGGCAACTCTTGCCCCATTGGCAACACGTAGTTCAACCTCACCTTTCCCCAAAGGCCTACTTTTCTTAAGATCCTTCACATTTGAACAAATGTGAGATCCACATCCGGTATCAAGTAGCCATGACAAAGAAGTAGTAAAGTTAATCTCTATCACGTATACACCAGAGGTAGAGATCTCTATCTCTCGCTTCTCCTTCCATCGTTCCTTCCATCCTTTCCATGCAGAAGACTCTAACATTCGTTTTGCGAGAGAACCCTTCTCTCCCTCACCTTTGTCCTTGGACTTTATTCCATTGATCTTCTCAAACAATGCATTAAGCGTACATGGAGTGGATTCAAAGGCTACCGATATATCTAGACTATGCAGAACACTTCTCACAATCCCCAACTAGTTATGGAATTTATTCTCAATTAATTTGCCCATTTTAAAAGATGATTCTTTTGCCATTCTACAAGAGAAAATTGCATTGTCAAAATTCCTTTTGATTTGAATTGATTTGAATAAAATTTGACGATAGTTAATTAGGCCTTTAATTAATTACCGCTCCCACTATTTTGATTCAAATTGACAGCCCTCACCATCAATTCGGAAGATTGTAGCGTACAATCTTCTAGTGGGTCAAGATCCTGAAATCCTCTAAGTCATGGACCAGCTAGGGCTATCACCCACAACTTATATCTTCCAGGAAGGCAACTCTTGCCAATTACATCATATGAAACTCTTGAAAGATATCATGTGCAACTCTTTGTCATGATCATCTCCATGCCTCAAGGTCCTAGATCATATCTAGGTCACCTTGTTAAGTCCGACCCAAAGACAACATGATGAATATGCACCCTGCTAGGGCAGGCCCACATATCCATCCTTCACGCTTCCACGAGATAGATGGTGCACCACGCTAGGGCGTGCCCACACTTGGTCGATCAAACTTTTCATGTGTGTCGCATTTGGAAGGCATCTAAAACTTTAATATTTAATGAGGGATTTGGTTTTTATAGGTACATATACATATCCAATCACCACCATATAGTAAGTATCATATACATGCTATATCCCACAGAAAACATGCAAAATGATAAAAGCAATGATTATGGCCATCCTAATATGATTCCTCGAGCCAAGAAGAATCACGGCCATCTAGGTCCACATTACATGCAACCTGTACAAGATGAACTTTGTGCTTCGCCGTTCTGGGTTTGATCAACTCATCTCTATGATTGATCGGCTCACCATCAGGCCGGTCGGTAGGGTGCCACCATCTGATCGACTAGCACCTCCAACCGATCGATTCACTAGTCATCGTGCATCTCCTGAAGTCGCCACCTGCTCATCTTGATCGCCAACCGATTGGTTCTCACCTTGAACTGATCATATCAGTTGTCGTCATATTGTCCTCCATTATTTGACATTACAAGAAATAAAAATCTATCCTATTTTACCTTTGAAAAAGGAAACCCCGAGTTACATTCGGGGGGAGAAAAGGTAGGAGAGAAATCTCAAGTTATCTCGAGTTACATCAAGAATAGGAGATTGGGAATCAGTGCATAGACCGAGATGCAAGCAACCACATTGAACGATACATAAACATAGGGTTTATTAGTCATAATCACACTATACATCCACCAAAAAACTCATTTAAGGGTGACGTGTATCGAGTGCATTCACATTACATATCATATATGTATATTAGGATTTCTGGATTTAGGATTGGACATGCATAAAGCCAATTTTTATTTGCATCATATGCAAAAAATAAAGGTGAGAAACCAAAATTTATCATATCGATAATCCTAAAGTATAGAGTAGTTGACGTGGATCTGATACCACTGTTGGGTTTTAGAGGAGACAGAGTAGGCAGTAGAAAGAAAAAAATACTTCTCTCCAAACCCAGAATAAATGGAATCGCGTCAACATCTATACAATAGGAAGGATGGTTTGTAGAGGCGTACTTTGTCTCACGGCTTGCTCGATGACGTTACCTTGCGGATTGTGCGGTCTTCACCTCTGATTTTGGACAGTGTCTATGCAGCTCCTGGTCTCACTTGGACTATTAGGATTGACAAGTGTCCTCTGAGTGGCAGAAGTCTCCCACCTCTGTAGTAGTCTACACAGACCACCTGGAACTCCGATCACCTTATCACATAAGGCATCGGAAGGAGTCGTATCCTCCTATTGGCATACTAGTCAGCGACACATTCTCCTGCCACCAATCATTTTACTATAGTTGTCTTTCCCTTGTTGTGCCTCCCTTATCGGGTAGCACTTGCTTGGGCTCTCCTAGTTACCTCAACCAGAGAGAACGCCAACTTTGCAGAGCAACTGGTATTCTGAGTTGTACTTTGAGAAGCCCCCAATACCCCTATATATATAAGAGGGTCATGGGACAAGGTTCTCTACCCCTGGCAATGTGGGATTAAAGTAGGAGTAGAAGGGTTCAAGATTTTCCACAAAACAACCAACTGCGCTAGCTGAACCGATCATTTCAAGCATGAACCGATCGGTTGGGGACCTGAGCCGATCGGTTCACAACTGAACCGATCAGTTGGGGCACCTGAGACGATTGGTTCACTTCTGAAATGATCGATTCACTGCCCTGGTCAGTTCCCGATTGACTTTTCCTCTTTTTTTTCGAATTGATCCAAATACCAATCCTTATTCCAATCAAATTGGACAAGTGAAATGAAAAGAAATTTCTCACCAACCTAACTTTCCCAACTTGCTCATTTGGACCAGTCGAGCCGATCGGTTCAACCCTTGAACCGGTCAGTTCAGTCTGTCCTGAGCCGATCAGTTCATCACATGAGCCAATCGGTTGGGAGTGCAGACTGTGCAAAATCAGTCAATTGCAGTTTCAATCAAATTGATACTCTAATCAATCGGTCCAACACCTTGAACACTATAATATTGAGCTATCAATTGATTGAGTGTTTAATTGAACTACTAAACTCCTTTAGAAATAAATCTAAACATTGTTTGTGGATAAAATCCTCTTCTAGGGTAAATACTTTGTGTGTGACCCTGTAGGTCTATTTCATGTTGGCAGTGAAAGTCCATAAAACTTATGACTTCACAAATAAAGAGTGGTGCCTAGTCACACATCAGTGCTACCCAAGTGAAATAGAAAGTTGGAAAACAACTTTCAATCCTACAATTTGTGAATGGTGTTATAGTGAATGTATAATTCCTTTGTCACCAATGTCCTGAATGAACTCAAGGCATGGTACAGTCATCATTTTAGCATTCATCCATTTCCTTGATCTTAGAGCAGACTGGGTGATATATGTATGACATCAATATCACATATTGATTCACACATGCATGTGCATGCCTTTCTCAATCCTACTCATCAAGTGGCCATGGATATCAAACTCCCTTAGGAGGGACAAATTCTATATCTATCACTCACCCCTCAAAAGCCCCATGTGTCAAAGTCACCCAATCATCACCTTTATAACAACCCATGTTTCAGGACTGTGTTTGATGATGTGAAAGTGTACCCAATGACATGTGTTGAGTGTAGTGATTTCAGGTCGAAGAATCACACTCACCACCATCATTGTGAGAGCTGACTGTGACTACCAAATCTTGGTTCCATGTGTCACTCTCACGATGGGTCTGTCTGATACACTTGTTCTCTAACAAGTACCTATGTGCTTGGTTTGATATCACTATATCATGACTAATGAGATTATGTCATCAACCAATACACAATCTAGTCTTTAGTGTTATTGATGTCTATGGTTATTTCCACAATAACAACCGACTAGGGACTGGACAAGAAAGTATACTCTTAACATCCGTATGATCTCATAGTTTAGGTCCTCAACCCAAAAGCATACGTCATCGAGTAAAACAATTCTTTAGACATCTATCATGTTACACTATCATCTCAGAAATAGTCAAAACATATAGATTGGAAATTGCCTTTATTATTATTTAAATAATTTACAAAGTATCCCATTACAATCATCACATGACTTGCTCTATGGGCATACACACAAACAAGTTTACCTTAATAATATTGTCTTACCTTTTCCCTCATATGATTAGAATTGATAATAAATATAATGAGTTAATAGGAAACCCTGATGAAGTATATTTCATTATACTTAGCCCTAATATAACCAAGTGATGGTAATTGATTGTGAACAACACCTTCAATGATGAATAGTATCATGGAGTACTCTCTTTTGTGGTTGAACCTAGTATACTATGGCATGATGGTTACACACTGAGTTATATGTGGATCTATACGTGAGAATGGTATGGAATGTGATGGTGATGCTTCACCTTATGCATCCATGATCAAATGGGGATTCCATGAGTTAGGGTCTCAGTATGAGTGTTGATTAGTAATATTAATATAATTTATCTTATTGAACCTAACTCTAATGAAAATAGATAAATATGAGTATTCATGTTTAACCTTCTTAGATGATGGCATGATGGTGGAATAATCTCCTTAATATGATCATAACCTTAATGTGTTAATTTGTGGTTATCGTAGCCACATGGTTGATACTTTCTTATGCTAAACCTATGCATTATGAATATGATGAGGGTTAATCATATTTGGATTCCTTGCATGTTGATGCAATAAAGGAATGTTCTTAAAGATTAATATAACCCTGCTATGATTGTTTATGAATCTCTCCCAGCTCATTAATGCACCATTGTGTTTCCTAATGTATTATATGTAAGGCATGCAAAGATAATGATGATCATGTAGGGAATAATACGATGGTCTTAATGACCTTTGGACATGGTTGAGCCCTGAATGAGGTGTAATCCTCTTGTGTTGATAAGGGTTGATACCCTATGATATTGTGAAAAGGATTTATATCATATGATAGTGAGATGACAAATATAGTCTCTTGAATGGCAACGAATAGTACCATGTGATGGTTATGTGATGACAAGTATAGTCTTTTGATTAACAAATGAATAGTGTCCTATGATATTGAGCTGAGAAATTATGTCTCATACGTTTTATATCTTTTAAAGTTGTTATATAGTAATGATTTCAAGAGATGAATTAGGCTTGGTTTGTCCACTTCTTTGATGCAACCTTAATGCACCAAATTGGAGATAAATAATCAAGTGAAACCCTATCATGTAGTCCCCTATTCGATGGATCCATTTGAGTGTCATAACTTGCCAAATGGTGAATTGAGTATTCCTAAGGGAAACTTAGAGTGCATACTATTGAGTATGTGAGGTGCTTGTCATCCTGAATCCAAGTGTTTAGAAATGATGACTGCAATCATACCTAGCCCTCAATTTGAGAATGGCTGCAGTCATGTCTTAGTGACTATAAATGTGACGAGATTGGAGGACAACTGTGGTTGTGCCTTGCATGGTAGGGTATGTGTACCCACCTCTTTTCACTAGTTCCATGACTTGTACCAAGGACAAACTAGGCTGTTAGTAGCTTGACCTTATGTGTCACTGTGGTAGACCCATACAGACCAGAAGTGAAGAAGATCTTAGGAGTATATAGCTCTTCCTTGATCTTGTATGGAACTGATTTTGACTTAGTAGTCGTCAATTGGATTTTGAGTGGTGTCCTCAAATTCCTCAGGGCATAATAAAATATGTAAGACAGCTGTGTAGCATATCTGTTTAGGGTTATACACAATGTTTCATATTAGATGATGACCCTTAGTTGCTTTCTTTTCACTGAGATCATGTATAGTACAAAAAGTGATAATATATATGATTATGATGTAGTTATGATCATGTTGTAAACATGCTTATGTTGTCAAATATACTGACATTGATGGTTAACATGATGTTTCCATCTATGTTTAATATTTCTAGCCATGCATATGTAAAATTAGAAATGCTTAAAATACTAATCATTCCTATGTAGTTAAATGAGCTATGTTGTTAGTTCTACTTATGATATAGATATGTTCCTTTTATTTGGGATACCAATATTGATAGCCATGTTAAGTTACTAGACATATTCATTATGTTAGGGATGCTTATGCTACTAGATTGCTTGTGTTGTTAGCTAGGAATCTGATGATGGTCAGATTAATGATTATGATTGTTAATAGATGCAATTTGATGAAATTTGAGTAGATATGTATCCACAGAAATGGATTTATTTGTTACCTATATACTCATTGATAATCATACTTATTTCTAATATTATGTGCTTAATCTATTTAGCATACTTGAACTGTTCAATCTGTTCAATTGATTAATAATACTCCAACTGCTCTATTATCTACTATTCAAAATGTTGTAATCAATAAGCATTGTTGGAGGTTATATCTCTTGCTGGGACATGGGTTTCACCCTTGTGGTTTGCCAAATCTTTTTAGATAATCAGCAGTGACGACAACAAAACCATGGAGGTAAATAGGAACTAAAATAATAAATCTTTGAGAAAGTTGAATAGATGTCTAGTGCATTCTAGAGTCATCCATGTACTCTCAGGTTTGGGCAAGAAACGTTTGTATATGGTGCTTCAAACAAATCTTTCTTTTGTGAGCATGTTTATGCTTGTTTGTGTGGCATGCATGAATATTGTTCCCCTGTGTATATATGTTGTGGCTAAGGCGATAGAACAATTTGTAACAAATTCTTGGCATAGTATGGATACAAGAAAGATGTTGGGATCTTATGCAAATGTTTCTGAGCGGGTGTTGATGTTGAAATCAATTTTAATTTACCCATATTATTGGGTATGTGATTAATTAGTGATTGGTTGTGTTTTATGTTTTGAGTCATCTCATTTAGTGTAATGGGTTCTCACAGTTAAGGACCAACCACTCCTATACATGTCACACATGAGTGATGGAACAAAATGGGTCTAAGCTCATGGGCTAAAATGGTGAGGGTCATATTCCTTTTATACATGGATCTAGTCATTGTTACTTGAGTATTGAACCTTCATATTCTTTCATGCTTTGTGGTTTCATGATTGTCACTTTAACTGATCATGCCTTATTAAAATCTTTGTGTGCATGACAACGATATAAAATTGACAATCCTCAAAATAACCTTTCAGAGATTAATATTATTCTCAAAAATCAAGTAATCTATCTCAATGATTAAAATATTTTCAAAATCAAATCTTCTATGGAATAAGCATTTTTTTCAAAATCAAACAATCTTTCAAAGATAACTTTTATTTTCAAAATTAATAAATCTGTGAAATACTTATAATATTTTTCAAAATAGAATAAACTATCAAATTTTAACAATCTTTTTCAAAATCAAACAATCTTTCAAATAACTATCTTTTTCAAAATCAAATAATCTTTCAAATATTAACAACCTTTTTCAAAAAAATTGAAAATTCGTTTTTTTGGTAGACTACATCAATACATTATGATAATGATACATTATTTCCTTCTATATCTTTAGACATAGCTTGTAGAATCTTTAGAACATGATCAGTTAAACAACATGATTCGCCTTATTGTTTCAGAAACCATTTTGTCAACTTATATGCTGGTATATTTGCTTCTCTAAAGATCTTGACCACATTGAAATCCTAGAATGTTGTTGTCTATTCGGTGATCCTCATGGCCAGGAGTTTATATTTTCTTGGGCATAAATGAGGATTCTCTAGTAATTCCACCACTATCTTTGTATTGGTACAAACTTGTACTTCTCCGAATTGCAAGTTCTGAATACCTTGGATGCCTCTAAGTGTCGTGCTCAGTTCTCCTTCCAGTGGGTCTGTCCCACCCTATTTTCTATCCCCGCCTGAGATCCACAAACCATTCTCATCCCTGACCACAAAGCTTGTGCATACCTTCCGCAAAGAAATACTCATGGCCACATGTACTGATATCTGGATCCACCCTGAAGGTCCTGGTTTCCATCTAGCCTAATTCTTAGAATGTATGTAAGTATTTGGATGCTCATTCATCAATCTAAATTCTTCAACCTGTATATGAATTTTCAAAATCAGAAAATATTTCAAAGATTAACAATCACTTTCAAAATTAAGAAACATAAAAAAATTCACATCCTTTCAAGACATTAACATCCTTTGTCAAAAAAAATAAAATAATCTTTAAAAGGTTAACAATTTCTTCTTAATAACCATCTCAGAAATCTCCTTGATCCAGACATTCTTCAAATGTGACTAAGATGTAATTTGTCGATGCATGGTCCACCCATAATCCATGGTCCTAGGCTATGACCTAAAACTAAACCATCTAGCTCCTTTCATGTTCATACCTATATGGTCCTGAACCACATCCCACTTCAAACTTCATTACCAATTTGAAGATTCTAAGGAGAAGGAACTCTCCTATTTGATCTCTTTCCTATTCAAAGGAGAGGAGATCTCCAAGAGAACTTCATCAAATGATGTGAGGACATGGTGTCATGAATGTTTCTAAGTGTTCCAGGTTGGGAACACCATAGGACGAGGATGCCGAGTAGAGAAAGTGATTGATTAAGTACCATCACAAGCCTAGCAGAGCTACATTATTCTGGATAAATCACCCAACCCCTAATCTCCCCCACTGTAGAAGTATCCTATTGGAATGCCCCCTCCATGAACATCCCATCTCACTAGCCATACAAGTTGATTCATCTTCCTACATTCCACTCTTTTAATCCACCCTACCGTGGAGTTGACAGGTTCATCTCAAGTCAATATTTAAGGAACCTCTTCATATTTCCCAAGCCAGGGGCAAGAACAACCACCTAAAATTCAATCACTAAAGAACCTATTGGACGTGTTTGTCATCCTAGGAGAATTGTGAAACACCATGGAGTTTCCTCTTTATAATCTCCCTAACGAAGGGTAAGTCCTTTTAATTTTTAGAAATATAATATGTGTCGAAGGATATATCTGGAAACAAAAAGTATTCTCTTATTATATACAAAACTATGCTCTTTATATCGCTCACCTAAGTTCAAGGGGGCACTGAATCTAAAGGAGCTAGTGTTTCAGCTATCAATCCAAATGGATGAAAGCAACAACTTTGGCTGACATCCTAATAGTGGTATCAAAGGAGATGCCAATATCAACAAACAAGACAAGCCATTTGGATGGGAGAAGTTGAAAGCAATCACATTGGTACCTAAAGGTTTCTCCTCTCAAGAAGATTTGCTAAATGCATGCTCAAAAACCATCAAGTTACACCTTCATGCGTCCACATGGAAAAATTACATGCAAGGGTGGTATCATTCATGATTTACCAAAAAAAGGAGTTTTGTATGCTAGTTTAACAACACCATTATTTCCATATGGCACGTTGAATCCTTGTCGACATCATCCAACAAATTTTAGCAAGGTCTATACCAATATCCACCATGTGTGAATCTCAGGGTGGTCTAAGTGAATCCATAAGTGACAACACTCGTACCCATCCCCAATGGCAAGCTTGAGGGGGAAAATATGGATGAAAAGGCTGACTTCCCTGAGGACAATCCTAAAGTCACAATGAAGGTTAGCATAGAAGTGAAGGTAAATATAATACATCAACAATTGGAGATCATTCCCCAACCTGCAATTGTTTTGTCTATCGCTAACCTATTGGTGTAACCCATACATGGGAGGATTGTATGTGTTCCCACCACCGGAATGTATGATACCACATATGAAAATAAAACTTCCTATAATACATGTGGCACTAGCCTGCGAAGAAGAAACTATCCCAAGGATCACTGACACAGATCCAATCATGATTGAGATTCTACATAAGCTCAAATATTAGAATGATAAAGGGAAGTGAAAATACTTGAAGTGATTTCTATTATTTTCCTAACACAAAATAGCAACATCCCATTTAAAAAAAATAAGTTTATGGTCTTAATTGTAAATTTTCAACTATTAAATTTCAAAACATATACTTTGATGCAAGTTACTCAAATATTGGATACATTATTTGGAATAGGAAATAAAGACAGATAATATGAAATATGTATCCTGGTTTCTTTTCTTTATGACTAAATTAATTCAAAGGATAATTCATTTAATTTCATATACATTAAGATAATGAAATATGTGTGTTTGATGGAGAAAAGGTAAATAAAACTCAAATCTAATCGTACAAGAAGAATCTAGACCCCTTTATTATCTATGGCCCAAATTTGATGTCAATAGACTTCATTTTGCTCCCTAAATCCATTAGGAAAGTTAACATATAGTTGTAATAATTTATTAATCGAATATTTGATTAATACACAAATTTAACCTAAGATCTTGGATCATTTAAAAGTCACACTTGTTATTTTCATTGAATTCAGCTATAGTCCAGTGTCACACTACTTGCTTTTGACATGGAGTCAACCTGAGATGTTGGATACCCATTGCATGGCTCCAGTATTCTCTCCTACATTGAGTAGGAGACTAAGAACAAGCATCCTAGCTGAGACTCCTTCTCCAACTCTAATCTCCCTCTGTAGAGTTCTTTTTCCAGAAATTTCTTCACCATCTCAATCATTGATGCGATCTAAATCCAAAAACCCTTGATTCGTGGGAACTTCTTGCCCTAATCGAGAAATGCCCTTAAGGTCTTAGACTTGTCTCTCTACCCTAGGATTACATATGGTTCTATCATCCACCTTACCTATATATTAGGGGCAAAAATGACTTCCAAACCCCACAACTTCCCCCCTCCCTTCTAATTTTCCCTTCCGATCTCAGAGCCTATACCACCACTCAATTTGTTCTCCAGCAAACACCTAGCACACTCCAACCTTCACTTCCACCTCTCTCCAAATTGATGTTTGGGAAAGCATCTCTGGACCTCCTCAGTTATTTCCCTCTTGTCTATATGTCCCACACATTCCCTAATCACCATAACATGTAGCTCACCTCTTGGCCATCACTGATGTTCTTTGCCTTGCCGCAACAGTGTCTCTCATGTGATGGAAGTTATATCTTTAGTTTCACCAATGGATTCTGTATCTGCCCAAGTGCTAGCTTTCTTATAGTTCATTCTTTTCCTACTTCCCCTCCTCAGTTGTACTGATTCTAATGGCAAGAAGTGTTCCATGTTATCTTTCTACAATGGGACCGGGGCTAGGGGTCTTTGCGACCGGGTTGACCACTGGATCTAGTTCAACAATCGAGAGCCCGAGCTTTCCCTCAAAGCCTATTTTTGGGTTCTGGGATCACACCTAGGATTGATCTGACTTCACTGGGATCACAGGATTCATGAGGTGATGATCGGCAAGGTTTGCTTTACTATTTTGCCCCTAAACTATTGACATGCTTGTCGCGCCCACGTGGGCACATGAGTGATTTAGTTGCCCTTGAGTTGATTGATGGTGCGTTTTTGTTGGAAGGGACCCCCGTAACATGAGAGATGATGATAGAGAAATCCCATAGTATTGCCCAACACTCATTTTGGATAAAGTTACTTATCTTGATTTTTTTATATTCTGATTGGTCAACCTTCAATAAATCGTAGAAATTAATTTATAGAGTGAATGGGGTCGATCCTTATAAGGATTTTGTTCAATTTTTTGAGATCTAGCTAATAGTCTAGGTTTCAAGAGTTATTTTATCTTTAGTTTTACAAAGATTTGAAATTTGTATAATTAGGGTTTAGGATGTTACTTAAGGCAATAATTAATATAAATCATGAAATTTCAAGAAACCTAGAAGTTAACTCGAGATCAGAGAATTTAAGTTAAGTTCTACCTTTTCTCATTAAGATTAGATATTATGATTCATGATAAATGATTAAAGTATTTACAGTTCAATTTCTAGAGGGAGAAATCCCATCATGTTAAATATTATAGTTCAAGATTAAATTCATATTTATGGTATTGTTAATGTTAAGATAAATGGAATTGAATTAGTTTTATATGCTTCTCAAATCATGGTCCTCAAGTGGTCATTATGGGCATTCATGACAATTATGGGATTTCATAGCCCAACATGGACCTCAAAGGGTCATTATGGGATTTTTAGTAAAATCATGGGCATTCGTGCCAATTATGGGCTTTCCTAGCAATCATGTGCTCATAAGTGGCTATCATAGAGATATTCACATATGTACTACTCAATTATTCATGTTATAAGATTCACATAATCAAGAATGCTTAAGTCAGATACATGTCAAGTTTTTCCCTCAAGTCAAGTATATATGCTTATTTTTCAGTTCTTATAATATGTATAGTGTCACTTACTGAAGTGTGTCTTTGTTATCACGTTATTGTGGGATGAGATATCCTTAGATCAAGGAGAAAAGGAATTTGAAGTGAGGGCTTCAAAGTAGAAGTTACTAAGACTTAGCTGGTGGAGTGCATTTACACCTTAGAAGATCCAATATCAAGTTAGCAGAGAAGATTTATGTCTATTATTTCTTATACCTTTCATGTATTATATTTTAGTTCAAGGATGTGATAGTTTATAGTATTAGTTTTCACTTTAAAAAATATATGAATCTATATTTCCAATGAGTGTATGGTGTATAATTTATCATGTTGCTATTGAAAATCATGTTTTGTAATGTTCCTCTGAGTCAAGTGACCCATGTTATAGACAACATAGCGTTTTCTTCCACTGACATATATGTGCTTGGAGGGGAATTACAATACGGTATCAGAGTAAATAAGTAGATGGATACCAGACAAAAATCTGATTCATATGTTCTCAGTCCTAGGTATAGAAGAAGTAAGTGAGTGATATAAAAAATCAAAGTAGAGGTTCAGTCAGGAGGAATAAGCTCAAAAAAAAGGATAAGGGTTATGTTCCTAGATATTTTGGATTTTGGTGTCTAACTCTATAATTGTATATAGCATGCTCTCTATTTTCCCATGTGTTTGTGGTATGGGACACAAACTTATAGGGTTTTGTAGAGAGAATGTTGCGTGCATAATCATGCTTGTGTTGTCCTTTTAATTGCATATGGTATGGGTCATGTGCACGACGGAGGTGCTAAGGTAAGTGTGATACACTATCTCACCTTTGAATACGTGAGAGGATGACATGTATCCTAAGGTGACAATATAAACAAGAGTTAGTAATAAAAGTTTGAGACATATCATCACCTAAACCTAGTCTTGTTTATAGTACGACCAAACAAGCATACAAAGGGTGAATTATTTGATATAGATAAGTTAGATCTAGCGTAGAACTAGAACTCCTAAAGAAGAGGTAGAAAGGTACTTCTTCATTTCACTAATAATGATATAGATTCACTAGTGGTGTACCCACCTGTTGGTTTTCATAATTAGGTTAGAGATAGTGTTTTGCCATGAGAAATTCACAACTTAAGAGTACTAATGAACCTTTAATATAATATTAGAGGGTTAGTATACATGGAATAAGTAAAACCCAAAGGTGGATAGTATGAGAAAATTCTGAGGATGAAATTGATTTAAGATCAGTAGAATTGTAACATCCCAATTTTTTTAACAAAATAAGTTTAGGGTTTTAATTGTAAATTTCCAACTATACAATTTCAAAACTTAGACTTTGATGCAAGTTACCCAAACATTGGAGACATTATTTAGAATAGGTTTTAAAGAGAGATAATACAAAATATGTACCCTAATTTCTTTTCGTAATGACTAAATTAATTCAAAGTATAATTCATTTTATTTCATATACATTAAGATTATGACATATGTGAGTTTGATAGGCCTAAGGTCAAAAAAATTCAAATCTAATCATACAAGAAGAATTTAGACCCCATGATTAACCTATGTCCCAAATTCATTAGGAAATTTATCATATAGTTGTCATAAAATATGAATCGAATATTTGATTAATACACTATTTTTAACCCAAGATCCTGGATCATTTAAATGTCATGCTGGTTATTTTCACTAATTTCAGCTATAGTCCAGTATCACGCCACTTTCTTTTGACATGAATTCAACTTGAGTCATTAGATGCCCATCACAGGGCTCCGGACTCTTCTCCTACCTTGAGTAGGAGACTGAGAACATGCGTCCTAGACGTGACCCGTTCTCCGACTCTAATCGTCCTTTGTAGCATTCTTTTTCCATAACTTTCTTTACCATCACGATCCCTGATGCGATCTGAATCTAGAGACCCTTGGTTTGTTGGGACTTCCTAGCCTAATCGAGAAACGCACTTTAGGGCTTGGACTCCTCTTCCTACCCCAGGATTACATACGGTTCTATAGTCCACCTTACCTATATATAAGGGGTCCAAAATGACCGCCGAACCGAAAAACTTCCTCTCCCCTTCTAGTTTTCCCTCCTGAGCCTTGAGTATGTGCATCTTTCATGCCCCAGCCTTCTTCGCTTCCTCTGACCAAATTGGAGCTTGTGTAAGCATCTTTGGACCTCCACCATTATGTCCCTCTTCCTTGTTTGTCTTACGCGTGCCCCGATCACCATAACATGTAGCTCACCTCCCAGCTATTGTCAATGTTCTTTGCCTCACCTTAACAATGCCTCTCATGTCATGGAAGTTGTATCTTTGGCTTTTACAAGGGATTCTTGTATCCACCCAAGTGCTAGCTTTCTTTTGGTTTAGTCTTTCCTTCTTCCCCTCCTTAGATGTACATGTTTCCATAAGAAGTGTTCCAGGTTATCTTGCCATAATGGGACTGGGTCTAGGGGTCTTTGCAACCAGATTGATCCCCTAGAGCTAGTTCAATAATTGAGAGTCTAAGATTTCCCTCAAATCTTAGTTTTGGGTCATGGGAACATATCCAGGATCGGGCTTGCAGCTTTGGGATTGCAAAGTTTGTGATGTGATGATCTGCTAGGTTTGCTTTACTATTTTTCCCCTAAACCATTGACATGCTTGTCATGCTCACATGGTCATATTGGTGATTTAGTCGCCCCAGATTTGTTTGATTGTGAGTTTTGGTTCGAAGGGACCCCTGCCACATGTACGATGACGATGGGGCCATCCATAGTATGGCCCACTACTCAATTTGGATAAAGTTACTTATGTGGATTTTTCTCAGATTCTAATTGGTCAACATTCAATAAATCATAGAAAATAATTTATAGAGCGGATGGGTTGATCCTTATACGGATTTTGTTTAGTTTTTTTTGAGATCTAGCTAATACTTTCAATTTCAAGACATGTTTTGGCTTTGGTTTTACAATGATTCAAAGACTTGTATAATTAGGATTTAGGATGTTACTTAAGGCAATAATTAATATAAATCATATAATTTAAGGAACCTAGGAGTTAACTCGAGATTAGATAATTTAATTTATGGTCTAACTTTTCTCTAGGTAAGAGGTTCATGACATTATATATATGAACATTGATTGAATTGTATGCTATGTATGATTTATGAATCATGCTTTAAATTCAAGTTCAATGCTCAAATCATGTTTATCATATAAGTCACTTGATGATTTCTATGTCCTATGTATTATGGTTATTATGCTCTTAAGATTAGGTATTATGATTAATGATTAATTAATAAAGGATTTAAAGTTCAATTTTCTAGAGGGAGAAATCCCATCATGTTAAAGATTATGATTAAAGATTAAATTCATGTTTTTGGTAATGTTAATGTTAAGATAAATGGAATTGAATTAGTTGTATATGCATCTCAAATCTTGGACCTCAAGGGGTCATTATGGGCATCCATGCCAATTATAGGCTTTCATAGAAAATAATGGACCTCAAAGGGTCGTTTTGGGATTTTATGCCAAATCATGGGCATTCATGCCATAGAAATCATATGCTCTTAAGTGGGAGTCATAGAGGATGCATATATGTACTGCTCAATTCTTCATGTTATAATATTCATGTAACAAAAATGCTTAAGTCAAATACATGTCAAGGTTTTCTCTCAAGTCGAGTATATGTGTTTATTTTTCATTATGTATAGTGTTGCTTACTAATTTGTGTCTCTATTTTTGCATGGATGTGGGATAAGATGTCCCTAGTCTAAGGAGAAAAAGGAATTTGAAGTGATTGATTCAAAGTAGAATTTCCCATGACTTAGTTGGTGGGGTGCCATCTACACCTTAAAAGATCCAATATCAATTTACCAGAGAAGATTTATATCTTAGATTTATCATACCTTTCATGTATTTGATTTTAGTTCATGGATGAGATAGTATATAGTATTAATTTTAACTTTCAAAGAATAATGTATGAATCTATATTTCCAATTAGTGTATGGTGTTTCATTCATCTTGTTGCTATTGAACATCATGTTTTGTAATGTTCCTCCAAATCAAGTTACCCATGTTGTTGACAACATAGGGTTTGCTTCCACTGACATATATGTGCTTGAAGGGGCTTTACATTTAGCTTATAACTTCTACATGCCAAGGTTCCTTAAATAATCTAGGAAAGGAGACACAATGGCCCATATCAGGCTTATTGCTCAGACATGGTGGAGGTTCAATATGACGATAAGATTTTGATATGTTTTTTTGCACAAACATTGTTAGGACCAACCTTATAACGTCACAAGAAACTAGATATGATGATGATAGCCACCGGATCCCATATGTTAGAAAAATTCATTGATGAAAATGCCTAGAACCTAGATCAAATCCCCACTAGGAGGATTTAGAAGTAGTATAATAGAAAATAGAGGAGCACTTCTCTAAATTTGTTGGATGGTGGCGAGAGTTGGTAGGTCAGTTATAATTCAAGCCTATTATGAATGAGGCCCTTGACATGGTAATAAAGAGAGATACACCAGTACTCATGGCTTTGTTTATCTTTATATAGGTACATTACTTTCCCATAGATCCAAAGAGGGGCCATGGTTAGAATTCTATCAAGAGAGGGTTTACCAAAACCTGGGAATCACCTTCAGCCTTATCCACCACCACAATGGTCAATCAAAAGTTGAAATGGACAAAGACTAAAGTGGTAGACTCGATAATGGGAGCTACGTTGATTTTGGCCAAAAACAACAAGGAACAACAACCAACCATGCAAATATCTTTCGTTCAGGATCAACCATCTCAAGATACCAATGTCATGGCTCCCAAATAATAACAAGCTCAAATATGACACTTAATATGCAATACCTCCAACCTTAGTTTATGCCTCAACATTATAATCTGCCACCAAATAATTGATATCTATACACACCATTTCGATTTCAACTTTCCATACAACAACCAGTGTCAAACAATCCTCCTCCAACAAGCAACCAACCACCTCGAGCAGAATCACCGACAATGACCACCGCATCAAAAGTGTCTTCCAAGCCAAAAAGGAGGTTCACACCCTAGGGAGCTTCTCTAAGCTCTATCCTCTATGACATCAAACATTTGTTATAGTTACCTACTATAGTGTTGTTGCAACCCTTTTAAGTGGATAATTCCAAGGATTATGTAGATGTAGCATACCCAATGCATATTCTTATATTGGGACTATGACGATGCCATCTAGTTCTCTATTAAGTGGAAAATTATTTATAGTATTAACTCCCTAGTTCCAACAACGTCGTTCTAGATGTCAGAATCTATACTTTCTCAAATAGTAATGTTGGGATCATAAGTTCATCCATTGTTCTTAATAATATCTACTAAAAAGGACACATTCATAGAATAATTGTTGAATACAATGAAAGTTATTCGTTGTGGTTCAACATTCAATATCACTCATGATTGAGGTCAGGTGTGTGAGCATGAGATGCTAGCTTTAATGAAAGAACTTGTTACATGAAGGTGAACCTTATATTTTTTATTACACTATTTCCAATTTGTTATGGTGTTAATATCTTAACAAATATATGACAAACTTATTTATATAAGAAATATGTTTTTGGTGTCCCTAATTTCAACTCAAGATAATCCTATTTAGATAGCATTTTCCAAACCGATTTAGATGCTACACTTTGCATACAATGTGGTTGACCCAAAAAGAGAGGCTACTCTCTTTTTTTGGTAAACAACTGCTGCTTTGAATATATATATATATATATATATATATATACACACACTAGTAAACATACACGTGCACGTGAACGTGAATATATGATCTATCATTTTCTACTTTGATATATTTCATGCGTAATATGTTTGTATATTTTCACATACTTCATAGTTACTTATATAATAAAAAATTATTTTTATTGTATTAATACAAATAGTAGTTGAATCGATCCCATTTTCAAATTGAAAATATGACAAAGAATAACTTCTTATAGAAAGAGGTAGGTTTTAGAGAGGGTTAGAATTATATACAAAATCTTATTAGTTAATATAACTATTGAACTTAGAATAGGAATGTTATATAATTGTAGAGGAGGGAGAGAATATGAAGGAATGTTGGGCTAGTTAGGGTTTCAAAATAGAAACAAGTATAAGTTAATGGATAAAAAAATAGAAACATAAGGTAAACAAAGTCGTAGTTTGAGTGAGAGAGAGTGGCGTAGAAAAATGATGTACACTTTTATATAAATTTTTGTTTGAATATCCCGTCCAAAACATCAATATAAATGTACAATATTTAGATAAAGGGGGGGCTTCGTAATTAATGAAAGAGTTGAATGCAATACTATGTATGCATTGTTATTACTTGAAAGATGTATTTCTAGCCTTAAATTCCCTATTTTATCGTTCGCATATATAATAGGTCCAAAACATTAGCATTAATGGTCACTATATCCCTCCCTTGATAATTAGTTCTCGCTCTCTCTCTCTCTCCATTATTATATCTAGAAGTTTCGTTTACTCCATCATGAACCATCTAATTGAATTACTTCACCCTTTAAAGTTAGCTCTCTCTTAAGCCAAATAATTTTACAAAATTCTAATTATCTTACTTTTTTCTTATCTTTGCAATTGTTTATAGAAAATTGGAAAATATAAATGGCCAAAGTAGTGGCCCCCGAGTGGTTAAGAGAGTTGATATGTAAGAGCAAGGTCTCTGGTTTGATTCCCCATGGGGACGGGATGAATAGGATAGAGAAAAATTAAGTTATGATAAAAGAAGCGTGAGAAACTGTGAAAAGAGAGAAAGAGAGTCCAAGACATATTAATCACTTTTATTATTATTTTTAAATCTTCCACCATAATTAATTTTGATATACTACACCTCACTTATTGCAACCATTATGCATTCCCACTCTCTCTCTTTTGGGAAATAAATAATTCTAATTAGTCTCTTAAATATTGTCCCACACGAGATTAAAGATGAAGGAGAACTTTAAAGGCATGTTTAAAATGAAGATGATGATGATGCAATTACTATTAAGGTGGGACTAAAAAATTTGACAAGTGGGAAAAAATGAGAATATATACAAAATGAGGATAAATCATTCATATAACATTGTTTTATGAGTATCTTGGAGGTTAAAAGGGAGTTGATTGTATTTACATTCAACTAATTCACTTTCCATTGAATATATAGATATAGATACCAAACCTACATGTGTCATGCATATAGAAAATCAAATGTTTTGGATTTCTTTTAGATTATAGTTAACTAAAAAAAATTGAACAATAATAGAAAGTGTATCCTATAACACTAGTGCAATTGAAAATAAAAACTTCTCAAAAATTATATGCATGTGAAAAACCATTTGAATTTTACAGTAAATAAAAGATATATATATCAGAAATAGTGATTTTTATGACAGTCATTCTAGATCATTCAATCTCAGATTAACATTGAAGTTGATACAAATAAGTAAATTTGTAAAATGTAAGTCCCTTAGCCATGACCCATTTATTGTTTCCAAGCTAGAATCTATCAAGAACTTTGGAAAATACATACTTGAAGTGTCAAAATCAGTAGATATAAAAACAACTCTATTATATATTCAAACTTACTAAAAATGGGTGATCATTCATCACTATTTATCGAAATTTACAGTTCTTCCCCTTGATCTCCAAATTAGGCATCTTCATGGGTCTAAACGGATTAAAAGAGAGAGAATAATAGGGTAACTCACATGTGATGGAGGTAATTTTTTTAAGGATATTCATTATTTGTTGAGTTGGGATAGTGGAAAAGTCAGAGTCATAGAAGATGGAAAGATAGAGATGATAAAATTATCATGCAATATTTGGAGTTATTTTTTACTTTTCTTTATAAAAAGCACTGGAAATATATTATCAAAGAATAAAGAAGGGTGTGTTATAATGAAAAACCTAAAATATGATAGGTTAGACAATTTTTAAGAAATAGAAATTTACAAGGAATATGTATAACAAAAATTGTGTTTTATTATGGTGCTATACATTACACAGTTTCTTCATTTTTCCTTCCATTGGCACACCACTAAAACCAAAATGTATGAAAATATTTTTGTTTAAATTGATAACATGCCTGAAAGACTCAATCGTTGACCATTTGATATCTTCAATAGGAACAAGATAAACATCATATAATAAAGATAAATATATCCATTTATTCACACTATAATTAAATTTGAGGATTAAGAATACTATAAAGGTAATATAAAAATGCCAAATCTCCTCGAGTAAAATAGCAATACATATTGAACATCATGGAGAAAAAACCATCCAATTAAAGTTATCAAATACGATTAATTCTATAGTTACCATTGACAAATGAAAATAATTCTAAAAAAGGTGTTGACATGCTTTAAGTCTTGCTTTAGCAAAATGAATTTTTATTACCAGCCAATAGCGTAAAGATATAGGATCTGATAGCGGTAATCATATTAGGCTACTGAAAGAGATGAAACATGTTTTGTGAAAATATTAAGAAATTGACACAGACCATCGAATTAATATGAGAAACACAAAATTCTTGCAGAACTTGATCTCCGCTAGCTTAAAATTTGTCAGATAAAATATTTACCAATTGAAGAAAAAAAGACAGCGACCAATGCCAAGTAAACACCAGTACACTCTTGCTACCAATGGCTTGAATAACTGTGGCTAATAGTATACCACATCAATAAAAAAATTCTGGACCAGTCTAATAGGCTGCATCAGAGATAAGTTATCATTTAATTTCTTCCATAAAATAGCCAAGAAAAAAGTAAATAAAGAAGAAACTGAGTTGCAATCAGGTGAATAAAGATCAAGATTGATGTAAAGTTAGATGCGCTTTCTACCTTTAAATCTTTTGGAAGAGGTACTTGAGCCATATTGCCTGATGTTTCAGGCTGAGTGATGAGTTTTTGGAAGAAAATAGCAGAAAACGGAGCCCTGGAACAGCCACAACGTTGGTGTACCGAACATTCCTTCTGCACCTTGAGGAGAACGCCCACAAAGTTGCCGATCCACATACCCACCATTTGAACAGAGTAACTATTTTTTTCATGCACTTGATGAGCGTCCAGAAAAATAGCAAAACCTCTACCACCAGCTTTTTGCATCGTCACTTCACTTATGTTCCAACAACCGTCTAAGATCGTCGAATGACTCACTGCAGGTTCAACAACTGCAACAGCAAAAAGTAATCCCTCCAACTGAAAGGTACCCAATAGCTCATATTGTCCCAAGACCATTTTCTCCAGCATTACCCCGTCCGCTCCTTGAAACCGTACTTGTAGCCTCACACATGACTCCCCATCGCCATGTTCAGTGACCTACAAGAACCTATCTTAGTTGCAACTCCCACTGTCTTCCCGTTGTCTCGGCCACATACATGCCCAAGAGATCTCTTTCCTGCAATAGTACCTGACGCCGCCAACACCTTAGTGCTGAAAGGTGGGTAGATAATATATCTAGAGGAAAAAGGCTTATAGTCCACAACTTGTACTGTGGACTATGCTTCATAATCCATGGTTTTAACCGTGGAGTATAAAATGACCGTGGACTATTACCGTAGATTAGGTAGTCGTAGACTATTCTCCATACTCCACGGACAAACCCATGGACTATTATAAAACCGTGGACTATTTGTATTCTTGTATCTCAAATTAAAAATCATATAATCCACTGTGATAACCGTGGACTATTATCTAATTTATTATTAAATTAAATATTACAGTCCATGGTGAAAACCTCATTTATATAAGATATCACATAAAAAGGAACATGTTATATTGTGATATTCATTGATGATGTACTCATATTAGATCTTATAATTCTAAATATTTAATAATCACAACAAATTGTAATAGTAATATATATTTATTTGAGATAATTAAATAGGCATAATACTTCATTCACACTCTGCTCAAATCTGTGGTAATCATATTACTAGTGATCTCGATAATAAATTGATTTCATAAACAATATCCATATATTTGAAACAAATAATAACATGATAGCTCAATTTGTCTCAGCCACATCTCTAGAGATTCTAAAAATGTCATAGTATTTCTGTATACATTCTGGACTTAAACATTACAACATGATGTGTTTTGAGAATCTGATGACATGGTATCTCAGTAGCAGTAACTACAACAGTGTTGTATGATATTTTAGTCTCTTTCAGATCTTGACTCCTGAAGTGTTCACTTTCTTCCCAAATATGTTGTGTAATAGTCATATTCCTATAAAAACAAAATATTCAAGTCAAACATACATGACAACAAAATATATTTCTCAACATTCATTTATATAGATAACTTAATGATAATTTTATAATCGTAAACAACATGTCATTGTTTTTGCACATGTTATTATTTCATGACAAAGCAATATAATACAAACATGGTTGTATCATGTAAAATATATTCAAACATGTATGTATCTATATTAATTGAATGACACATTAAACATGACATTTCATTTAGTATCTAACAAGAAAAAATACACCAATAACACATTAACTAAACAAAAATATCACTTGTTATGCTTAAAGAAAAAGTAAATCTTACCCAAATGAGGAGAATCAATATCCGTTCCTTCCTGTATCAATGATTTAAAAACAACATTAAAATATTATTCTAGAGTGATATATAAATATAGAAAAATAAGATAGCTAGCATACTGAAGATTCTAGTGCATCCTCGAAACTAGATTCAAGAGTTGTTGTGTTGTCCTGCAATACCTACGTATAAAGAATTTTTATTTTAACAAATCTAAATATTTAATATAATTATAATAGGTTCTAAATATTAAACAATACATGTGACTCTAATATCTTCAACCGAGCTCATAAATCCTCAATTTCACTTTCTTTTTCTTTAATATGGCAATATTGTTCTTTGATCTGATGGTCTTTCTCTTGCAACTGGGATTCCCAAGCTTTAGTCACACATCTATTTGAATTTTCTACCAACCTCTTCTTCTTTAAATTTCTTCTGGTAATACCTCCTCTTATTCCTCTCATACCCTCCATGATGGGACCCATACACAGTTTATTGAAGCCTTGCTTATTGGCTCAGTTTTCTTTATGATATTGTTCACAAAAATACGCTTAGGAGGCATTTTCCTACAGGACACAAAAGATAAAGTGAGAGAATATACTTGAGTGCTATGAAGGAAGATATATATGATCAAAATGTACTAAAAAGAATGATAATTCTTACCATAAATTGACTATGTTTTCTTTTGTTCGTACATTTAGTTATAATGTTTTCATCTACTTGATTCATTTCAGGATCTATATCTATTCTTACCCAAAGATCTATATCGTCATCTGACACATTTTCTATTAGAATTTCTTCATCTGATATATTCGTATCAAAAGAGGCAACATTGATGGGAATGTCATATGTGTCTCTAGCAATCCAAGAGCAAGCTACATTCAAATTTCCATCTTCAGGATCAGCAGAATAGAAAACTTGTTTTGCTTGTTCAGGGAATATAAAAGGCTCATCGTCAAATGCAAGTTTGGTTGTATCAACAATGGTGAAGTTAAGATAATCCCTTGTAACTCCAACTCCATCATCACTATCATACCACAAACACTTAAAAAGATAGTATGGATCTAAATATTGGAATTGAACTTCACATATAGCCAATAAAACCCCATAATATAAGTTGTCATTTGGTCCAACGGTATGGTAAAGTGAAGGAACACAATAGAGAAACTAAGCATCTTGACTTTTCTAGATTGATCCTATGAACATTGAAGCAGATGACCGTTAGCGAGCGACAAAATATAACTAATGTATTTTCGAACAACAACACTGAATAGCAGGATAACAATTTTGCAGAAAGCAACAAAAGTCTGTATTGAATACTAGACAGAAGATTTTTAGATAAAAACCCCCAAATCTAGACACCTCCTATGTGTCTATTTCAGAATCAAAAATAGGATAGATAAACAACTATGAGTAAATAACATTTTCGAGTACACGTAAAGATCAAAATATTGCTTGACCATTGACCTATTCTGCAGGAGTGAGGCAACGGCCTACCTGAAAGTAGCTTCCTTTAGGAGGGGATACCAAGACCAAGAAACAACAAATTAAATACTCTAAACAAGGGTTGTTCCATGTCACATTCCAGGTATAATCGGGAATTAGTTGATCTCTGGTGGCAGTTATTCATGGACTAACAAGGGAGAGGGACCAAGTATGGTCGGGAAAGGTTAATAAAAATTATTAGAAAATACCTCAAGTCTGGGCAGCCGGACCTTCCTCCTCCAGGTGCTTCTGATACCTTTTAATCTGTTCTGGAAAGTGTGTTCTTGTCCCCGGTTCCGTCCTCCGGTCTTGAGCTCAGATCCCTGGGACAACGATGTAGAAGAAGACAGGGACGAGTTTGCCCCTTCAGCAACACTGGAGGCCAACAACAACCACCGCAACTGCCTCAATCTCGCCAGCGCCCACAACCACAGGAAGACAGACCGCAACTCTGTTAGGAGTAGCAATAAATAGAACAAAATATTATTAGCATCGTCGGATATGTATGGATAGAGACCAGAATAAAACTGGTACAAAATTTCCTAGAATGTAAAAAATTGAGTTCAAATGACAGTTCACAAAGATGGCACTTTAATTACCACTGTTGCGACATTTAGATTGAGACATGTTGTTTGAGGGAGAAAAAAGACTAACATCTTTCTAATTAAAAAGTATCACAAAATTTTAATTGATTAAATAATATCTAGTCACATTGGACATCTCATGTTTTTTTTAATACAAAAAATCCATATCTGTGTTGCTAAGGAGATTTTTTTCAGATAAAAATACCAATAATTTTTTTCATACAACATCACACAGACACCTACTGACAATATACTGATGTGAAGAAGAAAGAGGCGCCACATACATGGTAGCCATTGCTCCCCACTAACGGTAATGAAGAAGAAACAGAACAGAACATAATAGACAAAATGAACAAGTCTGAAAGAAGCACAACATACAAACGGACTGTGAAGCCGGATCAAACTTGATGTGCTGATGACGTTTTTGATCCATAGTGGCTGCCACATTTAGTTAAATCTCGAACCAATGCCAAAAGAGGGGCTGATATGCTGGTGTTGGTTCCTGACGTGACTGTGTATTCAATGAAAAAAATAATTGATATCTCCAGAAAAATCTAACTCAGTAAACTCTAACATCACCACATATAGCAAGATTATTGCAAAGAGATGAACTCATACAGAAAACTAAAACTTCCCAGAAATAATGGGTGCTTTAGGAAAAGCCAAACTTCTGATGCATGACGGAATCGAGGATAACATACCTGCTAGTATTGTTTGTATATGACGGAATCGTGTCGAGAAGGTCAACTGAAATTAAGACTTTGTTGCTTATTAACTCAGACGCTCTGCACTGATACGGAAGAAAGAAAAACAGCCCTGGCGGCCACTCTATATCTTGATTACGGCAGAAAGGAAGATGCGCTCCGGTCTGTTAGAAAGGCAAACATGAATCGTCCGACGAGGATCAGAGCAGGGTAGACTGTTGTGGATATCCAGCTGCGGCCAAGGAGACTTCGCGCACAGGCAACCAGTGCCGGCTCTTCGGATGTCTTTGTTTGCGGAAGGTTAGGGATTGGAAATATCTGAATGTGCTACTAATCGAGGGAAATCTAATGATATTTGAAATTGGTGGATACGGTTTGGCGGGCACTTAAAATTGGAAAAGCCCGTGGTCTAAATAGATTGTAAAACCCGGCCCTAATAACTGGTTAAAATAACCGTGGACATAGATGCCAACCGTGGAGTATTAAGGACTTTGTACTAGTATGTGAGTGAATGATACGCACTATAGGCCGAGCAAACAAAGATCACCATGTCTGTGTTAGGTTCTGTTTATGACAAGGTAGCAGAAGACGGATCTAGCCGGAAATCTTGGAATTAGTTTCAGTAAGCACAAAGCTATTGACAACAGTAGTTATCTTTTTCCAGATTTAGATTTACCTAGAAAAAGTAGTGTCGGAGATGGAACTTCCCAGAAGGGTTAGTGGTTGAAGAAGGCCACCCACGGCATGGTTGGGGAGTACATGAACACGTTGGATTAGAAAGCAATAATTTTGAGAGGACATTTATTACCTTCTAATGCAACCTCAAACCGACTAATAAGATTGGAGGCGTGCTTCATTCTGGTGTGACGAACCAAGACTTTATAAGACATATGTGGCTGATGATCCTTCACTGGTGGCCGATGATTCTTCCAGTGACGCGGCGTTTAGAATGCCCTTTACCACCATAACCGCGTGCAGCATTGTTAAGTTTGACAAGGAGCGATGCAACTCCATTTTATCCTCTTTCTCATCTCCGTAAATGGCGGGCTTTTTGTGGAACGAGTAGTTGAGTTGGTTCTACGGCCGTGACCAAGGAGGGAGATACAATATTACAATGGCAAAAAAACTAAAATGACATGTTTGGGTATTTTAATTACCAAAATGACACAATTCCGAACATAATTCCTAAAATTGTACGTTTCTGAGGCAATACGTCCCCAAAAAGGACGCATTGTGCATGGTGGGACCAATATGTCCCTTCGCGAGATGTATTGCTATTTTAAAAAAACAATACGTCCCCACTGCAGACGCATTGCCTCCAGTAGAGCAATGCATCCCCTATGAGGACATATTACTTTATTTATTTATTTTTTATTTTTTTTAATTATGATATCATGTACGTTATATAAATACATATATATGTTAAATTGCTAAATGAACATAATCTACATTAACTTATATACAATTAAACATATATTTTAAATAATACCTGAACATAATAAAATAATAACATAATATTATATTTCATTAATACATAATATTTATAAATGTAGATAGAAGTATTTAAAAGAAATGGATACAATACAAAAATTATATAGTAACGTTTAAAATTATAGAAATAAAACAAATATAAACATATATACATATACATGTATATATTTATTTGTAAACTTAGAAAAAAGAAAAAGAAAACTAATATAGCAACATATAGCACACGTTGATATGCACAATATATATATATATATATATATATATATATATATATATATATAATCTGTATAAATGTGCATATATATATATATCAAAGCCACGAAATATAATATCAAAAAATATAAACATGACAATTATGCAAAGTAAAATATACTAGAACACAACAATAAACAATCAAATTAAAATATATGATACATACAATTTTAAATTAAATAAAAAAATCAATATATATTTGATTTTATCATATTATTTTCGTCTCTGAACTGGATAAAAAGTTACAAATATTATTAAGTTATTATGATTTATGTTATTATATTATTTTTTAAGCATAATAAAAAGTTTGTTTCATAATATATTACAATTTTTTATGTGTTGCATTTATGATCATATGTATCATATATTTTATTTTGATTATCTATTGTTATTGATCATGTATATTTACTTTATATAGTTGACAATTTATTTTTATTTTTTTGATATTAGGTATCATACGTTATATATATATATATATATATATATATATATATATATATATATATATATATATATATATATATATATATATATATATATATATATATATATATATATATATATATATATATATATATATATATATATATATATATATATATATATATATATATATATATATATATAGTGTGTGTGTGTGTGTATTTTATGTACACCAGCGTGTCTTGTATACTACCATATTAGTTTTTATTTCAGTATTTTCTTATTTTTATTGCTATATTAGTGTTCTTTTTTTCTAAGTTTACAAATAAATACATGTATATATTTTCTTTATTTCTATAATTTTAAAATTTATTATATAATTTTCGTATTATATCCATTAATTTAAAATAATTTTATCTACATTTATAAATATTATGTTTTAATAAATATAATATTCTGTTATTATTTTTTTATCTTCAGATATTATTTTAAATATATGGCTAATTGTATATAATTTAATGTAGATTATATTCATTTAGCAATTTAACATATATATGTATATATAATATACATGGTATCATAATTAAAAAAAATAAAAAAAGTAATACGTCCTCAAGACAATACGTCCCCATTGGGGACGCATTGCTTTTTAAAGTAGCAATGTGTCTCCCGAGGAGATGTATTGACCCCACCAGAACTAATGCGTCTATTTTGGAGACATATTGCCTCAGAAACGTACTATTTTGGGAATTAAGTTTTGAATCATGCCATTTTGGTAATTAAAATGTACAAACATGCTATTTTGATTTTTTGGCCTATTACAATTATGGATGGCTGGTTGTAGGAGTTAGGCTAAAGCGAGGTTTGTTGGTGTTGTGTTTGGTATTGGTCGTACCTCGGGTAGTTTAGGTATGTTGACTCATTTGGATCGTGGGAATCATCAAGTTGGGAACGTGCAAGATTGAAGTTATACGTCTTCAAAAGACAGTGAAATTTTTTGAGAAGAAAGAGAGTCATGGAGAGAGTTGTATTTTGAAAATACTGCATACTGGTTGGCTGGGATGTTTTTGAAAGTTGAAATGTCAATTTTCTAACTTTTACAGGTATTCACCTTTTTTATGTAGTATATATATATATATATATATATATATATATATATATTTATATTTATATTTATTTATATATATATATTTATATATATATATATTTATATATATATATATATATCATTTTATATAGCATGCAAGTTTGTGTATTGACTTTTATTTATATTAAAAATGGGTTTCCATGTATTCAGTTTATCTTGTCTTGTATAATTTAAATAGGTATATCATCCTTTTGTTCAAAATTTCAAAAGGAGGACACTCTCACATAAATATTCAACCACATCAACACGTATGCTTGGAATACATATATGTATTCTAGGAGTATATATCTTCCCAATAATATATATAAAAATTGTCTCTCTCGGTCTTCACAATGTGTCGGTCTATTGCTTTCCTTCACCATAAAGGAAAAAATTGTAGTACGTTTTCTTTTTGGTTTCAGGCCATGTTGTTTTTTTTACCGTTGAATACTCTCATGGCGACCTTTTTGCCTCCTTTTTTTAAAATTTAAATGTAAATTCTTCTGAGCTGGAAGATTTTGCAGCATCGACCCGGCTTGAAGATATGAATATTGAATCTCTATGTAATGATATTCCTTGAAGTATAATAATTGGATGGTGTAAATATCCATTGGTTTGCCTAAATTTATTTCGTAGCTACTATGAAAATTCATGCATGCATTATTACTACCTGGTCCATTATTGCACCGGGTTTAGTAGGGCTATAGAAGAAAACATAACCCATGTAATGGTTATATGCAAGGGAGGTCATACCTTACATAAAAAATACAAAGAATCACGATTCATTTACACAACTTTCGTATATGACTTTGTATTGTGCATTATAAACACCTATATAATAATTTGTTGTGTTTTTTATATATAATTCCAATTCAAAAATAGGTTAGATTTGAGTCTCATTGTATCATTAGATTGAAAGGAGATATGACTGGTATGATTTATTGTTAAATTAGGTTCTCCCTTTTTTACCTACTATTCTAAGCTATCAATACTCAGATGAGAGATATTCCATTTTATGAATATGCGTTCAATGAATATATCAATGGAATTTTTAGATGGCATGTTCATATTGAATATATTTTAACTTTGGTTGTTATATTACATGCATACTAATGATGCGATAATTTTGTCTCAGAAGGAAAGAAGTGTCCATCAAATTGTATTCCTTTTTTACATATCGAATAGTAGTTTCCACAAGAGATATTAGATATAAATGACAAACATGTACATCAAAAATTTTAAAGTCCTTCAATTAATCTACTTTTTGGCATGAAATTCGGTATTTACCCATTGTAACCAGATAAATTGTATGAGAATATATGGTATGTATTATAGACTAGAGGGCTAACCTTTTATGTACATATTCGGTTGTTCTCAATGCCCATTTATATGTTGTGGGATAATTCCAACATTCAATGATATACGCAAACATACTTAACCCCCCCTTCAAAATGGTGCATTGATATCATAAGCACTCAGTTTGTCATATGATATCTAGAAGTGACATATGTTTAAGGATTTAGTGAGTCGTTCTGCAAGTTGATCTTTTGGGAGTACTAGTGAGTTTGATCAACTTGTCTTGAACCTTGTCAATATTGAAGTAACAACTGACTTCTATGTTTTTGTACATTAATGGGAGATGGGATTGGAAGCTATGTGAACTAGAACTTGATTACCACACAAAAATTCTATGGCTTTAGCTTGTGTAAATCCTAGTGCCTCCATTAAGTTCCTCACATATATTCATTGTTGATATGATTTATGGCATGACACTTAGACTCGACACTTGAGCAAGAAAAAGACACTACGCTTCTTTCTCTTCTAGGAGACCATACTACCTCCCATGAAAAGGCAACATTCTGTCACAGATAGTCATTCAATGATAGAACATACTTACTCGGCATAAGGAAAACCATTCACCTTTAGGTGTCCATGACTAGTTAGAATCTTTTTTCCGATCAATGGATTTATAGATTGTTGTCAAACAAGTGTCAAACTATAAATTAAACTAGTGTAAATATTAATAGATTCCAAGGTATTTATGGGTAGTTGTTAAACAAAGTTAGACAAGAAGAAATCTAGTATATATTTTCAAAAATCAACGTATGTAATATACTAACAACCTTAGAAATGTCTAGTTATGTCGTATGCTATAAGTATATTTTTTAACATCTTATGATTACTTGGTTATCGAAAAATGCATTAGTGTAATGCTACTAAACACAACACATCAAACTTGTTTGCTCTCTAGGTAACTAATCATCAATGTTGGAAAAAAGTTGAGACATTATCAAATTTGTCTTTTTTTGTGATTCAACAATAACTAATAATGGTTGATTCTTCTATAAACCATAGACAATTTCTGTCCTTTGAAAAATGAGAGACATATAGAGGTTGAGAAATATAACAACAGATTATATGGAAATGAATGTTTAAGTAGACCCTAGGAGAATACCATTAGTGGTCTTATGCACACACACACACACACACACACACACACACACATATATATATGAACTTTTTACTTTGTTTTTATAACTCTAGTAATTCACTTTTAGTATAGCATACAATTCAAGGTAAAGTGCAACAAATTAGTGGTAGATACGTTCAATTTATCATCAACACAATTCATTTATTTATTTATGTATTATAGTCATTAATATTTATCAATATAATGCAAAGCTTAAATTCGTCTATATGATAGAATTATTGTTTATCCCATTTATGAAATTATTATGTTTTTAACTTAACTATATCTAAAGTACATATACTTAGTGTCTAAATGATCAAGTAGAATGTAATGGTGTGAACTTAGAAAAAGAATTGATCACCAAATGGGACTGTATATTGACCTTTCCAACCTCATAGTAGTTGTGTAAAGGTATATATTACTATAGATTTTGTTACTCTATCTCACTAAAAAATAGTTAGGTAATTATAAATTGAAGTACGAAACCAAAAAAATCCAATTTATAAATTTAGAGGCTTTTAACAATCATTTTTGGACTAATATTACTCCATCAATATTTCATTTTTTTAATAAAAAATTATATTGTTTCTCATGTACCTGACAAAGCGCATTTGTTATTTCACACTATATATGTATCTATTCTCGTCAAATCATCTAATTTTGCACATTTCCTTATATTTATGATGAAGTTCTCTTTCTAGCTTCCTAAATGAGTGCGATCTTCTTTATTCTGACATCTAAATCAATTATTTATTGTGAATCACTTTGTTGGTTTATCATGAGTTCTTAATGGATCCTAGTTAAAATAGTCAATGTATAAGTACTTAGTGAATAGAAATTTGTAATGTAATTTATAAATTTATAATTTTCTACAACTAGAACTATATATGTTTTTGTTAACTGAATGTTCATGGTTAATTCTAATTTGAATCAATTCCTTAGCAAGAACAATATCCATGGATACTCTTTTAGCGTAGAAAATAATATATTGAGTTTGTATACCATTTACCTAGCCATCTACATAATCATTATGCATTTAGTAGCTAAAATTTGTCATGTGAATATGTATGCATTATGTTGTGACAAAGGAAAAAATTGTCTTAAAGGGTTTAGACTTAACCTATTGTATTATTTCCACTACAATATTTCCCTTAATAAAAGGTTAGTGGTTGTCATATTGGTATGTGTGTTTGGTTGGTTTTATATTCCAATAGGCACATTTTATGTTTGGTGAGGGAGAGAGTATAAATAGATGATGACTCTTGGTTTGTGTATATATATTTATATAAAATTGCCTTTATAGAAAACCTTGAGTACGTCTATAATTTTGATCATGTACTAGACATTGCATGAGTATTTTTTAAGAATCCCTGAGAGTTATATTTAAAATGATATGGTTCTTGGTCGTTCTGTGGTCTTAATGTTTGGTTTATAGGAACAATTACACCCTTAATTGATTATGTGAGTTGATTAATGGTGAACTAGAGATGGAGACTAGGGCTTGGCACCTTTTTGGAGCTGGCCGATGGAGATTGATCATGGATCAACAACTCCCTCCTATCCACCTTCTAAATTCAACCCCTCCTCCCCACTTCAATCAAGTCTATTTTTGTCTGCTTTATCCCTCTCCTTTTTAGGGAACACAAATTTTGTCGTCAGGAATCCCTTTTAAATGTGTCAAGGAATGTTATGTTTCCCCTTAATCCTCCATTCCTGGTGATGAAGGTTGAGCTACTATTTATGCTTCATAGAGATCTATGGTGGTAATATGAATTAGCAATTCTTTGACAACGATCAATTAAGTGGCTTCTGTCTAGAACATTACATCCATCTGCGATCTTGATTCTTTGTATCCCAAAAAGAGCATCAATCATTCATTTCTAATCAAATCCTAAAGATGAGGTTCAGGTCGAGACTGGTCTCAATCTAGTAACAGATACAAACCACACCTTGACTTAACATGAAGATAGTGCAGAACACAGACATAATAATTCCCATGGAGCAACTGATTATCATTGGGTCGAGTGAGGATATGACTCTTTCTCATTCAAAGGTGTCTTTAAGAAAATAGGGAAATCCTATTATGATGGATCATCCCAATGGAGGTGGGGTAGATGTAGACATTCTCAAACTCCCCTATCTTCAACAAACATCATAAAAATTGGAACCCAACCCCCAGGTGTCAATCACACATCATGGACTTGCAATTGAGGAGGTTCCAGGATCAAACTCTTATGTTGTCCAAAAATAGCAAATATTTTCTCAGAAAAATTTCACAAAACTAATGAAACATACAAAAAATATTGCTAAAACAAATTGCATAAAGCTAGTGGTACATAGAAAATATATTTCTCAAATATTATATTGTACCAACTTGTCTTTATATTGTTTATTTTGTAAAGTATAGATGATATTTACACTTTATTACTCATACATGCAGTAGATTTAACTATTTGCATTGGTTCTTATTCTATATGGGTTGGTGGTAAAGTAGTTTGAACAAGAACAATATATGACTTCATGCATTAGTTGAAATGCTCATACCAATAAGAATTTTCCATGACTTAAAAGTAGTACCATACACCAACAAAGGTAATTGTGGTTTTAAATTTAATGTTTTATTTAAATCAAATAAGGAATTCAAAATTAGAACTCCACAATTTCCCATCTCTGCAAGGACACTTATTCTTGACTAATATCTATCATACTAGAATTGTTAGCTCCTTGTAGCAATATCTGATGTTTTGTTCTCCTCCTAAATATAGAGTTCATAATTAATTTTATATGTACCCTAAACAGTTCATATGCCAAATTTCAAATGCTATATTTTTCAAGTGTCTGGTGTAAATTTTAAAAGGGTCATGCTCCCGCCCTACATTGATTTGTTTTTGTAGTAACAACTTCATTCTACAAGTTGAACATTTACTTGTATATAGTTTTCCCTAGAGTCAATTTAGGCCCATATCTCCAAATGATATCCATCATATGAATTCTAAAATACTATATGCATATGTATTAAAAATATAATAATAATGACACAACAATATACAACTATCTAAGTAATAAATGGGTTGTCAAATTGATGATATACTCTTCATAGTAATAGACTCCATTTACTTAAATGATTATATATTCTAAACATAAAAAAGGGTTTTCTTTCCTATGAAAAGTGGCTCCTTTTCATAATGATAGCTAAGGGAATAAGGCTAGATTTAATTATAGTTTGTTGTGATGGTATCGTAGTACCCCAGAACGTAGATTGAATAATGCAAGACTAAAGAAAATACCGTGGAAGGCATTTATGGTGAGGACATTTGTTTTTATCACAGATCCCGTGATCATTATCACGTTGACATATTTTGATATCTTCCATTAACATTTATCACATTATAATATCCTTCACTACTCTCCCTTGTTGTCCATAGGTAAATGAAAGACTATATATAGAGTTTTATAATAATTTTATCCAAATAAGAAAATTTGCCTACAAAGAAGAGATATGCAAGCAAACACAAGAGACAAGATTTGGATTGGCTCTGTCAAATGAAGCCAGTCCACTACCTAGTTGTTTTTAAGGAGGATTTATAAACCATGTATTTTATTCCTTTTATATACCAATACACAATATATAAAATTTACTGATGCTTTTTTTGGAGCAAGACAAATCCTCCTTTTCATCTCAAGGAGAACTATGAACTTCTTTGACTGGCTTCCGAAAGGTCAACCACTTTGCCTCTTCTTTAATAGACATGGAAGAGTACCGTACCTGACCTCTGTCTTAACGGTGATGGAAGAACACCACTCGAGAAGGCTCCTTATTCTCTCATAGGTTCTTGGACAACCTTCACTCCAAGAAGTAGTCCAAGAGTAATACAACAATGGATAAAGAGATAGGAGAAAGGAAATTACAATGATCTTCCCAAGATGTACAATTAAGCACTAAAGGACAAGTGATGATGATCCACTCCCAAGGTTTAGGCAAGGATGTATTAGTTGGAGAAGGACACTAGTACTGAGATAAGGCTTAGGGTTCAATGATGGCAACTTGAAGCCTAGAAGCTAAGCACTTTGAGTAAGATTGCAAGTAGTAGTATGCACAAGTGTATGTCAATTGTTGTTGCAAGGTTGTGTGCTAGGTTTTCTAAGACCACTCCTATATATAGGAATTTCTTACAAGTGGTAGGGTAGCTGTGGGGGTGTTTAGGGAATTCTTAGTAGCAACATAGTCATTAGGATTAGGTAAGTTGAGTCGCAATGAATAATTGATCGTTAAAAATTTTTGGTTCCAGAACTTTCATAGTCGATAAAAACTTCAACCAGGACTTGTCTTGTCGAGAAGTTGTTAGACTAAGAGTGCTCTGGGTGTGTAACTGGGTCTAATGGCTATGTGTCAGTTGATAATCTTAGTCCACGTGGGTCTAATGGCTCTTTGTCAATCGTACTTATCTTCGACGGACACTCTCAGTTGAGAAATGCTTCAATCGAGAATGACCCAAAGCTCAATGTATGTAATGACTATTTCCTGGTCCATAGAGTCTTCGGCCGATTGGATCTCAATCAAATAATACTTTGACTAAGATAGACTCTGTAAATGGATATGTGAATTGTGGGAAAACCTATCTAATGACTTTTCTACTAAAGCCTAACAACCCTAACATCTTCATATGAGTATGGGTAGGTTTTGAAACATCATCACTTGTCATTACGTTATATCAATCAATTTGTACAAAACACACTTGTACAATCTTATTGATGGTAAAATGTGACCCGCAAGTGTCAAAACAAATATAAAATTATGTGGTCTTTGTAATTGGATCTTGAATTAGTTCCTTGATCACCTGAAATACTTAATACAAATGTTAGTGATACAATTGGGAAATATTTGCATCATCAAAATTTGAGTGTGGCATATCCAAAAAGCTAACAATAAAGCCATGGCATCTTATCCCTATGTTTTGAATAAATACTTTCATTATTGCCTATAATATATTGCTTTGGGTGAATAAGAGATCATTCTGATAATATTTATGATTTTTGTTTTTGTTGAGCCTAACATTTATATATATAGTGTCATGTTCCTTTACCTAGATCTCCATTATATTTTTCAGGAAACAATGCAATGATGTAAGATTGTTTAATCTAGTGCATGTGTATTAAACCACAAACTGTCTCGTGAAATAAGTATTTTTTTAACCAAAGTATTTTGTTAATGATTGGTTATGTATACAAGAATTGATATATCATGTTTCTTATAAGGAGTAATTTGGTATTTAATATACATTACAAGATGTGTTAGTGTTAGCATTCTAGATTTCAACTATATACATTCACCAAACTATATACATTCATCAAAGTTAGTGTCATATTTCCACTTTAATGTTTTGGTTGTGTGACTTAGTATGGGTATACCCTCTTTGGTTTGGTTCCAACCATAGAGGGAAAGGTTGCAGATTATATTGTTGTAATGGTGGAGAAATCATAGTTGGTGATCCGGATGTGATACATGAGGTGGATTAGGTGGACTTCATGGTGGGTGAAAAGTAAGTGTAGGTAGATGGCATGGTAGAGGAGCTGGAGGCGGATTGGGTGGTGGTCACTTTTGAAGAAATGAAGGTAGTGTTGTAGGTGCTCATGTAGGTGGAACTAGAGGAGGTGTAGGTTATGGTCATGATGGAGGAGTTGGAGGAGGTTTCTTTGATTGAAAGGGCAATGGTGGAGGAGTTAGAGATGATAACAGACATATACAGAAGTAGCACAGGTGCTAGTGGAAGAAGTGGTGTTGGTGCCAAAGAGTGGAACATGAGAGGGGATCCACTCCTTATCTAATTGAGAAATAAATCCATCCATTCCAAACAAACTTATATATATGATTGAAGAAATTAATTATAAGTTTCTCAAGTATGATATATAAAATACACTATTTAAGTAGAAGTACAAATTTCTACTGTTAAAACATAATTCTCATTATAATTTGTACATCATTCCTCTCTTCAAACATGGAATTACAATACAAAAAGGGTATATATAATTATTACAAGACCAACTACAGAGGGAAACTTTTCCATCTCAAGCTATTCTTCAATGTCCAAAGTCATAGTTCAAGATTCTCCTTAGTCAACATTCTCTACAAAACATACATCTGGGAGGTCTGGGAACAAGAACAAGAAAAACAAAAGGTATGTGGGTCAATAACCATCACTACAAGAAAATTATGATTTAACGACATCTATTTTAGGTACATATATTACACTTGTAGTTAAAATCTACTTTTCTTTACAAATATAAAAAGTGTAAATGATACAAATGCAATTGATACTAATAACTACATATTAGTTATGTTTATGGAGTGAGACAAATTAATACTCTTCCCTCCTACCCCCACTCTCTCCCCCTTTGTCAAATAACCAACCCGTCTAAAAACATTCACTTTTTCCACGCGCTACCCCCCAATTTGCCAATTTGTCACAGTCAATATTCCATTGCCTCCCCCATTCACACACGACGCCACGATGTACTTGGCTACCGCTCTCCTCCACCTCCGTCCAAATAATACACCCACACCAAAATATAAACACCACATGACCGTGATTTCTTCCTCTCAACTCTCCACCCCTCCTCAGAGTGATCTAACATCGCAAACCACTGGAGGGGAGCTCAAGGAAGGACAAAGCCTGCGAGGTATGATCAAATGCATCATCCAACAGTCTTTCATAATCAAAAGTAACATTTCCTTTCCCCCATTGGATGTATCATTGGAATAGCATTAAGATGATACATAACCCTCACGTATCACTAAGTGAATATCATCAAGACAAAGCAAAACCCTTATGTATCATCTCCCATGGTATGATGCTTTCTTAGCATCGGATCCACTACTTCAGGGATGTCTTTATGGCTAGCTATTTATTTTCTTCCTTCGTATCAAACAATAGCTTGCTTTACTTTCTTCTACGAATTATTCTGGTCAGTTCATTTTTATCATTACCTAATAGGTTTATCATCACGTTGTTATAATACATACGGCTTAGCACATAACAAAGAACCCCCTTCGTTGTTGCTAAATAATTTGCAAAGTAATATTTTAGTAGTGCGGGATCCCTATACGGTAATCATAGATACCAATAATCCATAAGCATCCCAACGTACCAGAGAATAAAGGATCGGATGATAGGGGTAGTTTCTGGACTTGAATATGTTTCCCACTCGACAAATTGTTAGACAATCATCCACAGCTACAACTGTTTACTAAAAGTAAGCTTTGTAATACCCCTGTAAATAGAGTAGATGAATTTCGTTTTTTGCTTCAGATAAGAGCACATATTTTTCTAATCAGTTCTTGTCTATCATAATTAGCTTAGGATTATGAAACTAGTTTACTATACATGCAGAATTGGTCCATATTATAACTGTCCTGCACACGTTGCAAATATTTTGTATCCATGTCATTTTTTAGCTCTATATAATATATATTATTTCAGTCCTTTTTAATTCTCTTCATTTTACAAGTCACTAGAAACACATATATTTCTTCAGATATATTTCTTGAACATATACTAACGCATTATTTGTCTCTTAATGCAGGGTTTACAAAGCAATGTGCTTGTACTAGTATTCAATGTATAGTTAAACAATTTGATATGCTTCTATTTGACACTAAGCATTTCGTTTCACAAAGTTTCTCCTTCCAGACCTGGAATCTACATTATCTACTCTTAAATACATATGATGGGATCATGTTGTATTCTTCTTTTAGCATATGGATCTTACCCATACATTTTTGTTTCTGATGAACATAGGCCTAAAGATTTTCTTTTTAAACTTCTATTCACTATGTAGACACCTCCCTATACTCTTAATAATATCTTTCAATTTTTCTCTTTTTGAGAAGAAGGTACTAAGACAAAAACTAACTTGGGTTTAGTTTTTTGTATTGGGTTGCTTGCTAAAGTTGTGTAAATTTTCAAAGTTAGGTGAGTGTGGTGAAAACTCGTCATTCAATCATGTCCCTTTCAAGTTGTACAAATACAAATGGAGTGGAGAACTAACCTGTTTGAGTTTGTAAAGGTATGTTTTGAGGTTAGTTTGAATTGCTTAATAATTTCTCCACCATAATAAGAGATATTGTGTATAACGGTAATAACAAATCTAATCACCTTCTTGTTTATTTTAAATTTTTCATCTGAAGATTTACTAAGAGTAATTTATACTTAAGTCGATCTTATATAGCTTAAATAGTCATAACCTTACTGACACTCATTGGTATTTGTTGGAATATGTTTTAGGTAGTCATAATATATTTACCTAACAATAGTGTTCTGTGTCATTCCATTTGTAGAATGCTTTGCTTTTGGGTTGGTCTCGATTGATATGGCCTTATATATACTGCTACATTTTATATGGCTCTTAAATCGATGAGATGTACGAGAAATGAAGATTTAGGACATTTTCTTGAAGACAAGTTGACTAACAAATTGTCTCTGGTAAGGGCATTCGAATTTTAATATTTTTTTCAAAATCTCGCTACATTTCTTATGCTACTTATATGCGTTTTCTGGCTCCTCTGTTTTATTAGTTATGTTTAAAATGAGTTTGTTTCACCTATTTAAAAATTGCATCTTGAGGTCTCAGTCATGTTATTATGAATTCATTCTTCTATGACTGAGACAGTTAGATAATGTCATAATCAATTTCCTTATTTCAGGTATCTTCTACCCTTATTACATCAGTAAGGTATCTTCTACCCTTATTACTTCAGTATGATGCTACAACGGAAGAAATTGATTTAACTGAGGCACTCAGTGTTGGTTCTAGTGTGCAAATTACCAAAATCTGCATGTTGTGCATGCATCTCAGGTGTTGCCTTCTATGAGTGGTCTTAATGATGAAATTTTGACTCCTTATAAGCAAGCTGCCGTATATTCACTTAGAGCCTTACTTACTCCTATGTAATATACTCAAGTGTCAATAATTGAAACCTTTCAAGTTCGAATAAAGTTTGAAGTCCCCAGAAGTAAGGCTGCTTTCCATATCATAAATTTAGCTTTCAGCTTATTGTATTCAATATTATTGCAGACACATTCCTAATATTAACACTAGGACGAATCGTCAAGAATCCTTTAGTTTATCTCATGTGAATGTATGTTTAAATATATAATTCTAAAGTTTCCTAAACATTATAAGGACGAACTATGTCGTGACCGGCCTAAAAACATGGAAGAACTACGTCATCAATTGTACTGTGCAACCTAGAAGGGGTGTAGAATTGTATGAACACATAAGTACCTTGGAAACATTATTCTACTAGCGTACTTGTCAGATGAATATGAGAAGGCATAGTGCATAAAAACTGCATGTATGCATACATCTTCCAATCTTTATTTTGAAAATTTCTTACTTTTATATACACCTTATCGTGGTCATTTTCGTAACCATAGTCGGACAAAATGAAAATCCAAGTAAAACGAACTAAGTTCAAAGTGAGCTTACACATGTTGACCAAACCCTCCAATATAAGCTCGTCTTGGTCTTGATATTCATCTTCCTGAGCTTTGGTTTAGACTTCCAGAGCCGAAGATGATGTGCTTTTGAGGTCTGACTCAACGAAACCAAAGTGTTTATTTTATTTAATAGCTTTGTAAATTACAGCACCACATTCTTTTAAGCATTAGAAACCTCAAATAATCAGATATAGATCGTGACTCTTTAAAGATAAAAAGACCATATATTCTGAAGTTGTAAAAGTTGAATCATATATTTAAGGCCTTTGAAGGGTACACTTTTCTACACATTTTGGTTAGTAAAAAAGACGAGAAAAGGAGAATGCCAAAACTTGTCCGTGGGTTCTAGAATCAGGGACAAACTAGATGCCAAGCGCTTTCACGGAAAGGAATTGAATTGCCATCATTTTAATCAGTGATGTGAAAACGCCAAAGTCAATTTTCTTTCTTTTTATTAATAGAATTAGACTAGACACAGGCTAATATTCTATACAAGATATAGCCACCTAAAGGATGAAATTACACTAATACACTATATTATACAAAAATGTTTTGATTTATATTATGGGCTCACATCAACTGCCTGGTACTTTCCTTGTTATGTGACCCCTCCCATAGTTTACCAAGCTATTTCTACAATATCATACATTATACAACTTGTAAGTATAGTCATTATCAGGTCTGTGTTTTTTTCATTAGCAAATTCTCCATTGCTTCCAGCTGGGTTTGGGGTACCCATGTCCTCTACCAATGGAAGTTACAGAAGTATAGTCTCCCTATTTGATTGGAAGAACGTAGATGTTTTAGAGTCACTAGAAGTCCTAGAACTTCCTTGATTTGTACTCCTTGCAAGCGGACCCTGATAGTTGTTCTTTCCTACGTATGTTGTAACCACTAACTTCAAGTCATGTAATGCCCTCTCCACATGCTTCTGTACATTACAATTAATACTACTACACTTGTAATAGCTCATCTAAGACGATGGGTGAGTTAGAGGTCCTGTATGAGCTATTTAACTAGAGATCGTGTGCTTTCAATAAAAAAGGCAATCACCTAGGGTTGACCATAGTAGTGTCAATGATAATCATCATCAAAATACCAAACTCACTAATAGCTTGCACCATTGTTCTAGGTTCATGTGTAGCTGTTGAGCATTTTTGTATCAAAAAGCAATCATTATCTCTAGATATATACGAGAGCATGACCAAATGGTAACTAGCATATAATAGAGAACAATGTGAAAGAACGATAAATTGCAACCATATATCCAAAAAGGAACAAAAAACTCGTATCATCATTAGGAATATGTCTCATCTCCAATGGGAGAAGTATTATATTAAATAAGCTTTCGATTTCTAAGTTGTGTTCCATATGGAGAGGTTTTGATAATCCAGATCCGAACCATGAATCCATTAGAGATAGGGTTTGAATCAATTTTCAATTCACTTTGAGGTTAATTATGCATTGATTAAGATATGGAAATTTTGATTTTGATATCTTCTAGATAATTCATTGTGTAACGTGCTAAAAGTGTAGAGATACATGGATGGTCACGCTATAATGAATAAATGGTAAAAAGACAATTTTATTGATGGAATATATGGTTGAATCGCAGTGAACAATCAACAAAAAATAACATTTAGATGGATGAAGTATAATCTTTTCTGTATATTACTTGATAGATTTTTCAGGTGAACTTGTTTGTTGCATGTGCACTTCTTTTTGTTTATTAATAAACTTACATCACGGTGTTTAATTTTAATTTCCATACCAGTTTCATCGACATTGCCTCTTTGAGTTTGGATGTTGATTGAACGACCATCCCTCTTTCCTCTCTTCTTGATATAACCATCCTTCAAACCATTTAACTTACAGCTCTGATCTCTTCTATCACATTTCAAATGAAGCAAATGAGAATTTGATTAGAATGCACATATGTTGATGTGGATAGCTTAGTTGATTGAAATTTAGAAATTGAAACAGAGTTGAGTGTAGCCTTTACAAGGGCCACTCTTCTCCCAATATTTATTTCTCTTCTTGCCCAGATTGATAATTACTCCTTCATTTCGTTCTTAATGTCAAAATATGTTTCCTTGTTCACTCTCTCACGCATGAGAGGAACTCTGATATGTCTCCTTAAATCGTAAGTTATCACTATTCTGATTGCTTTGTTTTCAGAAAAGCATATGATTAAGTTTCTAAATATATTTATCTACAAATGTATGATAAATCAGACATTTTTCAAAATTATACATATTTAAAACCATGCATGAATGTAAAATATTGTCTACACAATGTGCATATCAATATAATAATAATCATATAGTAGTATATTTGTACTACACAGTACGTGATTATATGCTATAATAGCATACTAGTATACAGAAGTTTTAGTAGTATAATTAGATAACATACTCAGTGGTATGCAGAAGTATAGTATTGTACAATAGTTATATAATATTATTAATGTATAAGAACAAGATTGTGTTATAAATGTAGCAGGATTATACTTATTAGTTAATACTACGTACTAGTATACTAATACAAATTCACAACGTCTTACACTACAAGTCTATAATAATTGTACAAATTTAGACAAAAAATATACAACATTTGAGTACATAGATATAATACAGTAGTAGCATAGATGCGTTGGTCAACATCTAAGTGACGTGTATAGTATAGAAGTATATATCTTGAAGGCTAGGAAATATTTCAGCTACAACATGCATCACCTACCTAAAGAACTAAATCAATACTTATGTCATATTAAAATCACTATAAAATGACAAGCCAATCATGATTACAGATACATATTGCTGAGATTTTGTACAAGCATATTATCCTTCAATAAGTCTTGGTTTCTGTAATAGCATACAAGCTCTGCTCCAAGACATAAGGAATATCAGTACCTTCAAGAAGTACATCATACAAGCTCTACTAACATGAATAGTGATACCATAGATACTCCTTTATGAGTGACAACATAAAATGAAGAATTCTATCTGAGGTCAGGTAAATAGATCCTCAGGGGCCTGCATCATGAAGGCTTGGATAATCATAGATGGCTATGGGGAGGGATGCTCCCCCAACAACCAACAATGTGTCTTGGAAAGTGTTGTATGGTGTTGTACCAACTTATGATAATGTGATATCATGCAAGGTCTACCTTGCATCAAGATGCATATATGGCTACATATATCTAAATATAATAAGGTATGATAATTTGATCATGTGGACTTTTGTACTTGTCAGGTCAGTTCCATTCACTATCAATTTGTTTCCAGTCATGGCCTTCTTGGCCATGTTTGCGTTAGACAACAATCGTGTGTGTACTCAATGCTCCAAGCTCAGTTACAACTGCCTGAGTTCAGGCTATCTCAATATAGTGAAGTTGGTTTAAGCGGCCAGATATATATGGGCATACCAATGAGGTCTGCTCAGGTGTCCTTATTAATCATTAGTAGGGTTTGCAAGGTGATGAGAGAGTGAGAAACCTAAGACAGTAGAAATGTGTAGCCTAGGGGTTTTGCTCATGAAGTTGTCCTTCACCAAGTGTTTGTGTGATGTATATTGCTAGTAGACTAAAGGTTTTAGCTTTTCTAAAACCTAGATTATGTTGAAGGGATTGAGCTTGATGGAGTCACATATAATATCTTCTATGCAACTATATCAGGGAGGATAGATAGATGGTCTAAGGAGAGTTCTAACCATGGAAAACCATAAAAGAAGAGTTCAGAGCTAGTGGAGATGTTAGGGTTCACCGCTCGTGGAGGCGGTTGTGGAGGCCGCGGCTCCGGACGCAGCGTACCCCGATTGAACTCAACCACCAGTGTTTTCACACCGATCAATACCTTTATGCCATCCTCCGATGGAAATGGATCCACCCCGGAAGATATGGATATGGTTCAACCTGAGCCACACGCGTAGCAGCAAAACCCTAAGTCCTACAAGGACGCAATGATAGGGTGACTGACCCGGGGGCCTGCCACTCTTTCACAAGTCTCCCCCGATCTGCTAACTTCGGCTGACATCCGCGTGGTTAAATATGGTCCTATTCCATCCATCTCCATTAACCCGACCATCCTGCCGCCACTACTTGAACTGTGGAAATTTGCAGTTGTCATCAAAGTCATCGGAACCACTGTGAGCTTCAATGCACTTATGAATAGGATCCCAATCCTATGGCAACTATCTGATGAATTCCGGGAGATCAATCTTGATAAAGGCAACTACATTATTCAACTAGCATATAATGAGGACTTTGTGCGTGCCAGGGGAAGTGGTGTACCTAATGCTCATGATGAGAATTAAGTTGCTATAGTTTCGAGCGTGGTACTCCTCATGTATAGAGGAAAAAGGAAGCCCATTAAGTTTAAGGTATGTTCAATTGAGCCCCTCATAGCTAAGTTGATGACAAGGGAAGGTATGATCTTGTCCCAAGGTTGAGGACGAGAATAAGTGTGACCTATCCTGGTTTAGTGGTTTGCTTGTTCCTTAATAGCTTACTAGGGTGAAGCATATGGATGTAAACCCTAGACCTAAGGGCGTTTGTGACCTTGTTGTCAAGAGATAGTTTCCTCCCATCCTGGGAGAGGGACCCTTTTGAAGGGGGTATACTAGTTTTTGTGAAAACCTAAAGAGGTCTCATAGGATCTTGAGAAGCTAAGTGAAGAGTACATGGTAAGAGAATGAACTTGTAGACCCATTGATAACCATCTCCAAGTGCATATGGATATGTTACCATGGAGGTAACCGGTATGGGACCTGACCAAGGTAGACAGGTCACCATGACCCCTATGATAGGATGAAAGTCAGCCCTTGAATACAGAAAGAGAGATGATGAAGTCTTTGGTAAGGTTCTAAGTTGAACATGTACTATAATAGAATCCTAAGTCTATCCTAGGGTCAGATGGGGATCAGACCGATGAAAGTGGGAGTTGCCCAATTCCCTAGTGCATATGACCATAGGGTCGGGAGGTAACAACTATCATTGTCTGAGGGCCATGGGTTAGGAGATTGATTACCTTCATGAACTCATGAGACCCAAAGGGCAGATGAGTAGGGCACTCTCTGGATGCATAAGAGAAGAGGGAGGACCCCAAAAGTGTCGGCACCCTATAGACCTAGAGGAGATGACCAAGGATTGTGCTTGGACTAAGTAGGTTCGAGACCAGGTTCCATGGAAGTAACTTTGATATCAATATGATTGTAATATAGAGGTATAAACGACACGTTTCAACTTATATTTAAGGGTGTACAGGAAAGGTGGGATGTACCATCTCTACTCTTGGAACAGGAAGAACTCTGTATTTAAACTACAACCAAATGCTTATTTCCTCTTGTTATGGGAGTGAGAGATAGGACAATGCACATGCCATACACCAAGGATAAAGATGATGTGGGTTGGAATGTTGCCACAAGATATGGGGCTAGAGAAGATAACATACCCTGGTAAAGTGAATGATACATGGATGGTTTGCAAACACTAAGAGGAATGAGGTAGTCACCTTATGAGGATGTTTTTATCATGAGATATGAGTCATACATGATTGAGTTTGATCACCAAGAAGATGAGCTCAAAGTGTTCTCAATGAAGATAGACTTAGAGTTCTAGTTTGAGATGATAAGTGAAATATATGGAAGTGTCTGTTTTCAATGTTGCCTAATACCTAAGGATGTGAAGTGGTAATGATGCTCTGGTTGAGATATATCTGACTAGTTTGTCTAAAAGCTAGAAAAGGTTGTTAGGCTAACCATAAGTTTGGAAAGGAGATGGGTTTGGCTAATGCTTAGATTTAATGAGATTTGTTGAACAAGTTAATGGTTGTTTGGTTAGCCAGCCTAGTCCTTGATGTAATAAAAGGATGGTGGTAGGACCTCAGATACTTTTCTTCAGATAGGAAGGTAATGAAACCCTGATGACAGTGTTTTAGGGTTTCTGAGGAATCAATATTGAGGAATCATGACATACAGGAAATTGTGATTTTAAGATCACCATACACCATGGTACTACTTAGATAATGAGTGGTAGCAGTACTATGGATGCTGGAGATGAGGCTGCATGTGGTATGCATGAAAGAAGGTGAAGGATGAACACCGGTAACGCAGTGCACTGATATAGAGGATAAAGAGTCCCCCAAAGAGAGAGGGAGTTCATCACTATGGATGTTGTAAGTCCCCCCTAAACCAAGGAAGGTTGAGATGCAATATGGGTTATCGTAGGTCGCCTTACCTAGATGACATGAGAAGCAAAGAGTTTTGTCGAGGGACAGATCTGATTGAACTATCCATGAGAGAGATGGTTCAACTACACCATGATGTGAGTTCAAAGGTTCTTAAGTTTGACCTAAAGGTTCCCTTCCAAAAGGTGGAAGAAGGTACATGAAGAATTCGATGTTAGTACAATTTATCACCCCTAACTAATGGTTAATATAATCCAGACTAAAAGGGTCTGATGAGAGCATGTGTGCTCGTTTAGGGTGATATCTAGAGATATTCCTTGTCCTAAGAAAGATGTGATGATAACCACCATAGCCAGTATCGGGATTTAAAGAAGCTCAGTGAGGGAGGTTGTGTCGGCCACCACTTCAGTAAGGTGATGTTGGTGAAAGGACCACGTGATGGTTAGAAAAGGATCACAATGTGTGTAGATGAAGTCGCTTTGATCGTACAATGGCTGAAAGGAGCCTAGAGACGATAAGAGTCGTGAGCGGATGCAAATTAGACTGACATGCAATTCACTGTGGGAAATATGTGACATGAAAAATCCGACCCCTCTGAGCTACAACTAAGAAAGATGGGTCCCCAATACATGAGTCCATTTGAGATGGATTGGTGGAGAAGGTTATGGTTGACTTTACCCCTCAGGATAAACTAATGTGTGATAAGTTCCATGTGTCCAATTTAGAGCACTATGTGAGGTACCCTGACCACGTGCTGAGCAATGAACCTAGTGAGCCCCAAGGGAGGCTGAAACGACCTTAGTCACCTATGTAGTTTATAGATGCTAGGATTAAAGAACTCAGAGAAAAGAATATGTGATGATAAAGGTTCTTTGAAAGTGCCATGAGTACGGTAAAGCCACATAGGGGCCAATGATGGATATGGAAAGTCTTATCCTGAATTGTTTGTCTACTTGATAGAATTTTGAGGACGAAATTCCTATAAGAGGGGAAGGATGTTACAACCCTGATTTTGGGTTCATTTGGTGAGAAATATAATTTCTCACATTAAAGATATGTGGACAAATAATGATACAATTTGTTTTGAATAAATGAAGTTCATTTACAATAGCCTTGATGATTGTTTGTGGGCTTTATTGGCTATTGGGCCAAAATAACAAGAAAATTCAATTAGTAAATGAATAATTAAGTTTTTGAGAAAAGAGAGATGTGGAAACCTCTAGAAGGCAAAAGAATGTAATCCAATGATGGATTTCGTGCCTCTTGGGTTCCAAGGAGTCCAAAGTTGCAAAAAGAAAGCAATAAGAAAAGAAAATATCAATTAAATATTTCTTTATTAAGAAAGAAATTGAAAATAAAGATAAAATGTGGAAAATAAGTGGAAAGAGGTGGAATTGAGTTATCCATGATGGAATTTCATATTCCAAGGGTTCCTAATATTAAAAGGAATACCAATGAGGAAAATAAAAGAGAAATCCTCAAAATAGATTTTTTTTTATAAGGAATAAACAAGATATTGAGAAATAATGGGTATAGATGCATAATGAGTACCCAATAAAGTTCCATGTACTTCCATATGTTCTTTAATGGCTTTTGTGTATCCAATAAGTAGATTTGGGTCGTAGATATATGTGGTTACGTAGAGGAAAAGTATTGAATATCTTCCCTTTGGCAACTTGCTTGTATGGCAAGAGAAAAGAAAGGAAAATCGTAAAAGAAGTCTATGGAAGGGAGTATATAGTCAAATTAATGAGAATACAAATATTTCCCATATCAGTAAAACAAAAATCCACAATTATCTTATGTATGAGTTTGCGAGAAAGGGAAACGTTGACCTCCCTCTCCCTTCCTTTTATGATACTTGGGAAACCTTTAGGGTTTTAAGTAATGTGCCTATATAAAGAGATCATATGTAGCCCTCTTTACACCAGGAACACCCTACCCCTAGCTGTCCATCTTGGATGTGGATTTTCCACCGTTCCTCATTGTGCTACGCCCTTCCTCATCCAAGACATCCTAGGGTTCTCTGTGAGGCAAGATGCATGTCAACCCAATGAGCTAAGGGAAACGATGGATGGTCTGCTTCAAGTTGCTATGTTTTGACCGTTCCATGAGAAGCAATCACAACCTCCCGCATGATCCAAACCAGCGACACTCGAACTGGAGCCATACCAGCAGCACCATGGACTCCACCCCTTTTATCCTTGGGACTGCAACCCTTGAGGGTGGAACCCTGACTGCTGAGAAGCAGTAGCATCGAAGATCGTCCAGGTGGCGCGAAGGAGGAGACCATGGTAGTGGCGGACATCGTTTCATGTCCAAGCATGGCTTCGGGCCAAACATGCACAAGTTGGAGGAAGAGGACATGGCATAAGAGATGCTCCTATGGTGGCGGTGCTTTGGCCGTCGTGCCGCATGAACCCAGGAAGCCGCCACACCCTACGCGAGGGAGAGAGGGTAGGCGACACCGGCAGACTGACGCACCAGGGAGCGTCAGTGTACCGAGGAGAAAGGCAGTGGATCCTAAATGAGAGCAGTAGTGGATGGCATTGCGGAGAAGGCAGTAGTGTAGCCAATGATGGTGCTCTACGACCTGAATCACTGACCGGGGATACACGGACCTGTAGGCACGCGGAGGAGGAAGGGACGAGGTCCCTATGATGCTAGACGTTCTCCTACTGGGACTGGGTCTAGTATTCACATGCAGAAGAAGGAATCTTCGTCGGGGCTTGGAGCTCCCACCGGCGTCGGCTTGAGCGACAGCGTCCGTGGGACGAAAGCGGCAGGGCTCAGCAGGTTCTCGCAACTCATGAGGATGAAAGTCTGGACCCAGATCACTGGTTAGTTGGATCCCAACAAGAATTCGTGAGTCAGTGCTTAAAAGAAACACAAGAAAAGATAAAAGGTAACTCTTTTGTTGATGTGGCGTCTCCTTGTTGGCTTAAAAATTCTACAATTGCATTTACTCTAGAAAATGATTGGTAACTTTAAATATAATGATATTATATATCAATTTTATCAGGAAAAGAAGAGTAATACAAATAAAACATCATTGATACCTAATTCTGATCCTAATTCCAAAAGTAGTACAATATACATTAAAGTGATGGTCAATTATGATGCTTAAATCGGTAAATATGGTTGAGATGTTATCTAACGTTGATTAACACAATGGTGATTTAAGATGGTAATGATGCTAAAAATGATATGTAGGATCCTTAATGTCTGTATAATCTTGCTTATGAGAATTAGGGTTTTAAAACTAAGATATGGTTAGTGAGTGTAAATTGGATCTAACTGATCATAACGAGTAGATTTATTGGATATATTAATTAGGGTTACACATGATGTCTAATTTGGACTAATAACTCTAATAAACAATTATGCGATGGAATTAGGGTTTGTACCTCTACTCCTTAACCAAACCCTAATACCCTAGATTTGGACCAAGTAAGGTTACTTGGGATAATATGTGATGGTGACAATTTAGGATTTACATACATGCAAAATAAATGATCAATTGCTTGGTTTGCTTGCTCGGATCTATTGATTGGTTGATTGAATCTACTTGAAGAATAACTATATATTTTACATGGAAAAGGTATGTGGTTACACTTATGAGTAATCAATTTAGTTTCACGATGATTTCCGAACGTGTTTATCGGTTGCTTGAAAATAACTGTTGGATGTCTTTTATTTCATGCAACTATAAAGTGACTATGATTATCACTATGAATATATATATAACTGGCTTAGATCTGAATCTACCTCTGTAGCTTGTAAAGGCTAAAAAAGGGTAACCTAGAGTAAGGTCTAGGTTATCGTGGGTTAGAAACTGGGCTACCAAGTGTAGTGCCATGAGACCCTTTAGCATGCCATGAGTTAAGAAGTGGGCTACTTACGGGTAGTGCCATGTGACTCAACCCTAGAAACTAGTTCACCTGTGGGTTGGACCATGAGGGGTTTAATGGGGATCTACTATAAGGAAAGTAGTATCCATGTCCACTGCAGGGACAGCGTAGAGGATAGGAAATGCATGGATCGCACATTTATATTTAAAACGTAAAATTGTTTGTTAAATGGTAATTGGCTGCAATACATTGTTATCATAGTTGCACGATTATTGTTTTCCCCACATACCAGCTTCGGCTGACCGACGTTTTGTTTGTCGGCATTTTTGGTACAAGCCAAAAGGACAAACATTAAATCGTCATATTGTGAAATACATTAAGTAAAATACAATGACGATTAGTTAGAGTAGAATCCATAAGTGGATAGAAGTTTAGAAATTCACGTTTTCAAAAAGGTATGCAAAAATTTATTTTCTTACAACTTTTCAGTTTAGTCTGTTAAAATTTAATAATTGTTCTTGGTTAATTGCCGAACCTTTGATCCAGAAATTATGGGTGCGACTTCTACTTCTCGGTCTCCCTTAATTGGGGGTTACCGGAAGGTGGGGTCGTAACACCTATATAAAGTGAGTGTGGACAAGACTCTCATGACTACATACTCTCCATCTCAGTTTTGTAGTAACATGAGAGACATAATCTTCTTACTCGTAAAAGGGAGAAATAGAAAATATGCTAGCACATTGACAACACGAAGGGACAACTCCTTCCTACTGGTTCTAGAAGAACGACATGGAGTTCTTGGTAGTCCACATGGACTACATAGAGGGTGTGGAGGTCATCACACTATTTCGATGTTGTCAACCATAGTTTGTGGTGCTATATCAGGAGGCCTCCTCCAATTGATGTCTAGGTGCCAATTCAGAAAGAAATATAACTCTGTAGGGATTGTCTCTAGACTTGCTCCAGGACTAGATATATTCCTTGCAACCCTCTTTCCCACTTCATAGTTGGTGAAGTAATCTGCTCGTTATGGGAATATGACAAAGAAATTTTTGTTTACACTTCCATATCTGTCAACATATTTTCCTATACTGGCATCAGAACCACGTCAGTTTACTATATTTTGGGATATAATCAATATGATTATTTTTGGTTTTATAATTTATATTATATATTTGATGTGAATATTTAAATGATTAATGTGTATATCTGATTAAAACCACACATTCTAGGAAATGTCTTGTAGATCTTATATATATGATATGATATATATGTGACTTATACACGTCACCCTAAAATCATTTTGATGGTGGATGTATGTGTGGTTATGGTTGATACCCCTTTGATGTGTGTGTATGGTTGAATGGTTTAATTCCTATCTTTTAAATTCAGTTTGCATACTAATCCTCTCTCTCTTTCTCCATATGTAAATTGATGCTTTCCACCCTATACTCCACTCAAATGTAACTCGAGGTTTCACCATAGGATCATTTTTATTTTTTTTCAGTAAAATAGAAGACCAGGCGAGTCGATCGATTGTGAGTTTGATCGATCGATCAGATGACTAAAGAGTCTACAAATTTAGGGATCCAAATGATGCACTCTAGGATCAATCATTGATTGGAGGAGTCTAGACAGCCGTTTGAGCCTGGAGCCAATCGATCGACCAACGGAAACCAATCGACCAACATGAGGAGAAATCAATCGTCTAGAAGAGTGCAATCAACTGAATGGCTGATTCGAACACAACATCATTCTTTAATAGGTTATAACATGTGTTTTTTGACCTTATGTGGATGGAAATTTGTTGTGGCTTCAATGAATTGCATTATTATGGCCATAACGATCCCTTGTATTTTATGATTGCATGCTTCATTTGTGGATATAGTATGTATATGTTACATATTATAAGTATGTGGTGATTGGATATGTACATGTATTTATATATAAATAAAATCCCTCAATTAAAAGTTAAGTCCTATATGATATCCTTAAGAATCACATATGAAAAGCTCGATTGACCAAGCATGGGCATGCCAAGCCTGGTGCATTGTCTATCTCATAGAAGTGTGATGATAGTTACGTGGGCTTGCCAAGTAGGGTGCATTTCTATTGTGTTGCCTTTTGGCTCAGGCTCAACTAGGTGACCCTAATGAGATTAAGCCCCTGTTTGGTTTGAGATGTGATCCAGTTTCTAGTCTATCTTTTAGCAACACGTCATATTAACTCAGTCCGAGTTGGGTAAGAATAGTGTTTGGTTTGTAATCACAAACCAACTCCATTTTGGGATAACAAAATCCCATAATCTAGATCAACCCAGTCCCGATAAAGGTAGGATTTGGTTTCTCAATCTGGGTTAAGGCACCCCGACCCCTCACTCCCAACTCCCTTGCCCCCCTCTCCTCTCCCTGACACTCGACCCTCACCCCTCTTGCTCCTCTTCTTTGACCCTCTCCCCTCTCCCTCTACCTACTACTTCCATGTCACTGTGCGACCATGAATTAAAGCGAGGGACGATTCCAATGTCTACTACCTCAAGTAGTTCACAGATGGAGTCCAACAGGCGTCGGCAAGAATCAATGATGTCTTCTGTGATCGCCGGTCTACAAGGGCTAGCCATGACAATGACTGTCTGGTAAGCCATGTCATGTACTAACTGAGCATCGTCCATTGTCACCCTCCAATTGACACCCCTTCTATTATCTGAGAGCATAGTCCCATCTTGTCGAAAAATAGTTCTAACCCTAGCCAGGCCAACAACTGTCCATCTTGCTACATATTGCTTGCATTGTGCATCAACCTCATTCCCATCCAACTCTGCATCCTTGACCAGGTATTCTCCAAAGATGATGCTCATCCCTGCTATTATGAATTGTGTTCATTTGTGAAGAGGTGTGTGAGCTTGATTCATGTTTTCTTCATTTTAATACTAATGCCCTACATATTTCTCATTTTTATACCAATGCTATATTTTTACCTGTGCTCATCCTACTGTTCCTCAATGTGTTGCTTGATTCATGATTCAGGTCAGTTTGATGTTGTCTCTTTTCCAAATATTCCTTCCATCTCAGGTATTTTCCTTATTTGCAATGCTTGTTGGTATGGTATTTGTCCATGATATTTAATTCTTTGAGCTTCTTATATGTAACCTTGTATGCATTATTTTGCATCTATATTATGTCCTACTCAATTGACTTAGACTTAAATTTGTGAAACATTGATAATAATGACTACTCTATCGACAAAATGTATGTTCAATCAACTACCAGGGTTGAAGTATGTTTCTATGTTTCGTATTATTATATGGTTGCTTTCCTTATTCTAGATTTTGATATGCATGATTTCATTTCCTGGTTCCATGTACCATAGGTATCCCCAACATACTTGATAATGCTTTCCTCATTCTAGATTTGTAACGACCCCGTCTCCCGGTAACCCCCAATTAAGGGAGACCCAAAGGTCAGATCCATTAATCAATTTACAGGATCAAAGGTTCAACATATAATCAACAATAATTATGAAATTCTACTAACTAAACTGGAATTGGGTACAAAAATTTAAAACTTTACTTACCTTTATAAAACTTGGAAATCTAACTATCCACAACTTGAATTACTCTATCTAATCCTCCTTGCACTTTATTTCTTAATTTCATGATGTGTCACTTCACTCTTTGTGTTTTCAGGATTTTACCTAAAATGCCGACAAACAAAACATCGATCAGCAATTGCTGGTATGTGGAGGAAACCGAAAATTTCACAATTAAGTCTAACAATCTAAATATTGCAATCAAGATAATTAGCAAGTCAATTTACATTTTCCATGTGACCATCCCCACCGCTTTTGCCGTAACCCTAGAATTGACTTTAAGGCCACCTTCTCATTCCCGAGCTTGGTGCCTGGGAGTCACCTCTCATGGTGCTCCATAGTCATGCCTTATTGACCACCTTCTCATTCCCGAGTTTGGTGTCTAGGGTCACCTCTCATGGTACCCATTGGTCTACCCTCCTGGGCCTGACATTTATGGCATCTTCCATTAGGGTGGCATGTAGGTGCGGGAATACACATTTAAATTAAATTGTGATAGTCATAGTCACTTTATAATTTCAATATGAACATCAAAATAGTTTAGTTGCATTCAATGCAATTAATCATCCAGGAATCCATCGGGAAACTAAAGCGGTTATTCATAATTAACCACATACTTGTTATGCAGACTTGAATGCAGGAAAACTCAATCAATCAGGAATCAAGCAAGCACACACACAATTTGTTCCTTAAAAAGGCATTCAATTTCTTTATTACTACTCATGTCATCATGATTCATTAATTCTAATGGTTTCCTAGGTTATTTGCCCTTTTTAGGGTTTTGACCATAATTAGGGTTTTATTTCCTTTTTATTACTTTTACCTTACTTTTATCAAGTACCCCTCAAACCCTAATTATCTTGTCATTAAGGTCCTAAAGATTAGGTTTGGACCATATAAACCTTAATTTTTAGATCACTATATCTTTTCCTTTCTTCTTCTCTAATTTAGGGTTTCTAAACATTTTAATCAACATATGGAGTTACAAACCCTAAACAAGTAATTCTATTAACAAAATAGGTTAATAACCATCTAAATCAGTAAATAAGTTAACCATACTCGAATTAACTTAATTTCAAGACTAAGTATATATTTTATCAATTAGGGTTTTTATCCATAAGTTAATCCCTTTTCTTATACAAAAGATACACTTTTACAAAAATACACAGATTTAGATGTCCAAACTATTTTTAACATATTCGTCATATTTTTCTGATCATTTTTCATGATTGAATTTTCTCATCTGAGCTTTCTAGCTCTAGATATGATTTTTATAAGAACAACCCTTTAATAGATTATTTTCTATTTTTCTAGAAAAGCTAGGACCACCCGATCTATGGGCCTTGGATCCACTGAGGATCCAACGACCCTGAGGTAGTGTGCCCTGCTTTTGCAAAACAAAGGAACAAAGGACGAAAGTGTCCTTACCTGTAAAGGGGACGCGTAGGGGCAGAAGAGTAAAAAGGCCCGAGAACGTCTTCTTCTTCCTTGCGTCGAGCAGCAGATCCAAGCAGTCAACTCGAGGGTTGACTTTGAGCTCTGGACCTCCTGTGAGCAAGCTGATGGTATAGGGAGCTCCGTCTCCCTCGGTCGAAGTTGACCAGGGGTGCAATTCCCTGCCCGAGCCTTGTCAAAGCCTCCGCCTACTTGTCGGACTCCGGCGGTGTTTTCTGGGGTGTCGAGGGTACTAGTCAAGGTTGTGGGCGAAATTGAAAGCACGAACTCGATCCTTGCTCTCCGCCGCAGCGATTGGACTAGGGAAAGGGGATGTCAGTGCCTTCTATCACCCTCCCCCTATTTATAGGGTCAAGGCAGGGTCCTACCCAGTTGGGCATTTCCTGGTTTTATGACAAAACCTACTCGAACCAGGGATGAATCCCTTCGGCTTGCTTTCCCAAATCCAATGGGACAGTTTCCCAATTTGCTCATGCACTGGATTCTCGAGAATCTAGGATTGAAAGTCCACCCTGTATTTAATAGAATCCCAGTCCTAACAGGACTTAGATGATGACCCTCGGCCGTTGGATTAAGATCCAACATTCCTCCTCGCTTGCGTTCACAACAGAGGAAAGATAAGTCCAATTAATTCAGATTTAATTCACAAATTGCAAATATCTTGCAAAATTGATATCTCCCAAACCATAACTCATATTTATCTCAAATTTTAAGGGAACGTTCCTTTTATTATTTCCTCGTTTTGTACAAAATTTGGGAAACAAAAAGAAAAGGATGAGAAGGCTTTCTTCTCTCCAAAGTTCTCTCATTAATTAATCCAAATTAATTTATGTTACTATTCCTTTTTCCATTATCTTAATATTTTGGGTCCCTTGGACCTCAAGGAAACCCAAAGGCACAGATTCCCACATTGGGGAATATTGGTTTGCCTTTATCCTCTTTTACTTGTCAATTCCTCATTATTTCCCCTTTATTAATCAATCCTTTTTCTTTTTAATTCCCTTTCTTTTCAATTGGGCTCAATGGCCAACAAAGCCCACAATCAATCAATCAAAGCCATTTCCATGAAATCTATCACAATTCAAAGAAAAGGATCTCATTTATTCATTAAAAGAGAAATACTCTTTACATTATAATTTCAAGAAATTGAGGTTATAACATCCTCCCCTCCTTATAGGAATTTTGCCCCCAAAATTCAAACAATCAAACAAACAATTCCGGGTATGTTTTCTCCATGTCTGCCTTCAGCTCCCATGTGGCCTCATCCTCTCCATGGTGCTTCCAAAGAACCTTTACCATCTCAATATTCTTGCATCTGAGTTCGTTCACCTTGGTATCTAGAATCCATAAAGGTGACTCAGGATAAGTCAGCTTCCCTTGAAGCTCAATAGGTTCAATGCTCAGCACATGGCTCGGATCTTGCACATATCGCTTCAGGTTAGACATGTGAAACACATCATGCATCATGCTATACTCAGGGGGTAACGCCAAACGGTATGCAACTTCACCAATCCATTCTAATACCTCAAATGGACCCACGTATCGGGGACTCAACTTACCCCTATTCTTGGCTATAGCTCGGAGCGGTCGGATTTTCAAAAACACATGATCTCCCACAGTGAAATGCACATCAGTCCGCTTTGCATCAGCATACGACTTCTGTCGATCCTGGGCTCTCTTTAGCCTTTGCTTGATCAAAGCCACTTTATTAGCATACACTTGGAGCTCATCTGACCTCAACAGGGTCCTCTCACCCACATCATCCCAGTGAAGTGGTGACTGACACGATCTCCCGTAAAAAGCTTCATACGGAGGCATCCCGATACTGGCTTGGTAGCTGTTGTTGTAGGCGAACTCTGTTAACGGTAAGTATTGCTCCTATGAGCCACCCCAATCGAGCACACAAGCTCTCAATAGATCCTCTAAAGTTTGAATCGTCCTTTCTGACTGGCCATCTATTTGGGGTGATAAGCGGTACTAAACTTTAACCTTGTACCAAGTTCCTCTTGAACTTGCTTCCACAACTTGGAAGTAAACTTGGGATCTCTATCAGAAATCATTGATCCCAGTATGCCATGCAAACACACTATCTCTCTAATGTATAGCTCAACTTGGTCTGACACCTTAGATGTGGTCTTCAAGGCAAGGAAGTGTGCTGACTTGGTAAGACGATCTACCGCGACCCATATCGCATCATGACCTCTCTTGGTCCAGGGTAGACCCACAACAAAATCCATGGTGATCTGCTCCCATTTCCACTCTGGAATCTCTATTGACTGTAAAAGTCCGTCGGGTCGCTGGTGTTCAGCCTTCACCATCTGTCATGTAAGACAACTGGCCACCCATGACGCAATGTCTTTCTTCATTCCTGGCCACCAGAAAAACCATTGTAGGTCCTTGTACATCTTAGTAGTTCCGGGGTGCACTGTGTATTTGGATCCATGGGCCTCTTACAGAATACACTCCTTTATTGGTGAATCCGCAGGAACCCAAACGCGATTCTCAAACCTGATTCCCCATTTACTCCCATAGATAGATGAGTCTGTGGCTTCATCATCAAACCTTTCATCTGATCTAGCTCTCCACTGGTCAACTGTGCAGCTATGATCTCACTCAACAACTCAGATTGAATCTGGATATTAGCCAACCGAACTCGGTCCTCTAACGGTTATGGAGTCCATTCCACAAGTTCCTCCAAACTCTTCCACTGACTGGACAAAATAGCTGCACACTTAAGTTGTTTCCGGCTCAAAGCATCAGCCACGATATTCGCCTTACCAGGATAGTAGGCGATGGTGAAGTCGTAATCCTTCATGTACTCCATTCATCATCATTGCCGTAGGTTCAGGTCTCTTTGTGTCAGTAGGTATTTCAAACTCTTATGGTCGGTGAAGATCTCGAAGGTAGCACCGTATAGGTAATGCTGCCATATCTTCAAAGCATGGATGATAGCAGCTAATTCCAGGTCATGTGTCGGGTAATTCACCTCATTTGGCTTGAGCTGACGGGAAGCATATGCAACCACATGCTGATCTTGTTCCAACACACAGCCAAGTCCCATCTTGGAAGCATCGGTAAATACCATGAAACCCTCATTGCCAGAAGGCAGAGTCAACACAGGAGCGGTAGTCAGCTTCTCTTTCAATTCCTGGAAGCGAGCTTCACATACGTCAGACCACACGAACTTTACATCTTGCCGGGTCAACATGGTCAGTGGAAAAGCAGTCTTGGAGAAATCCTTGATGAAGCGACGATAGTATCTGGCCAACCCCAAGAAGCTGCGAATCTCGGAGGGGTTCTTCGGTGCCGGCCAGTCTTGAACTGCCGATACCTTGGCTGGATCTATGGCGATTGTTCCTCCTGAGATGATGTGTCCCAGAAACATGACTTGGTCCAACCAAAACTCACATTTTGAGAACTTTCCAAAAAACTTATGCTTTCTCAAGATATCAAGGACTCTACCTAGGTGGTCACGGTATTGGGCCAGGTCATTAGAGTACACCAAAATGTTATCTATGAACACTATTACAAAAGACTCAAGGAAAGGTTGAAACACACTGTTCATGAGGTTCATAAAGACACTAGGTGCATTGGATAATCCAAATGGCATGACCACAAACTCATAGTGGTCATAACGGGTTCTGAAAACCGTTTTGGGTATATCCTCACTTCTCACTCTCACCTAGTGGTATCCGGACCTCAAATCAATCTTGGAAAAGACTCGAGCTCATTAGAGTTGGTCAAACAGGTCATCTATCCGAGGCAAAGGATACTTGTTCTTAATGGTTGCTTGGTTGATCATTCGATAGTCAATACACATCTGAAGCGACCCATCCTTCTTTTTCACAAAGAGGACTGGTGCTCCCCAAGGTGATGTACTGGGTCGGATAAAACCTTTATCCAACAACTCATGTAACTGGGTTTTCAACTCGAGCAACTCTGCAGGGGCCATTCTATAGGGTGCCTTAGATATAGGGTTAGTCCCAGGAGCTAACTCAATGGAGAAGTCTACTTCCCTTTCAGGGGGAATCCCTGGAAGATCATCTGGAAACACATCTGCATACTCCCAAACCACCTCTATATTCTCTAAGGATTTCCCCTTAACCTCAGGTGCGGTAATTATGGCTAAGTAGGCTCGAAAACCCTTGGATAGCATCCACTCAGCTTTCAAGGCGGACACATAAAGGCTGGTTGTCGCATCTTTCCTTCCTCGAATGGTGAAGTGTGGATAGCTGGTTTTCCTAATGAGAATCTTTTTCTCTCTACAGTCAATCTGAGCTCTATAGGTGGAAAGCCAATCCATACCGATGATCACATCAAAATCATTCATATCAAGGAGGATAAAGTCAGTGGGAAGCTCATGGTTCGGATACTTTACTGGCAAGACCGGGGTTTTCAAAAGTGAGGTATAAATACGACCACTCGGGGTTGTGACATCCAAAACATAACCCAAATCCTTGATATACAAACCAAGCATAGTTGCTAGATTTCTCGAAATAAAAGTATTAGTTGAACCAGAATCAAAAAGTGTTTTTATATTTTGTCCCATGACTTCCAGCAAGCCTACAAAGTTATCAATTGTAATGACCAATTGTAACGACCCCGAACCCCCAGTTAAGGGAGACCCGAAGGTCAGAGCCGTTAATCAATTTACAGGATCAAAGGTCCAACATATAATCAACAATAATTATGAAATTCTACTAACTAAACTGGAATTAGGTACAAAAATTAAAACTTTACTTACCTTTATAAAACTTGGAAATCTAACTATCCAAAGCTTGAATTACTCTATCTAATCATCCTTGCACTTTATTTCTTAATTTCACGATGTGTCACTTTACTGTTTCTCTTTTCAGGATTTTACCTAAAAGGCCGACAAACAAAACATCGATCAGCAATTGCTGGTATATAGAGGCAACCGAAAATTTCACAATTAAGTCTAACAATTTAAATATTGCAATCAAGATAATTAGCAAGTCAATTTACATTTTCCACGTGACCATCCCCACCGCTTTTTCCCTAACCCTGGAATTGACTTTAAGGCCACCTTCTCAGTCCCGAGCTTGGTGCCTGGGAGTCACCTCTCATGGTGCTCTATAGTCATGCCTCATTGACCATCTTCTCATTCCCGAGCTTGGTGTCTAGGGTCACCTCTCATGGTACCCATTGGTCTACCCTCCTGGGCCTGACCTTTATGGCATCTTCCATCAGGGTGGCATGTAGGTGCGGGAATACACATTTAAATTAAATTGTGACAGACATAGTCACTTTATAATTGTAGTATGAACATCCAAACAATTTAGTTGCATTCAATGTGATTAATCATCTGGGAATCCATCGGGAAACTAAAGCGGTTATTCATAATTAACCACATACCTGTTATGCAGACTTGAATGCAGGAAAACTCAATCAATCAGGAATCAAGCAAGCACACACACACAATTTGTTATTGAAAAAGGCATTCAATTTCTTTATTACTACTCATGTCATCATAATTCATTAATTATAATGGTTTCCTAGGTTATTTGCCCTTTTTAGGGTTTTGACCATAATTAGGGTTTTATTTCCTTTTTATTACTTTTACCTTACTTTTATCAAATACCCCTCAAACCCTAATTATCTTATCATTAAGGTCCTAAAGATCAGGTTTGGACCATATAAACCTTAATTTTCATATCACTATATCTTTTCCTTTCTTCTTCTCTAATTTAGGGTTTCAAAACATTTTAATCAACATATGGAGTTAGAAACCCTAAACTTGTAATTCTATTATCAAAACAGGTTAATAACCATCTAAATCAGTAAATAAGTTAACCATACTCGAATTAACTTAATTGCAAGACTAAGTATATCTTTTATCGACAATTAGGGTTTTTATCCACAAATTAATCCCTTTCTTATACAAAAGATACACTTTTACAAAAATACACAGATTTAGATGTCCAAACTATTTTTAACATATTCCTCATATTTTTCTGATCATTTTTCATGAATTGACTTTTCTCATTTGAGCTTTCTAGCTCAAGATATGATTTTTATAATAACAACGCTTTAATAGATTATTTGCTATTTGTCAAGAAAAGCTAGGACCGCCCGATCTATGGGCCTTGGATCCACTGAGGATCCAATGGCCCTGAGGGAGCGCGCCATACTTTTGCAAAACAAAGGAATAAAGGACAAAAGTGTCCTTACCTATAAAGGGGACGTGGAGGGGCAGAAGAGTAAAAAGGCCCGTGAACGTCTTCTCCTTCCTCGCGTCGAGCAGTAGATCCAAGCAGTCAACTCGAGGGTTGACTTCGAGCTTCGGACCTCCTGTGAGCAAGCTGATGGTACATGGAGCTCTGTCTCCCTCGGCTGAAGTTGACCAGGGGTCCAATTCCCTGCCTGATCCTTGCCAAAGCCTCCGCCTACTCGCCGGACTCTGGCGGTGTTTTCTGGGGTGTCGAGGGTACTGGTCAAGGTCGTGGGCGAAATTGAAAGCACAAACTCGATCCTTGCTCTCCGCCGCAGTGATTGGACTAGGGAAAGGGGATGTCGGTGCCTTCTATCACCCTCCCCCTATTTATAGGGTCGAGGCAGGGTCCTGCCCAGTTGGGCGTTTTCTAGTTTGATGACAAAACCTACTCGAACCAGGGATGAAACCCTTCGGCTTGCTTTCCCGAATCCAATGGGACAGTTTCCCGATTTGCTCATGCACTGGATTCTCGAGAATCTAGGATGGAAAGTCCACCCTGGATTCAACAGAGTCCCAGTCCTAACAGGACTTAGACAATGACCCTCGACCGTTGTATTAAGATCCAACATACCTCCTCGCTTGCGTTCACAATAGAGGAAAGATAAGTCCAATTAATTCAGATTTAATTCCCAAATTGCAAATATCTTTAAAAATTGATATCTCCCAAACCATAACTCATATTTATCTCATATTTTAAGGGAACGTTCCTTTTATTATTTCCTAGTTTTGTTCAAAATTTGGGAAACAAAAAGCAAAGGATGAGAAGGCTTTCTTCTCTCCCAAGTTCTCTCATTAATTAATCCAAATTAATTTATATTCATATTCCTTTTTACATTATCTTAATATTTTGGGTCCCTTGGACCTCAAGGAAACCCAAAGGCACGGATTCCCACATTGGGGAATATTGGTTTGCCTTTATCCTCTTTTACTTGTCAATTCCTCATTATTTCCCCTTTATTAATCAATCCTTTTTCTTTTTAATTCCCTTTCTTTTCAATTGGGATCAATGGCAAACAAAGCCCACCATCAATCAATCAAAGCCATTTCCACGAAATCTATCACAATTCAAAGAAAAGGATCTGATTTATTCATTGAAAGAGAAATACTCTTTACATTATAATTTCAAGAAATTGAGGTTATAACAAGATTAGTAACTAATTCTAGATGGATGGATTTGTAACTGATTTTACCATATAAAATTTAGAATGTATGCATTAAAGGATCATAGAGAAAAAAGGGAAATGGATGGTAAATGATCTCAAAGTTTTGATTAATCATGCTATTTTTTCTCCCAACAATTGAGGGAATAATCAAGTAGGCATAACAAATAATACTAAACAATATGAACACTAATAAAGTCCAAAATATTTTTTGAGAAGGAACATGAAAAAAAAAATGATTTGTGTCTTCATATGCACAGTGTTGTGGCATGGATAATTACTCATGGTACTAGTGTTGCTCATGTTCATCCATTACTGATTTTTGTGGCTTGGATCTTGTGTCCTGGTCTGCTGTTTAAAACAATATCATTGATTTTTGTGGTATGGATCTTGTTTAAATTAGGGAATATCACTACATAAATTTAGAAACTATTCGTAATAATGCTTACTGACCAGACAAATTTAGGATCAATCAACTATAGAGGTACAAGTATGTTTCTAGGTTTCCTACAATTGTCTCATTGGGTTTGTTTTTAAATGTGGGTTTGTTTTTCAGAAGTGGGGGCTATCGATCCTTTTACAGACATAGGAAACCTTTTTAGAAGGGACATCATCATGTATAAAGACTATATAGTTAACATTGTAGTAGTTGTATGGTTGGTCTTATGTAGAACATTGTTTTTTTATTGACCATGCATGTAACTTATGCAATATATACTTTTTGTGGTAGAACAACACCTCTTCTGATGCTAGGACTTGAATAAGATGAATCACAACATATTTTCTATATACAATACAAAACTCATTCATTATCTTAAAAAAAAAGGTTTCTCATGACATGAGTAACTTGAATCCTTAACATAATTTCTAAAGGTTACTAAGAATTCTATGTACACACAATCCATCAAAATGGAACCACGATCATTTTTTCCTGTGAACCTAAATTTATGCATGCGTACCCCCTTCCCATTCTTTATCTTCCTCTTCTTCTTCTATGATGATGCTTTTAGACAACAAATAATTGATATCTATACTATTATTTCCACCAAAAGCAAACACAACTGTTACACTCTACATTAGCATCCTAGGTCATGAAGATGCCCCTTCTTGGTAGTCATGTCGGGTGATGATATGGCATGACAAAGTAATCTTATCTGCAAAATGGTGTAGAAATGATGGGAGCTCTTATGCTTGCTAAATACCCTAACAATGTAATTACCACCTTTCTTGCTAAATTTATAGGGTGACATGATTTAGAAACAATTTGTAATTACCATTCAGTTAGTTAATATGATCTAGTCATATAAACCAATTTATTATGATTTTCTAACATCTTAAGACAGTGATCCTAATCCTGTCAACCAATAATATGTAGTTATAGAAACAAATATCACCATGCCCTAAATAAAAGTTTACCAATATATGAATTTTGTATGTTCCTAGACTTTGGTTGTATTTGTAGTTTTTACTCCATGTACCAAAGGGAATCTTATATCTACCCATTTTCTCCAACTATCTCATTAAGGGTGAACACTCTTGAAAATAGTTGGTGAATTCATAACGACCTTTTTAAGGTCATGACCTGTAAAAGAGATAAACACTCAATAGAAATCTACACTAAATTTTCATTTTGAACTTTTGTATGAATATGTTCTTCCCCTCACATGTGAGACATTCTCCTTCTCCTACTTACCTTTGTGAATGGTGGTTTAACAATAGAAAATAGAACTTTTGATCCTATCAGAGGGCCTTAGTGAGGCACACAAATTATTAGTTAATATGAAATATTTCTACAAATTTATCTTTCATGTACCCCTTACCTTGGGGTTGGTATGGTAAAATTGAACCTTTGATTCATGTAACTATTTTCATGTAAATGATAAGTGTATTTACATTGTCTCTTCTTGGTCTCAAGTAGTGTCTAAGTGTCATCTATCATTGAATTCTTGATGATATGATTATGTGTCTTTTATGCATTTGAACATTTTCCATATCTTCTCATGATCTCATATCCTTTACATTTAAGCTTGTCTTTAGTTATTTGTCCCTCATAAATATGAATTAATAAATACATTAAATGGTAATAAGGGTCTATTTCACTAAAATATATAGAAAGGGGAATATCAATGTGATTTAAATAAGGGAATATCATTGCGATTTAAATTGGGTAATATCAGTATCATTTAAATTGGGGAATAGCAGTGTCATTTAAATTGCAAAAAATCACTGTGATTTAAATTGGGGAATAACTTTGTGATTTTAATCAAAGAATATCAGTGTCAATTAAATTCGGGAATATCAGTGTGTCAGGAATATAACTCTTATTTATATTGGGGAATATCAATGTGATTTATATTGGGGAATATCAATGTGATTTAAATTGGGGAAATTCTTTACACATACTATTGGTGCAAATAGTGTATACTATATAGCACTATTTGATATCGATTTAGATTGGGGAATACCAGTTTGAATAAATTATATAGTATAGCTACTAGTACATTTCATAAAATGTACAAACAAATTTCAATGAACATAACATGTTTGGTTTTACAAACCAATTTCAGTACATGGACAAACTAATTTAAGTACATGGTCAAACTAATTTCAATACATGGACAAACTAATATTAGTACATGGACAAAATTAGATAGTATAGCTACTAGTTTGGTTGGACAATGTCGACTGCATTTTCTTAGTATGTAACAAGCATGGAACATAACATGCTTGAATGACCTGTACAGAAAATGACATTGTTTTATTTTTGAAAGATGATAATAAACTATGTACGAGCAAAAGAAGTTGATAAAACAAAAATAGTTTTATTTTATAATGAAGTTAATGATGTTCACAAAGTCTTTTTTTGTGCCATCCTACATTGCACTCAAGTCCATGAGTGGATATTCATTTCCCTATGAGAGGATACTTATTTCATTTGTAGGTTAAGAAATCAATGTTTGCTTCAGATGGGAAGGTTTCCCTATGAGAGGATACTGATTTCATTTGTAGGTTGTAGTCATTCTGATGAATGCACACATTGTATATATCTAGTACAATACAAGTAGTTGAATGTACAACTACATGCAGGGGCCTAATATTGTAAACCTTCACTTCAGTAATTTCTGAATGCACACCTACAGCAATAACCTTCAGTTCGAAGGGGCAAGTTATGAGTTTTTAATTCAGTGAGTTAGTAAGGCAATGAATTATTTTGTAATATTTGAATGTACAACTACAATCATGTACTTTTCTAATGTTGACTAAATGGAATGTATGTCAGATTTGACCCTGCAAGTTGTTTACCTGGCCTTAACAACCTACTTATTGTATTCCTAGAAACCACATAAGTGACCACTTAAATTAGTTGGATTAATAATTGGATTAACGATCAGATTATTGTATTGCTATGAGTTGTACTTATTAGTAACCATTAAATTTGTTATACATTTAAAATTACTATAAACACCCCTCACTGACATTATATATTGCAACACCTACATGAGTATGTCTTCCGCATACCCTAGGTTTCATATTGTATGGTCGAGAGAGTCTGATGACGCTCTAGTTTCAGCATTGCGGAGGCAGTATGACATAGGTAGGTGTACTGACTGCCAGTTTACTAGGTACGTTTGGAGGGAGACACTTCGTGATTTGCAAAATAGGATGGGGAGGTCGGGCTATACGTTAGAGAATGTCAAAACTTGAAGGAAGAATTTGAGGAAGGACAATGCCAGATTGAAGCTTGTCACCAACAAGAGTGGTATCAGATGGGATAAGACTAGGAATTAGCCCAAGCTGTCTAACACCCTTGAGTGGAGGGAGAACCTTGCGGTATGTACAATAACCATACCCTTACCCCAAAAGTAATGTCCTACATTTACATATAAATCTCCTATCAAAACCTTTTTTACAATTCGACAAACAATGATCTTGCTAGGTTGATTAATAGACCCTTTCACCACTACTACGACATGGAGTTGATGGCGGGGAGGAACATTGCTACAGGACACCATGCCATGTCTTCTATGGATAGACAAATATCGTCTGACATCACCTCCGAGGATGAAGTTGTTGTCATCTTAGATGTGTCTGATACACCCATGAACACAGAAACCCCCATAGGGGAACCAGACATAGGCGCACCTGGGATGCAGAGTGAGGGTGACACTAGGGGAGGTAGAATAGATACCCATGGTGTTGGGGGAAGGAATCCTCCTATCCACATGTGCAAGAAGCAACCATCAATTTCACAAGAGTGATGTGTGCTTTCTAATGAAGTTTGATCTGAATTCACAAAGGTGTATGCAAAGGTACACGAGTTAGGAACAGGTGTGGCCACCAGATCCATTGAAAAAGAAGAGCTTGTAATGATTTTGCAACATTTCAACGACACTTTCCCCGATGTCCCTAGCCATGTATTTACAACTCTTATGAATGCCATAATGGAGTCAACAATCTGCAACATCTACCTCAACCTTACACATACCCCACATAAAATAACAATATGGTTGCACGTCCTTTAAGATACTCGTTGAATTTACTTTGTACTTCTCATCATTTCTGTAGCGTATGAAAACTCATCTACCACTTGACATAAAATGTTTTTATGGCCCCTAATTAAAAATGTCACATTATGTTTCATTAGGTTGTCTTAAAATGGAGAATGGAATGTCCTCATGTCCGTGTGGCCTCCAATGCACTTTACGAGTGTACATGGATGCCATAGATGTGACAAATGGACAGTTTGAAGACAACAACCCCCACATGTCGTATTTTACATGTGGTAAGGGTCTTGTTCCAAACAGATGTTGTATGATGTTGCCCGCACAGTGAGTACAACCTATCGTGGCCACCGTTACTACAGTTAGGGATGTGCTGCTAACACAACTTACTTATGCACACAACAAACACAAGCACTGGTCTGCACTATGTGACTTTGTCTATTCGACAAGGGCAAACATCAATAGGCTAGTGGCAGATCAACTCTAAGGAAGAGGCACCTATATCTTTGTGAACTAGTTAACCTACTGACCAATAGTAACTCTTCAACAAAGGAAGAGAGCTACAAAACGTCATAGTTGTAATACAATATGACCTATCCAAATAAACTTCACTTGTATGTTAGAACAGTCAATTTGTCCTATCGAAATAATCTTCAAATTAGATTTGAAATCTATGTTATGAACATTCATTATGTTACTAATCAAAAACCATGTTTTAGATTTTGATGAATACATCTGAACTTTTGAGATGTCATTGTGGTCTAGTTGCAACCTTGCAGATTAACATAGAGGATGTAGGGTTATATGACTTTGGCATTCTGAGTGAAAGGTCAGGTGAAATGTATTACATATGTCCTACTTGTCCCAATTTTTGGGTTCATTTGGTGAGAAATGTAATTTCTCATATTAATGATTTTTGAACAAATAAAGATATGATTTTTTTTGAATAAATGGATTTTGTTTACAATAGCCTTGATGATTGTGTTATGGTATTTATTGGCTATTGGGCCCGATAACAAGGAAATTCAATTAGTAAATGAATAATTGAGTTTTCGAGAAAAGAAAGGTGTGGAAACCTCTAGAAGGTAAAAGAACTTAATCCAAAAGTGGATTTTGTGCCACATGGGTTCCTTGGGTTCCGAGGAGTCCAAAGTTGCAAAAAGAAAGTAATAAGAAAAGAAAAGATCAATTAAGTATTTGTTTATTAAGAAAGAAATTGAAAGCAATGGTAAAATGTGGAAAACAAGTGAAAAGAGGTATAATTGAGATATCCTTGGTGGAATTTCGTATCCCAAAGATTCCAAATGCTAAAAGGAATACCAATGAGAAAAATAAAAGAGAAATAAAGAGAAATCCTCAAAAATAGATATTTTCATAAGAAATAAACATGATAATGAGAAAATGATGCATATAGATGCATCTAGAAGGATAATGAGTATCCAATAAAAAGGATTTCGAAATAATAGAGTACCTTGGGATCCAAGAAGTCCCAATGAAGAAAAAGGAAAGAGAAAATACCAATAAAGTCAAATAAAAGGATAATGTGATGTTTAATGAATGATTTCATGGTATTTTTTTTAAAGGGTGATATTTTCTACTAAAGGAAACTATAATTTCGTGCTAATGGGTAAAAGTAAAGCATAAGAGAGACTAAGAGAAAGGATTTTCGAAATCCTAATATTTAAAGGAAAAGGAATATCAAGAAGATGATGAAGAGAGAGAATATTACTTTTATCTAAGGAAATTAAGTTTCCTTTTGGGGAAGGACTTGAGTCCTCATGGATGCATACTTTGGGACTTCATTTCCCACCCCTATATAAAGGGGTAGAGCCCGGAGTCAAATCCAAGATGATCCCCTGAACCCTTCCCTCTCCTCCTTCTCACTTTTTCATCCAAAACCCTAAATGTCAAGGTAAAACAACCATGGAACAAACGGGGGGCTGGGGAGAGTCTGTGAGGAAGGCCTGTCGATTTCACGACTTCCTGAAGAGCTTGGGTGCACATCCCCTCACCTTGGCTGGGCGTGGTAACAGCAGCGCAGCTGCATGGGGTGGCGGAATTGCAGGTCTAACACACTCCCAACCCTGCCACCTTGATTGTGGCTTGAAGGCCCTGAAGGTGCGAGGGAGGCTGACGGACTAGGAGGAACCTAGATTGGTGGCCGTCGGGGTACAAATGAGGGAGAAGAAGCCCCACAACTTGCGTCTAGGGCGGTTGGATGCGTCATCGCAGGGAAGAAGACGACCTACGGGTCATTTGGACGAGAATACCCCTCCTGAGCATGGAGCAGCGATCCACGTCCCAGGGGTGTAAGAATTAATTCGTCATATTCTCAAAGCTAGCGTATTGCATGGAAAATGAGTGGCGTGGTAGCTTCTGGTTGGTCTAAAAAGGTATTTCTTGTGAAAATTATAACTCTTTAATTGTAGCTCGGATGATAAAAGTTTATACATGAATTTTACTCAGAAAAATGAGAGGAATGCAATAAAAATATATTTGAAGCCTAATTCTGATTGAAATTTGAAAAATAATGGAAGTTGTTAACTTTAGTGTAATAGTGATTAAGAAACCCTATTTCGATATGATTAATGGGATTAGTAGGGTTTAATTGATGGTTAGAGTTGATATTAACCTGTTAATTGTAAAAAGGTACATTAAGATAAAAAAGGATGAACTTTTCATGTAATTAGTTTAATTTAGAGATTATGTGCATAAATATGCTTGAAATTTGAAAAGTACATAGAGTTGCCATCTTTAATGGTTTAATTAATGAAAAACCCTTAGATTTGATGATAGATGGATTTAATGATGTTCATTGGATAATTCAAGACAATATTAACCTATTGTTAATAAAAGTGAAAATAAGATCTAAAAAGGTGATATTTTTATATGAATGGTTTAATTTAGGGTTCCATGTGCACTGATATGCATTAATGAGCTTGAAAACCCTAATTTAGGTGAATATGTCTTTTAATTATTTTAATTGTTCAAATCCATGAACAAATAGAGATATGATGATCCTAAGTCAATTTGAGTATAAAAGACCATTGCAATGGATAATTTGAGCAATTAGGGTTTATATGAGTAGAAAAGTATTTTAGGATTTGTTGACCTAAAAGGAATAAAGTTTGAGAAATTAATCTAAGAAACCCTAATGAATACTAACGAAACCTTAATTCGGATTAGAAACCCTAGAAAGTGAATCTAAGTCTATAAAGTAGAATCTTGATAAAGGGTGTAATAAATAGAATACATATTCTTTTCAGGAATTATGTGATTGTTGAATTGCTAGCTTGGATTGCTTTATTGGTTGGATTTGCTTAATGCTTGTGAAATCATCAAATCAGGTATGTGGTTACGCTTATGAATAATCTCTTTAGTTTCACGGCGATTTCTGAATGATTTTATCGGTTGCTTGAAAATAACTATTGGATGCCTTTTATTTCGTGCAACTATAAAGTGACTACGATTATCACTATAAATATATATATATATATATATATATATATATATATATATATATATATATATATATATATATATATATATATATATATAACTGGCTAGATCCGGATCCACCTCTGTGGCTTGTAAAGGCTAAAAAGAGGGGTAACCTAGAGTAAGGTCTAGGTTATCATGGGTTAGAAATTGGGCTACCAAGTGTAGCGCCATGAGACCCTTTAGCATGCCATGAGTTAATGAGTGGGCTACTTACGGGTAGTTCCATGTGACTCAACCCTAGAAACTGGTTCACCTATAGGTGGGACCATGAGGGGTTTAATGGGGAACTACTATAAGGGACAACGCAGAGGATAGGGAAGGCATGGATCGTGCAGTTATATTTAAAATGTAAAATTGTTTGTTAAATGGTAATTGGTTGCAATACATTGTTATGAATAATTGCACAATCATTGTTTCCCCCATATACCAGCTTCGACTGACCGACGTTTTGTTTTTCGGCGTTTTAGGTACAAAGCCAAAAGGACAAACAATAAATCGTCACATTGAGAAATACATAATTGAAATACAAGGAGGATTAGTAGAGTAGAAATTCATATGTGGATAGAAGTTTAGAGATCCAAATTTTCAAAAGGTATGCAAAAGTTTATTTTCTTACAGCTTTCCAGTATAGTCCGTTAAAATTTAATAATTGTTCCTGGTTAAATGTCGAACCTTTGACCCGAAAATTATGGGTGAGGCTTCGACCTCTCGGTCTACGTTAATTGGGGGTTACCAGAAGGTGGGGTCATAACACTACTAGTCAGGTATGATAGTAAATCCATAAACAATCGGTTGCCCTTGTGTAGGTTGCAAATTTGATGTCATTAACTTGAACTTGGGAATACATTTTAGGGAATAGACCGATGCAGATACTTCCATTGGGCAGTCAATCTCCCCGAACAACTGATTCTCTGAAGGATAATATTATGTTACTAACTGGAGAGTGCAAACCAATGTGAGGCTAGACGATGAACATGAAGGACTTTATTTAAATTCATCACAACTCTGAAGATATATACACCTCCAAACAATATGAGTGTGAGGTTCTACATGTTGGGAAATACAAGCACAAAATATAACAACACAAACTAAAATTTTATCTATCAGTATTCCCCAATATAGCAAGATTGCATCAACTACTATAAAATAGAAAGGATGACTTAGCAAGTTATAACTGACCCTGGAGCAGGTCTTGCAACAAAACTTGCTTTTCTACAACTGTTGATAAGTTGCTCTTAGACCTCTATAGCGACTCCTGTAGTCTGGCCACAGACTGC